>OU898284.1:113363793-113382309 GCA_918026665.1 Diabrotica balteata | reverse complement strand
ATTCTATCAGAAATTGTAATAGTAAGTGTATAAACAAAAGTATAAGGGGGTTATGGCGTTATTTTACCCCTTCAATTATCGTCGAGTTCGTTAATTATTTTTCTTAGGGAACGAATATAGTTTCAATGCTAACGGTATTTATTTAACACTGTTCTTACATGAAACAAACTTAGATAAAAAGACTTATAAAAAAGAAACAAAAACATGAAGCGTTATAACCTCTTCATCAAAAAAAAAATAATAATCCGTATGGCCCTTTTCTAGTAGACGCATAGCACAGCACAAATAATACAGGACGCAGAGCGACCTACAGGGTAGGCAACATACACAGCACATGTTGCACACACTTAGGAGATTTGTTACAAAAGAGAGTATTTTCGAAGTTTTTTCTTGCCTTTATAACCGAAACAACTGTTCTATATAATACACAATAACCATCGAGCAAAAAGACAAAATAGGGAATCTAATCCTTATGAAAAGAGACCAAAAAATGGCCTCCTGATAGCGGACAAATCCGGAAATGCGAATGCGCCAAATTTAAATTTTCCAACACTTATTAACAGTAACTATATAATATTTTTCAGAATGTTGTCTTCGACGAGAAAGTTTTTAATTAATTATTAACGGTAATAAGCATAAAATGCGACACAATGAGTTAAAAAACTTCAATATAAATAAGATTTCATGTGACATTTGGACAAACAATAACATAAACCCAACTAAATTTGATGTCAAACAAGGAGAGAACTCTCTATCCTTGTTTAATAATGTGGCCTCTAAAGATCGCACTTCCCTGTCCTAACAATATTTTTGCCCGCACTACCTTTACATTATCTCTTTTGTCTTTTTGCTCGATGACAATAACACAAGAACAGGAAGTACCGGCTCCAGTGGTTTTTGTGGTGACTGCATTATTTTGTTAATTTTTTTTGTCTAGTAGTCTGAAACTTGATTGCTTAAAACGAGAAGAGCAAGCTGAAATTTGTCAACTCAATATTTTATTTTATAACCCTAAAATACAAACGAGTCCTAAAATTTGTGTAATACTTTTTTATCCGCATAGATATTTTCAGCAAGTTTGTGTATTTTTTTAATATAATTTAGATATTAGAGATCAAAGAACTTTCATTTACTATCAAAAATATTTTTTTCTAATATTATTTAATTTGCCATCATTTGGCTTAATGGCTTTGAGTCCCATTTCGATAAATAGTCTACCCATGTTTTAACCGTCTTCTGAAGATTCTACATTTTTAATTTAGTAAATAGAAATAAATAAAACGATTTATCACGTTATCACATTATCAAAAATAATTTAACAACAGCTTTTCATCAATACATGCATTTTATGAATCAAATGGATTAACATTATCAAAATCCAAAACAGAAATCTGCTTCTTTTCTAGAAAACATAGAACTCCAGAAGGGTATATAAATTGTGGTCAATTCAAATTTCCAATTAAAAATTGTGTCAGATACCTGGGAACTATATTTAGACAGAAAACTTTTGTGGAAAGATCATATTCAACATATTAAAAAAAAACCGAAAAAGCTATGAATATCCTAAGAGCTTTCTGAAAAACAAACTGGGGTGCAGATCCCAACATTAGTTTAATGTTGTATCGATCTATGATACAACCAGTTTTCGATTATAGCTGTCACTTGTATGGAAACGCATCGAACACTCATTAAACAAAAATTGAAATACAGAAAAATAAGTGCCTACGCTTGTGCCTTGGGTATCTGAAATCTACACCAATGAATGTAAAGGAAATTGAAGCGTTGAACCGCCATAGCAACTTTACGGAGGCAGTATCTTACCGACAATAATATATAGCTCGTACCATTAGCAGGATCAAGTATTTCTCAAAGATTATACACAATCTGGCTGATTTTAGATTTGACTAAAAGGTATTGGTTTAACGAAAAAATCTCCACTCGTGACGGAAAGTTACAGAAATCTTTCTTAATTTAAAGAGGTACTATTATAAGTGTCACCTACCACTAGTTTATAACTGAAAAGCCTCATGTACTGTTCTCAATAAAAATCAAGACAGAATTTCTCAATGATGTCCAAGGCCCCATGTTTAACGCAGAAATTCAGAAGAGATGGCCTAATTATTATTATATGTTTACCGATGGTTCAAAAAAGGGAAATAACACTGCTTGCGCAGTAACACCAACAGTATTCTGGACAACAGCATAAATATAAGTTACCTGATGAAGCCTCCATCTACACATCCGAAATGCTGGGTTTAAAGTTTGCTCTTTCTCACGTTTTGACAAAGGAAATGAAGAACTGTGTAATATTTACAGACAGTAAAAGTGCAGTAGAAAGATATGTGAAACAAATAAATCCAAGCAATTGACTCATCTTGATATAGAGATATTAAAATTGTACTACGAGGTTTCAAAGCTCGGAGGAGAAGTTATTATCGCATGGATCAAAGGCCATTCTGGGATAAAGGGTAATATAATAGCAGATGCATTGGCAAAAGAAGCATTATCAAGCGGAGAAACCATAGTCAACAATATTCTACCGGTGTCAGATATAGATGTATATAGTAAACAACGGCTCAAATTAAAATGGCAAGCCAATTATACGGAATCCGAAAGACAGTCATCATTTAAATATTGGCAACCCACACTTCTTAAAAAAAGGTGGTTTTATTCAGAGTCCAACAGAAGTTTTATTAAAACTATTAATAGGCTAAGGTCAAATCATGCTCTAACACCTTCAAGAATGTACAAAATGGATTTAGCAGACACTTCAAACTGTACTTGTGGCAAATATGGAGATTTAACATATCCTATTAGAATGTGTAAAAACCAACAAGGAAATATTACATGTTTTTATGAAAACTTACGAAAACTAAATGTCTGTTTACCATTTCACCTAAATGAATTAATTTTCTCTGGAAACTCGGAAATCTTTAATTGTATTAAAGTACTATTAATAATATGTAATATATTATACTAAGTATATCATAATCAATATCAACAATCACATATCAATCATGTTATAAACCTTTTAATACGAAAAAATGAAAAAAAATGGAAAAAAAAAGAAACAAAAAAAAACAAATAAATAAAAACAAAATAGGCAAAACCAAATTAATATAAAAAAAGACCAAAACAAAATAAAAAATATATAAGTATACATATTACATACAATATCAAAAAAGTAATACAAGGAAATAAAAAAATCAAATAAAAAAAAATTAAAAAAAAAATAAAAAAAAATCACAAACAAACAAAAAAAAAGAACAATCAAAACAAGTCAATTATTTAATTTATTTTTAACTTACATTTAGTACTAACTTGAACTCTGATTGTTGTTCTGTGAATACAAATTACAAAACAGTCTGGTAAATTGGCTATGCCAAGGCCATTAAGAAAATTATTATAATAAAATTTATTTTACTACAAACGACTGGTGTCACATACTACAATTTACTATGTATCCTCATGTCTCCGGTACGGTAAACTAAATGCTGAAATTATATGAATGTTACTTACATGCCGATACAAGGAATGTTCTTATATGTACATGGAACCATACTTAAAGCTCGGTTATGATTAGGTTGGTGTTTGGTGGTCATCGGCTTTACTGAGCTTTTTACTGCCTTCCTCAAGAAGTTCCCAATATTTGTCGAAATACTTATTATTGTAATATTATTGTCACATCATTGTCTGCAATTGCTTCCTATCTGGTATACTGTTTTTCTTTTTTTTATACATAAAAAACTTATTCACATAAACTTTTTTGTTACAGGAGGCATGTTTGCACAAGAAATGTAGATAAACCAATGAAGACCAAGCAGGCCTACTGTAAGCCTACTTTTAAGAATTACTTATAAGGTGTCAAGGAAACCAAATTTGTAAAGGAGTAAGGTAAGTTAAAGAAGTAAAATATCTGCTAATTTATTACTAAAATTTTGCCAAAATTGATTAATTTACGCTTTTAAAGCATAAATAGACAAAGCGAAAAGCTCCGGTTCTGAAAAATATTCCCAGAAGATTCTTTTGCATAATCATTTTATATGAGATACCCCAAAATAAGATTCATGAGATCGCTTAGGCGAAAAGTTAAAATTTGTTTAAACAATTTTTTTTTAACATATTGTAACGATAATTTTTTTGGGCCCGATAAATTTTTTGGATTTTTGTGATCATTATGATCAAAGAAAGTTTTCTCTAAACTTGATCGCTTTCCAGTTATAAATAATTTAAAACTGACAAAACTCAAAACGGCCGGTAGACTGTGTTCTTTTCATCCAGTGACGTCTCCCATCCAACCCCTAGACCAAGTAAGCAATGATGAGGAATTATCAACGGAGGCTTCTTCAGGTACTGCTACACAAGCTGGATGAAGGGCTTGACTGTAATTGACGCCTTGAAGAAGATCACGGTTAAAGATGTATGCTACTGGATTGCATCTGCCTGGGATGACATAAAAAGTGTCCACTATTTAAAAATTATGGAAAAAATTATTTCAGATAGAAATCAAACCTTCAATAAGAAACTGGTAACTGTGAAATTGATACTATAGCCAACCTAGCCAATTAATTAGCAGTTAAACAACCATTTGGAAACCAAGACGTCATCGATTGGACTAATGGAGATGAAGAAATGGAACTGACAGATGATGCAATTGCCGATCTAGTTCTGAACATCGACCATAAGGAATAGATAGTCCTTTAGATAGTCCCCTTTTGCAGATCATATAGATCATGACTGCAAACTTCCTTAGACCCTAAGAGCTCTTATATACGAGTAGGCATTAAAATTAACTTTTACATACAGGAACAAAGTCTTACTGTGCAAAAACATTTCAACTAATTTACACAGATTGTACAGCTGTATATCTGTAAGTATCTGGGCCATGAGTTTTAATAAGAGATAAACAAACAACAGATTAAACATGAGAATAGGGCAAACATGAAGTTTAGAAAAAACTAGGGGAAATCTTTAGATCAGATATGTCCAAGTGTGCACTCCAAGTTCTAGCGTATGGAGCAGAAACAGTGACCCTTACCAAAAAGTAATCAATAAAATACAAGTGCCAAAGAGATCAATGGAGAGCCCAATGTTGAATATATCCCTCGGAGACAGAGTTTCAAATCAAATTTTTAGGAAAAAACTAGCCTTACGGATGCAGTTAAAAAAATGACAAGGCTGAAATGAAACTAATAAGGTCATGTTTAGTCACGATGGTTACTGTAATCGAGTACGTCCTCTAACAAGATGGTCGGATGACATCAAACGGATCTAGCACAACTGGATTCAAGTGCTCAAGAGGCCTATGTTCAGCTGCTTCATCTTCTTGTAGTACCTGCTAATGCTGAAAAGATTTGTGGTTGTTGTGTTGAACCACGTATGTAGATTTTTCAGCCATAAATCCTTCGCCTTCCTGGTCCTCGTTTTCCTTCTGCTTTCCTTGTAGAATTATGTTCAGCAGTGGACTTAAAACGGCTAACGATGAGATGTGTAGGAATACATAGACATCTGAAGTGTAGTCACCCAAATAGTAAATACGTAATAGTTAACACTACACCCACTTTTTATAACTTTTCTTATTTGGGATTGAAAAACGTAGAATGAGTTCATAAAAAATCAAAAGGGCCCATGTGGGATTCGAACCCACGACCTCCACGTCGATATAAATCAGTGTGGTGCTCTAACCAACTGAGCTAACGAGCCAATTGTATTACAATTTGTTATTTTTGAAAGAAGTATAGTTTTATTATATTTTTAGCTACAATATTTTACGCCAACAAATACTTCAAGGTTCAAGGATATTTACGTTGGAGAATACAGTTAATTTATTTGTATGGGAGTGTGAAATAAATAAACCAACGGAGCAGTTCATGATTTTTATGTCTTAATAAAGTTTATCATCCTTAGATTGAATGTTAAATTTAACCATTTCATTTGGGCAGAGCCGACGTTAGCATTTATGAAAACGCCGGAAAAGCATAGGTAAACCATAATTTACAAGTACTATACAGAAAAGAATTACCAGTACCTACTATTTACTTATAGAGAGTAGAATCACAAAAAAATGTTTTAATGCTAGGTTGCTAAGTAAATGTATATTTAGTGTAAAATTATAAATTTAATGCAAGAGAAGATAATTTATGTAAATATCTTACGGAAAATATAAATATGCGTTTAAGTCCTTCTTCTGTTCTTCTTATTATTGTAGTGATATCAGGTTAATATGTCGTAACAGTTTCTTATGCACCTGAACCACGAGTGTCATTTGCGATTTGGTCTTGCTTTTCTTAATATCTCTTAATGTGTAATATGGTCCACCCATGGAGTTTTAACCAACCTCCTGAGGCACCACATTTCGAACGGTTAAATTCGGATTAGCTTTTTTTTTCAACCTATTCTCTATCCTTCCATTGTTGGATATAGGTCTCCCCCAGTTCTCTCCATCTTTCCCTATCTTGAGCTGTTCTCTGCCATGTGGGACCTCCTTGTTTCCTGATGTCATCTTTCCACCTCATCTGTGGTCTGCCTCTTGATCTCTTTGCATTGTATGGACGCCAGTTTCCGATGGCTTTGTTCCATCGTCCGTCTTGGAGACGTTCATTGTGTCCAGCCCACTTCCATTTCAGTTTTGCTGCTTGTTCTGTCGCATCTACTGTCTTTGTTCTGGTTCTGATCCATTGGTTACGTTTTCTATCTTTAAGTGATATACCCAACATTTGTCTCTCCATCGCTCTTTGTGCCTTCCTTATCCTATTCAAATTGGCCTGTGTAAATGTCCATGTCTGTGCTCCGTAGCTGAGCACCAGTATTATACAGGAGTTATATACCTTCATTTATCATTTATCACCTACAGTCATTTTTCATGAAGTTCATTTAGCATTAATTCCAGTTCTTGTCGTTCCGAGGAGATCAGGAGTATATTATCCGCATATCTAAGGTGATTTAGGTATTTTCCGTTAATACATATTCCTCTGTTTTCCCAATCTGTTGATTTTATTATGTCTTCGAGGGTCAAGGTAAACAGTTTAGGTGAAATTATATCGCCTTGTCGGACTCCTCGTTTAACTTTTATATTATCCGTTATTAATTTGCGTCCAGAATTACGGTCATGGTTGCGTTTTGGTAAATATCATGTATCAATTGTCGGTATCTTGAATCTATTCTACTATTGACCAGAGCTTCTTCAACCGCCCAGTGTTCAATGCTGTCGAAAGCCTTTTGATAATCTACGAATGCTAAGTACAGCGGAAGGTTGTATTCATTGGTTTTCTCAATTGAGATTTTAAGCGTATGTAGATGGTCGATTGTGCTGTATCCTTTCCTGAATCCGGCCTGTTCCACTGGTTGGTAGTTATCAAGTTTATAGGTTAGTCGGTTTTTTATTATTCTTGTGAAGGTTTTATATAGTTGTGACAAAAGGGAAATAGGACGGTAGTTGTTTAGGTCTGTTCGGTCTCCTTTCTTATGTATTAAGATTGTGTTGGCATTTCTCCATTGTATAGGTATTTTACCTTCAAACAGACATTTGTTGAACAGTATTTTTAGCATTTTTTTATGGTATCTCCTCCTTCTTTTAGCAGTTCCGCCAGTATTTTGTCCTCACCGGCCGCTTTAATTCTTTTCATGTCGTTTATGGATTTTTAGATTTCATCTTCAGTTATTTCTGGTAATACCTCTGAGCCAACATTATGTATTTTCCTCGAGAGATTCTGTTTAGATGATAGTGGTGGGTCATTTTTAGAACTGTATAGGTCTGTGTAATATCTTTCTGTGATTTTTACTATTTCTCCTAGATCTCTTTCTTCATTGTTCTCAGCTTTAAGCATGATTAGTTTTCTATTTCCTATATTTGTCTTCATTGCTTTTAAACTTTTGTTCTTCTCTATGATTTTCTTAATGCGATCTTCTTGGTATTTCTTTAAATCTTCCTTTATCTGTTTTCTTATGGTTTTGTTTAGTTCGGTAAACTCCACTGTATTTCTTTTGTTATCATTCAGGAGTTGTCGTTGTTTTTTAGCATATCTTGTGATTTAGCGCTAATTTTTTGTTGTTTTTCGCTTTTGTTTATTAGCAATCTTCAGGCCTGCTTGTAGTAGTTCTGTTGTTATTTATCGTTTAATTCGTCTAGTTGCAAACCCTTTAGCTGTGATATGTCACTTCTTTTCAGCTGGTTTATGTATTATTCTTTGCGTTCTTTAAGAAGTTCTGTATCTATCTCTTTTTTAAAAGGTTTAAATTTTTGTCTGTCTGTTGTGGCATTAATTTTGATTTTGGCTGTAACAATTCTGTGATCACTTCCTACGGAAATCATGTTTATGACCGCAACGTCTTGTACTATGCTCTTTTCGTTGGATAGGATGTAATCAATCTCATTTTTTGTTAAACCATTGGGCGAGACCCACGTCCATTTTCTCTGTGGTTTTTTTATTAAAAAAGGTATTCATCGCATATAGACCGTTCGTTTCCATATAGTTCATCAATGTTTCTCCTCTTTCGTTTCGTGTTCCATATCCAAAGTTGCCGATTTTATTTTCTGATTAGCTATCTTACTTTAAATGATCAGGTCTCTCTACCGTACATTAGTATTGGCTATATGTAAATTTTAGGACGCGAACAAGGAGACCCCATTTCCACTTCTTCGTCTCAGTCTTACTTACTGTTTAAGGTAGCTGCAAAATATTTAAATTGCTATAAGTTGGTTATTTATTTTCAAATTTGCTTGCATATAAAATTGTCTGCCACTTATCATTAATATCGTTTATGTGATGTCCATATTGTTGAAACCATATTCTTCTCCCACTGTATTAATATTTTTTTACTACTTCTTGCAATTTTCCTATGTTGTTTGCTATAATAGCTGTATTATAAGCTTAGCGCAAATTTATTTATGGGAATTATTTTGATACTTGTTCCACTATGTTGTGCAAGTTGAGACATATTGTTTACATCAATGTTACAAAACAGAGGGGAGAGGATGCAGCCCTCTCTCACGCCCTTCTGTGCATATGCCATTGGAGGTACTTAATTCTGCCATTTGATTACAGTACAGCTGTTGGATCATCCTTACATATTTTTCATCAAGACTCCCTTAACAACTTTATTTATCATGTCTTACATTATTAAAAGCTTTTCGGTAATCAATAAAGGAAATACAGAAAACCCGATACCAAAAACTGCATACAAAAAAGTGCCTTTCGTGTTCCTAAATACACATTACATACGCGGCAGAAATACGATAAAGAGAGCATAAAAAGGATGTTAGAAACAAAAGAAATGAAATCATTTTAAAAAATAGATGGTAAACACTATGAGACAGAGCTAGAAGTACAGAAGTACAGGTAAGGAATAGAAGAGTAGAATATAACGATCACTTAAGTCGAATAACACAAATAGAGTAGTAAAGACGACAAAAGACGATTCCCCAATAGAAAGACGATTAGTAGGAAGAACACGAAAACGATGAAATGACAACTTACTGGAGGCACATTAAAAAACAGACACAGTTATGTCTACATAAAAAGAAGAAGACTCTTTTTTGTAGAAAGAAGTGAAGAAGAAAAAATAAAACTAGGCCGTTTGATCTGTTTTTGTACGCACTTTGCATAATTACCGATTAGGTGTTTAAGGCACAAAGATACTCTAAGAAATGAAGATTCCCCAGATTCAGAGTACGTGCTCCTAATGTGCCCCCAATGCTATTCTAATTGCAAAATTATGAACTTGAAGTTTTGAAGTTTTTGCAGAGCTGTACGCAATTGCCCCATAATCAATTTTTGAGCGAATAAGGGATCTGTATAAAGATATTTATGTTTGAAAGTCCGCGCCCCATTGCTTGTGAGCTGTACTTCTTATCAGATTAAGTCCATTTTGTGTAGATTTTCGAAGAAAGTACACATGTTCTTCCCAAGTTAAACGATTATCTAATTTCATGTCATGAAAATTAATAGATTTTACATATTCAATAGAATTGTTATTTAACACTAAAGTTTGGAGGGATTAAACTAGCTCTAAAGCATTTGCTAAAAAGCATAGCTTTTATTTTATTGAAAGAGAATAGCAGACCAGTAGTATTAGACCATTTTTCTAGTTTGCTAACGGCTCCTTGAATATGATGTGATATTGATGATAAATTTTTCCTCTTAAGTACATAACCAGGTCGTCCACAAATATTTTTTTTTATTATTATTATTGAGTTAATGCCTCGACAACTATGATCATTGGCATGGTACAGTCAGGTACCTAGTGTAGTGTGTGTGTGTGTGTGTGTGTGTGTGTGTGTGTGTGTGTGTGTGTGTGTAGAGTAATTGTCTTGATACTTAGCAAAGTCAGACGTTATTGTCTTTGCTAAGAGAACGCTAATTGTATCCGAACGTCTGCGGTCCCTCCGGTGAGTACTGATCACAAAAGGATAAAAATTATTTTCATTAATAAATTTTTTTGAATAAATGAAAATTTCTCCACCCAGATGAGATTTGAACTCACGACCTTTAGGTTTAAAGGTAGGCGCTCTTACCACTGAGCCACAGAGGGGTTCGTCCACAAGTAGATTGACTATGTGAGTTGGCAATATTATTGATTTTAATAAGAAATAAAGTAACACTAAGGGTGGACCCTTGTCTATCTTTGTTTGATAACAAAGATAGACAAGAAATCTTAAACGAATATACAGATGATACAGGGCCTGATATAATCATAGAAGAAAATAGAATATGCAATCAAACAAGCAAAAAGTGGTAAGGCCCCTGGTCCTGATGAAATTCCCGTAGAACTGCTCAAACTTATGGACGATGAATCTATTAAAATACTCCTAGATCTATTTAACACACAATATATAGAACTAGAATACTATCTAGGGAATGGCTCCGTTCGACCTTTATTCTACTGCCAAAAAAGGCAAATACAAAGGAATGCAACGAATATCGTACGATAGCTTTGATGAGTCATGCTCTAAAACTGTTCTTAAAAATAATCCATAATAGGATCTATAGGAAATTAGACGTAGACATCAGTAACACTCAGATGGGATTCAGAAAAGAGCTGGGTACAAGGGAGGCTCTGTTTGCAATGAACGTTCTTTCACATACATGCTTAGACATGAACCAAGAAATTTACGCCTGCTTTATTGATTTCGAAAAGGCCTTTGACAAAGTACAACATGAACCACTAAGACAAGTTCTAATAAAGAAAAATATAGACAGCCGAGATATTCGAATTATATGCAATCTATATTGGAATCAAACAGCAAATGTCAAGGTTGAGGGCAGACTAACAGAAGAAATTCAAATCCGTCGAGGAGTCCGGCAGGGATGTATCTTATCGCCACTTTTATTTAATCTGTATAGTGAAGCTATCTGTGAACAAGCACTCGAGGAAGAAGATCTTGGTCTGATAATAAATGGTGAGACGATCAACAATATAAGGTATGCTGACGATACAGTTCTCCTAACGGGAACGCTAGTAGAACTACAACTACAACATCTCGTTTAAAGTCTCAATATATACTGTAACAGTTACGGCTTGAAAATTAATTTGAAAAAAACTAAATTTATGGTAATCACGAAATCAAAGAACATCAAAGCTAATCTTGTAATAGACAATACAACGATTGAGCGTGTGCCCTGTTATAAATATCTAGGTGCTTGGATCACAGACGATACTGATCAAACAAAAGAGATTAGATGTAGAATAGAAATCGCTAGATCAGTCTTTAATAGAATGCGCAAACTCTTTTCCAATCGTGATATCAATATAAAGTTACGAATACGAATGCTGCGTTGTTATGTCTTTTCTACCCTGTTATATGGAGTTGAGGCTTGGACACTAAAACAGTTGACCATAAAAAACATCGAAGCTTTCGAGATGTGGTGCTATAGGCGCATTCTCAGAATATCATGAATGGACCGCGTCACTAACACGCAAGTACTCCAAACTTTAGACAAAAGATGCGAAATTCTAAATGAGATAAAAACTAGAAATATGGAATACTTTTGGCACATTGTGAGAGGTGAAAAGTACGAACTTTTAAGAAACATCATGCAGGGCAAAATTAAGGGCAAAAGAAGTGTGGGAAGAAGAAAAATATCGTGGCTTCGTAATCTACGTGAACGGTCCGGGTGTAGTTCGATTGAATTTTTTAGGCGCGCTGCTAACAAAGTCGCAGTGGCCATGATGATTTCCAATCTCCGCTAGGAGTGGCACGAGAAGAAGAAGAAGGGTGGACCCTTGAGGATAATATATTAAATTGTTTGCAGAGTTTTTATAAATCGTTGTGACCTGTTATGATATTATTGTCTTTGATTATTTTTAAGTAGTTATCTTTTCTAAAGGCGTTTGTTATTTCTTTGAGTTTTTCATGGAAGTTAAAAGAGTCATTTATTCGATACATATCATATTTTTAATACTTCTAGTCAAAATTTTTTTTATAAAACCTATAATTCTTTATTTTGCAGACTTGTATACGAGACTCATTACAAAGATGTGGTTTCTACTAAAACTTCCAATGAAGTAATTTACGCCTGTTGTCCAGGCTGGACGCAAGCCACTAACCGAAGTAATGGCTGCAACAGAGGTAAGTGTTTTTATATTATCGATAAAATATTGATAATTTAGTCGAAATGGATCACATTAAATACCTAAAAAGAGTCATTCATAATAAATGTTGACATCACGGAAACATTATATTTATCTTTAAATTATTATAATATATTATCTATATAGTAAAAGAAATAATAAATAAGACTTACAATCAGTTTAATTTAACTATCTAGATGACCGGTTTCTCTTTCTACAAATTGCAAAGCATCTTCAGGTCTGCCGATACAAAGTTACTTAAATGCTGAAATAATAAAACCCATATTAGGATGTTGTCTTATAAAGATAAACAAAAGATAAATAATATAAATTACAGTAATTATGCCAATATTACATGTTTGTGTAATATATTGTTTAAACAGACAAAGTAAGACCCACAAATTGGTATAAAATAGTCTATTGAATTGTATAAAATTAGTAAATAAACAAAACATTACTTACATACCGGTACACGATTAAATAATGGTTGGGAGAACATAGTTCAAACCATGGACGTATAAACATAGATGGACACAGCAATAAGATATCTTTAACACACAGTGTTTTGAAGCTTCGATAGAATGTGATGCTTCCGCAATGAGCATAAGCGTGCTTGAATTATTACTCGCGGGTAATTATTCAGATTTTAAAAATTGGAAGTAGTAATAATGTATAAAAACACGTTCAAAGAATTAAAAAAAAAACGAGAGTTTAACTATTAACAAATCACGTCTTTATAGAAAAATTAAAATACAATTTTATTTGCTTTAAAATTAATACAATAAAATATAGTTGAATTCAAGTTAATTTTTAATAGTTATCAAAATAATGCTACAATAAAAAATCTTTATGTTTTCTCCTAAATTTGCTACCAAAATAGTTCGATCGTCAATATTATTTGGAAACATACATAGAAAAATAAATGAGTTTTATTCTTTTCATTAATTTATTTGCATCTATGAGAAATATTAAATTAAAAAGGTACTAAATAGATCTTTTTAATCAGATGATGTCTACTTACAATTATAAAATTTCTACTAATTTCATGAATTTATATCTTATTCAATACATTAATGAACATGAATAAACCCAATGGTACGCCTATTAAAATGTAAACAAACACGCTTCCTCATTTCCTCATCTTAAATAATGTAAATTGTATGCACTTACAAATGAAATGAGAGATCGGGAAGTAAATATTTCGTTTATTATATTTTACTTTTCACAAATATCACTCAAAATACAGCCAAAATATCGAAAAACAACTTTTACTAAAAAGTAAACCAACATGGAACAGCATTTGAACTTTGACGTAGATCCATAAGACAGAGAAATGTAAACAACCGTTGCCATTTATAAATAGTTTTCAGTGCTTCTACATATAAAATAATTGATTGATATCTACTATACGCTATTATTAAATGATAATGCATACTATGTGCACACTTTATATTTTGATTACAATTAAATATATTAATCTAACCATATCTAAGAATATCTGTCTTTGGGGGTCTCCAGGGTCCATTCCTTCAAGGTGTCCTAACCACCTTAGTCTATTAATTTTAATAGACCAGACGATGTTGCATTTTTTATAGTGCAGACAACCACATCATTTTAATTCTAAGAAGCAAGTATATGTTTTCACGTGTAAATAGTGGCGGTAAGCTGAGCACTAGGATGTATCTAGGGCTTGAATCTAGCTGGATCCAGCACTATTAAGCGAGGCTCTTGGTGAACGCCTACCTAGATTAGATAGGCAGTTAACGTGTTAAGTTATTTCACTCTCAAAGTGAATCTTACTGATTTCTTTGGAAAAGACACTGAAAAATATTAGCAACATCACATTGGTCAAGTTTAGTTTAGCTATTGACTAATAAAAAATAGTAGTTTACGGTGATTTTTTAAATACATTATGACCTAAAGCCTTTTTAAAATATTGTAATTTAACATTGTCTGTACTGGACAGCTACGTAATTTACATACCAACAAATCAGATACCGCTCATTTCTTTGAGATCCATTTGATTTATTCCGCAATATTTAGCAAGACATTTTAGTTTTGCGGTTCTACCATTAAAAGAAATTAAAATGCCATCCATCTGCAGTTATAACACCTTGTCAGTTCTCAAACCGCTCTATTATTTCCGAGGAGCAACGTTTTTTCACGACGTCTGCGTTGGAGTTAAGGGAATAAAAATCTACCGTGACTAAACCATATCTAATAATAAATAATGCCAGTGCTTGTCTTGCGTTTCCTAGGAAGGTTTTTATGATGGTTCGCTTAACGAACCCATAAAATTACTCGTAAATAATGCGTCGAGAAGAAGAGACAAAAACTGTGAATAATCATAAAACTCATCAGTGGGTGGATAGATGTAAGGATGAATGTGATTTTTAGTACCTATTTCAAAAGATATCAAGCCGAAAAAAAGTAATATAAGACATTATAAAAAGGAACTTAATATTATAATTCATTTTTGGTCATGTTAAACATAAAAATAGTGTCGCATTTATTACTAGAGTGAGAAAAATATAATATATCGTAGGTCGTGTGCCGGTCTTCTTCTTGCATTTCTCGGATTTGCATAGCATTTTAAAATCTACACCCTACTTAAACCAGCGTCACACAGATGGGGTCTAACGGTACCCCAACACACTTAGAACTAGCATAATTCTATGGTTACTATACGGATGTTTTATTGGTTGCCTATAGCTTCCTAAAATATGTTGCCATTGGGTATTCTGAACCAATTTCAGTTGTAAGTTGATCGTCAAAATGAGTACAGTATTCTGCAATCCGATTAGACCCCACCTGGTAACGAAAGATACAATTTAATTCGCAAGGTAACTAAGACAATTTTTAATTCGTGGCGTTATTTGTTGTACATATTAACTTTTTTTTCTAGAATGAATTACGAAAAAGAATAAGCCAAACTATTGGCACTTTGGTAGAAACTCGAAGATGATGAGTATTTCAGATTTGTAGATGTCTTATTAGTTCTAAAATAGACTACCGCAGTTTCATTTTTATATCAGCTAGCACATGAGATTTAAAACTTCTTAATTCTGTATACAACACTGCACTTCAAATCTGCCTTGGAAACTTCTTTTAAAATATTTTTCTCGAATCTTAGCTAATACCGAAAATCCAGCCTATAAATGACTAAGTAATGACATTTTAAACTCCTCTTCTCTCATTAAACTTCAATATATCCCATAGTTTCTCTCACCACATCTAAATAACATGGATCTTTCAGCCACAACTCCAATATTAATATCACCTAAACCTTCCTGGAATAAATTAAAATCTCTCGTGAACTAATTATAATAAGCATCAGAAAAATCCACAATTTCTAAGGCAAACATCTAAAGAATTAATTGCTAACAACAAATTTGACCAAATTGTATACACGGATGGTTCTAAGAGTACTATAGCTGTTGGATGTGCTGTAACTTCAAACACAAATTTAATCATGTCTTGTAATCCTCCGCTCTTCTGCTGCATACATACTGCTGAAATATTCTCTATTCTCCAAGTTACAAATTTGCTATCACCAAAATATAAAAAAGTAGTATATGTACAGACTCTTTAGCGTCTATCTGCTCTTTCAAAAGTAGGTACACGGTACATCCTTTGGTTCAAGCTATTCAAAACTCTTTCTACAGTTTAATGTCACTGGAGTATCCATAAGCATGATCTGGATTTCGCCTCTATCTCGCGTAACGAACTAACCGACCTCTTTGCAACACAAGCCACATATTCTAATATGGAGACTAAAAACATACAATTACGTACGTTTGAAAATGTCATCCAAATATCTCGGAACGATTACTGGAATAAAATCCCTGTTTTTTATCCCAAAAAAGCTTTGTTAAATCCATCGCTATTGATTCGAACTCTTTACTCTTCATACTTCTTTTCCTTGCTTTTTTTTCCGATCATAAAACACTTCGGCCATTCGCAAATACAATTTATGTTCTATTTCCTTCTTTTTTAGTTCTTGAAGAATTTTCGTATCATTTTCTGGTGTCATTGAATTATTGTTATTTTTCAATAGTGCTGTTTTCTCAGCAGTATATTTATCGCAACTACTGCAGGTATCGCTGCGTGGATATCCAAATTTAATGTTGAAGTACGAACACATCGAAGTAATGGAAGACAATTTTAACAAAATATACAAAACAGGCATAATACCAAATGATTGGCTGATATCGGTGTTTATACCACTACCAAAGAAGAGAAACTCCAAGAAATGTGAAGACCATAGGATTATTAGCCTGATGAATCATATGTTGAAGCTTTTCCTACGAGTAATACACAATAGAGTATACAATAAACTAGACGAACACACTGGACAAACTCAGTTTGATTTTAAGAATGGGTTCGGAACAAGAGAAGCACTTTTTTCAATACGTGTGCTAGTTGAAAGATGTAGAGATGTCGATTCTGATGTATACTTGTGTTTTATAGACTTTCAGAAGGCGTTTGACCTGGTGAAATATGATACACTAATAGATATTTTAAGGTCATGTAATATCAACGATAAAGACTTAAGGATCATTTCAAACCTCTACCAAGAACAAAAGGCTAAAATCAGAATAAAAAGCGAAACATCTGGAAAAATCAATATCGAGAAGGGAGTAAGACAGGGATGTGTCCTATCACCTTTGCTGTTCAATGTTTACTCTGAGAAAATATTTCAGAAAGCTTTGGAAGGCACCTCGGATGGTATAATTATAAACGGGCAATGTATAAATAACCTGCGATATGCTGATGACACTGTCATCACAGCCTGTAGAAAATTTGGAATGAAATTGAATGCAAAGAAGACAAAAACGATGGTCATCAGCAAGCACCAAAACAGAAGGGTGAAGGTCAATGTCGACGGAACAGATCTGGAAAGACTAACAAGAACAACGTACCTTGGAAGTAATCCAGATGAAACTTGGGACCACTCACTAGAGATAAGAATACGCCTGGAAAAGGCACGTACAATGTTTTACAAAATGCAAAAAGTTCTATGCAATCGCCAGCTGGGCATCTCATTGAGAACTAGAATACTTAAGTGCTATGTTTTCTCCACCTTGCTCTATAGTGTTGAAGCATGGACAATGGCAGAAGCAACACAAAAAAGAATCCAAGCATTCGAACTCTGATGTTACCGTAAAATGCTCAGAATATCCTACATGAGCCATACGACAAATGTGGAAGTCTTGCGGAGGATGAATAAGGAAAGAGAGCTTATGCTTATAATAAAAGAACGGAAAACACAATATTTTGGTCACATCATAAGAAATCAAAAGTATGAACTGCTCCAACTTATAATCAAAGGCAAAGTCAATAGCAAAAGAGGACCAGGAAGAAGACGCAACTCTTAGCTTAAAAACCTACGGCAATGGACGAACATGACCTCCATAGAACTATTCAGGGCTGCTACAAATAAGATTAAATGGGCAAATGTAATGGCCAACGTCCTTAAGGCATAAGGCACCGTAAGAAGAAGAAGAATGTTGAAGTTATTATTAAAAATTTTGCGATAAAACTCATATGAAATATCTGAAAGAGATAAAGCATTATACATATTATACATTTTTCTTATTGTTAGACTGTCTGGTATGTACACCACTGTAAATTTTTTTCTACTGTAGTGGCTCTGTCGGCCCTTAAAGGAAATAAATATGATCTTTTACAGCTGCAAAGTTGGTCTAAGGCTTTGCACAATGTACGTGTTTATATTTACCCTTCATATATGTAGGTGCCTTACCAGTTTTCTTTAAAGACTCAAGAATCGTTTGTAGATGCCGTCCAATAATGCCATGTAACGAAACAAAAGCTCTTATGCAAACTGGCACTTCAATACAGTTATTATGCTTATCAATCGGATGCTGAAATCTTATTTTATACAAATATGCTCTATCGCGAAACTTGGCATTACTTTGATTTTTT
>OU898284.1:113341293-113363293 GCA_918026665.1 Diabrotica balteata | reverse complement strand
AATTATTAAAGATAAACCCTTTTCAATATTTTTTAAATCAACAACTCATAAAGAGGGTGAGTTTCAAGAGGTTGACATAAAAAAGGCATAAGAGGAAGACAACAAAAATATACCAACAATTTTTTTTCTTCAAAATTCGAACTTTTATATCCAGAAGGAAAATCTATTTCTGACACAAAATTACAAATTATAAATTTAAGTGAGATTTTCTCAAAACATAAAAAGTGGCTATTGGCTCCTTGTCCAGTAACGCGCTACAATTAATCAGTGACTAAAATCGGGATATTTTAGTGGGATTATTCAATAAAATGTACACAATAGAAATCATCCTTAACTTTCCTGTTTAACGACAAAACTATTTGAACAGCCTACAATACGTATTTTAACTAGTATATTAATTTACAATCTACAATTTTAGATTTCATACTCAGACAACCGGTATACATATTAGCTTTAACCTTAGACATCATTTACACATTTTTCACATCTTGTCACATACCGCCAACTAAGAAAATTCGTTCCATTCATAAATCAACGCTGAATTTATTCAGTTGGTATACATGCTTCCTACGTTCACGTACGTAAAGTACATTTATCAGTCAAATTGCCACAAGAGAACGGTTTTAATGAAAATTCACTGCAAATTATTTGATAAATCATGAAGTGAATCCCATATTTCATCGTAATAATATGGAGTTGCTGTTCAGATTCTTAAAGCTAATGAGCATCATGTAAGGTGGTAGATCTATTATATCTAATGTAGGAGATAATTGACGCTTTCATATCTGGTATTACTAATTTAATTTTAATATCACTTACACTGAATAATGTTAAAGAGTTTACAATTTATTGAACTACCACTTTGCTGTCTTCTTCTTCTTCTTTCTTAAATTTTCAGGGATCGCTATTCCTTACTATTCGTCGTCACTTATTTCGGTCCCTCAATTCTTCACCTAAACCTTTTTCTCTTAAGTCCTCTGCCACACAGTTCTTCCATTTTCTCCGCAGTTTTCCTCTATCTCTTCTTGCATAAGCTTTTATTGGCTCTATCCTTCGTCCCACATAGTTTTCATCTCTAAGTCTGATATGACCAAACCATTATATCTTTGAATCTTTTTTAAGACTCTAGTCTCCCATTCTCCATTAAAATGAGAATATCCACCAATACTATACACCTTGACCAGATATATGCTAGTACACCAGCTGCACAAGAAAAAGACATCAACAGGTTTTATGGTCGTCTAGAAGAAACTGTTAATGGTATTCCGAATCGTAAACTAATCATAATTTTAGGAGACTTTAACACGAAAGTAGTGCCATCTTATAAAAATATTGAAGGAGTGCTGAGCAAAAATGGACTGGAAAAGAGAAATGAAAATAGCGATCGTCTAGTGGAGTTCCGTGAAGAACAACATCTTATAATTACAAATCTTCTTCTTCGGGTTCCTTCTCCTAGCGGAGGTTGGAAATCATCATCGCTATTTTAACTTTGTTGGCCGCATTTCTGAATAATTCTAATGAGCTGCAGCCGAACCACTCTCTCAAATTTCTTAGCCAGGACATTTTGCGTCGTCCTGGGTTTCTCTTCCCTTGTATCTTCCCTTGCATAATCAACCTCAGTAATACGTACTTCTCACCCTCATTAAATGTCCCAGATATTGAATCTTTCTAATTTTAACAGTTTTTATGACTTCACATTCTTTCTTCATTCTTTGTAACACCTCTATATTAGTTACTTTTTCAATCCACGATATTTTATGCATTCTCCTGTAGCACCACATCTCAAAGGAGTTTAATTTTTTTGATTTCAGACTGCTTTATTGTCCACGCTTCCATGCCATATAGTAAAGTAGAGAAGACGTAACAACGTAGCATTCTTGTGCGAATCTCTAGATTAAGGTTACGGTTGCAAAGTAATTTCTTCAATTTTATGAACGTGTTTCTTGCCATTTCTATTCTAGATCTGATCTCCTTTACTTGATCTCCATCTTCGGTTAGCCACGTTCCTAAATATTTATATGTTTTTACTCTTTCTATCGTTGTATTATTGATGATCAGGTTATTTACATTTTGTGGTTTTTTTGAGAATATCATTGATTTCGTTTTCTTGAGATTCATTTGCAGTCCGTAACTTTCACATGCATTGTATACATGTTGTATTATGTACTGTAGATCTTCTATGTCACTTGCAAATATGACAGTATCGTCGGCATATCTAATATTATTAATGCTATTTCCGTTGACATAAATACCTTCCACGATATCCAATAAAGCCTCTTGAAAAATAACTTCACTGTAGACGTTGAATAAGAGTGGTGAAAGGATACATCCTTGATAATTACAAATACACTATCATCAACTCCTGATATTGAACGTTCAACTTCGTTTTAAAGTCTCCAAAAAAGTCATGTCTCTAAATCCATCAAAAATCAATGACTTAGAACAAAACCTAGAACAAGCTCTTTCTTTGGACCAATTAGATAGTGATCCTGAGAGCAGTTGGATCTATCTCAAAGATAAGGTAATCTAGGCTGCAAAAGACTGTGGGACAGCTGTTTACACGTGCCGTAAGCAGTGGATACGTGGACTGTGATTCAAAGCAGAAAAGAACATAAAACTAGATACGGAACAAACGATGAATACAGAGCGTTATCGAAAGAAATCAGAAAAAAATGTCGCAAAAATAAAAGTGATTACATTTCTCAAATATGCAGAGAGATAGGCGAACATAGCTGTCGAAATGAACGAGGGATTTATTTCAGAAGATCAAACTCTTTACCAGAGAATATAAATCTCAAACGTGGTCTGTAATAGATAAGGAAAGTAATCTAAAGACCGATGCTGACTAAGTATTAAAAACATGGCGAAACTACTGTATCGAGCTATATAAAAATAACGAGGTACCAGCAGAAAATCAATGGCCCTTTGACTACTCTAGAGAACCTACTGTCTTACTCGCTGACGTCAAAGATGCAATTAAATAGCTAAAGAGAAATAAATCCCCAGGAACTGATTCAATAACAGGTGAAATACTGCAGTTACTATGTAACAAAGGATTACATATCATACATTCTATCTGTGTCGCTGTTTGAAATTCAGGAAAATGGCCATCTGATTGGTGTACCTCAATTTATATCCCGCTACACAAAAAAGGAACTACTACCAGATGTGAAAACTACTGCATACCGTTACTATATAACTCATGCTAATAAAATCTTGTTGTATATCAAAAACAGATTAAAAACCTATCTACAATACCAAATACCTCAGGAACAAGCGGGCTTTGTAAAGGTTAAGGGTACACGGGGACAAATCCTCAACCTATGATTATGTCATCTTGGGTTAAAAAATAAGGGTCTGAAACCCAAAGACAAGATATTTCTTACAAACCGAAAACAAAGGTTGAAATAAAACTTCAGGTTTTATTCCGTAACACTGCACAAATCACTACTTACAGCGGGAGGTCGGTGGTATTGACTAAATCTCCTACTCCTGCAGATCCATCCTCGATTGGTGTACTAACTCCTGCGGCAGACGAACGTCTTTCTCTAGGTAGTCCATATCCAACGGGGTTTCTTAGGCAAGTGTGCCTAAGCCTACGTGGTTACTACCACTTCTCGGTAGGAAGGCAGTGACTGGGCCTACTCCATGATTTACTTTGGCATCTGGGGCTTCTAACTTCGAAGAAGATTCGCTCATCAAAGGTATCTGCACACTGAAGGCATCAGATCTGCAGAAGGCCTCGATGTCGGAATGTTAGGATGGGTCCGCTGACATCCAATGGTTCTCCCTGCTATCTTTTTGAATCCAGCACACGGTGGATTTATCTGTGTACCTTCTGTGCAGGTGGGCGTGGGTTAAAACGAGTTGGGCACCATGTCGTCTCGGCGTGAAAAATTAGGGTCTTAAACCCTTAAAAATACACAGGACGCTCTGTAGATTGTGGTCTTGTCTTGATAAAGACAAGATATTCCTTACAAAAGCCAACAAAGGTCGAAACAAAACTTCAGGATCTGGCTGAAAGCTCAGCCAGAGTCTAAAGCAGGAAGGAAAACCCTCTAGAAAACTATGCTCTAGGAGAGACCGTGAAGGACTGGCCTGGCTGACCTGAAAATTATCTATATTTATTTGTGCTGTTCGAGTGACAAATAGGGATTTCCAGGTTAATAGCCAATAGGAAAATTCGAGGCAGAGCAATGCACATCGGAGTGCGTACTAGTCTCCTGACTATCGCACTCGATGACAATTATGCTTCATTGAGTATCAAAAGGCATTTGATTGTGTAAGCTGGATAAACCAATAATCCATTTTAATAAAAATGGGCACACCAATGCACCTGGTGACATATTAAAAATGTGTACCAGTCCAATATAGCAACAGTACGACTAGATCAGAAGTTCTCAAACCAATTCAAGATTGAGCGAGGTGTTAGACAAGGATACGTGTTCTCACCTGACTTATTCAACATTTATGGTAAACATTTCATGAGGATGGCTTTAGATATAGGCCGTGGAGTAACAGAGGTTGGTTGGAAAACCTCAAATTTAAGATTTACTGATGACACTACACTTATCACAGCAAATGAGCAAGAAATGTTTAATCTACTGTGTTAAGTTGGTCTGAAAATCAATAAAGCTAAAACAAAAATAATGGTGGTCGACAGATTACACACTATTCAACTGACTAATATGTTACAGGAATACCAGAGAGTGAACAGTTTTCTCTGTCTCGGGTCTAGTATAACTAACGATGGCAACTATGAAGCAGAAGTTCGGAGACGTATTAGTATGGCAAAAAATGCAATGAGTCGCCTGACTAAAGTTTGGAAAGACAGATATATCTCTCAAAATGTCAAGATGAGATTTGTGACTGCCCTTGTATTCTTAATATTTCTATACGGCGCAAATACTTGGACACTTCGCGGACGCGAGCGCCAAAAAATGGATGCCTTTTGAATGCCAAAAAATGTTCAGGGGAGACGATCAAGAGAACCATCACCAACTAGATGGCACGAAGAAATTAAGAATTGAGCTGAAAACTTATTCTGCGAAGCTCTTAGAGCAGCTGAAGATAGAAACCAATAGAGAAAAATTATTAGGAATATTGAAAGAAATCACGATTGTCAGTAATAGGGAAACGACAAGAGAGAGTTAGTCCAGCTTTTTCCCACTTAAGTCGTTGCTGATCCTGTCCCTTCTAGTTTTACCCAACAGCCGCCGTATAATTTTCATTTCAGCTACCTCCATCTTCTTTTCCTGGATCTTCTTTACAGACCACACTTCATCGACATACACCAACGTAAATCTTGCCACACTCTTGTATAGCTTTCCTTTCAGCCCTTCCCCGATTCTTCGATCAGAAAGTATCCGCTCATTCGCTTCCAGTTAAACCAACAAGATTATCACATGTGCAATTTCCATTTCCAAAGTGGCTTCTATCTTGACCAACGTTTTATTTGAAAGAAACATATCCAGATTAAAAGAAGACAACTCGACTTAAAATTTCGGCAGATTTAATATCTCCTTGGACGTAAACCAAAACGTAACATCCAAAACAAAATATTTTTATACAAAGCTATACTCAAACCTGTCTGGTTCTGCAGACTATACCTATGGGAATCTCCAAAGCCAACGTCACTGTAATTAACCACTTCACTACGATTTAAAGATTTCATCAGAGAAGAAATTCATCGAGCCACGGAGTAACAAAATAAACGTACCATTCACCATGAAAATGAGCTAGTAAGGGAATTATTCAACAATGCTCCAGCCACAAGAAGACTAGATACAATCTGGTCCCAAGATCTACTTCAAAACTAAACCAAAATATAATAAGGTGAGACATCATTGGATATCTCTCCTTCATTCCCAAAACTTGTAACATATTTACTTCTATCTATCTATAGCAGAAAATCTATTCATGTGTTGAATATAGGTCTCTCCCATTTGTCTCTATTTGTCTTTTTCTTCTGTTTGTCTTTTCCACATTGGACCTGCGCTTTGCTCAATGTCATCTTTCCATCTCATTTGCGGTCGACCTCTTGACCTTTTTGCAGTATATGGTCTCCAGCGACCAATTTCTTTATTCCATCTTCCATCTTGATATCTTTGTTATGTGCTTTCTATTCTTCTCAGCCCATTTCTATTTTAGTTTCAATGCATGTTCGACAGCGTCTGTTGTGATCACCTTAGTGAAAGTTTTATAGATTTGTGACAAGAGAGATATTGATCTATAGTTAGCTAATTTTGATCTATTTTCTTTCTTATATATCAGAATCGTATTTGCCTTGTTCCACTCTTGCGGTATTTGTCCTTCAAACAAACATTTATTGAAAAGAATCTTTAGGTAGTCTTTTATCTTTTCCCTTCCCTCTTTTAACATTTCTTTTAACTAACTTTATTATCTTTATTTGGGTTCTGCTTTTTTCTATTACACCTTGTTTATTTTCCATCTCTATGATTTTATTTCTTCCTAGACTGATTGGGACTTGATAGATCTTAAGTTTCTGTTTTCTTCTATAATCTTCTCAATCGTTCTTCTTGATGCCGTTTGAGATCTTGTTTTATATGTCTTCTTATTTCTGTATTAAGCGTTTTGTATTCAGTTGTATTTCTTTTATTTTCTTGTAGTAGGCTTCTCCGTTGTTGCAGCATGTCTAGAGATATGGCACTTAGTTTTGATTTTTTGTCTGATTTTGCTGGTGCTACTTCTAAGCTAGTCTTTAGAAGTTCTTCAGTGAAGGCTTTGTTTAGTTGATCTAGATTTAGGTCTGTTAGCTTTAGTTCTTCAGCTGTTCTTAGTTTGTTTTGGTATTGTTCTTTATTCTCCTTTAATTTTTCTGGGTGGACTTTTTTCTTAGAGTGTACATATTGTCTTCGATCTTTTTTGTGTTTAATACTTATTT
Organism: Diabrotica balteata; assembly: GCA_918026665.1. Taxonomy (NCBI): domain Eukaryota; kingdom Metazoa; phylum Arthropoda; class Insecta; order Coleoptera; family Chrysomelidae; genus Diabrotica; species Diabrotica balteata. The sequence goes on along the minus strand of OU898284.1, from coordinate 113,356,389 downwards.
TAGCCAATATCATTCTGTGATTACTACCAGTAGAGATTGAGTTTATTACTGTGAAGTCTTTGAAAATGTTCTTTTTGTTTGTTAGTATGTAGTCAATTTCATTTTTATTGTTCCCATCTGGCCACATCCACGTCCATTTGCTATGTGGCTTTTTCGTGAAGAAAGAGTTACTTACTAGTTTGGTAAATAATATCATATTTACTTAATACTCTTTAATGATGTATATTTTAAATAAACATGATAAAAAAATCATTTTTATATTTTCTTGTATGTTTTCGAATGATCTTCTAAAGATTTCTTTATAGTCCAAATTGAATAGCATCGAAGGCATTACTGTAAAGAAAAAATCACCCTTCATAGCTGAAACTCATACCACTATGTCGAAGTAAATAAATAAAAAATAATTTGCATATTTTGTTTTAAAACTGTAAAATGGGATATTTAAAATCTTTTAATCTTTAACAATGTGTATTACCCAGTCCCAAGCAATTGCTCTTACTAAACAATATTTATCCTCTTACCAATAAACTATAATTACCTTGGGACAACAATAATGAACATAATAGATTTAAATGTCGTGTTACCACGCCAATTAGGACGATTTAATAAACAAACTGAAGTTTGCATAACTACGACACCAAAGAACACGCTTTCCTAGATACACACCCACCGCATTCTTCAATAACATTTTAAACGGTCCCCAAATGTACTTGTTGTATATCGATACCGAACGGATTAATCACCACCATAAAATGTGTAGTACAAAATGTAATGTGAAAAGAAAGTCCATGAATATATTTCGTTGCTTGTTAGATTGGAATGACTTGATATTTTATGATATTACCATATAAATCTTGTATTCATGGAGTATTATGTTTATATGGTACATATCTCATTAGATCCTTATTATGACACTAAGAAGAGGATATACAACATTTTATAAATATAGGCTCCATCTAATACCATAATACCATTATTTGCTGCATATACTGACCTAACCAAAGCATTCGATAATGTGACGGTAACTTATGACATTCCGAAAATATTACTAGAAAAAAGACATTAAAAATTATTTCACATTTTTTTTTAAACTTCATTAAATTCATTCAAATTAACACTTTGGCTACTGGCTATAAATTTGAAGTTTTTTGTCAGAAACTGAAACTATATTTTGGTAAAATTGACAATATTTAATACTAAAAACATGTAAATATCAACATTTAGGTATTTTTTTGAAAAAAAATCATGTGTAAGGGCCGTGTCAAAAAATGGTACACACAGTTTGTGGCAGAAATAAATGCGTAATTATCTTCTTAGAAACTATGTGTACCATTTTTGGACACAATGTTCATTTTTTGCTTGACAGTAATGAGTGTCAAAAAAGCAGTTGGTGTACAAAAACTTATCACTGCATGCTAGACAAGATGTTTTAACACGTTTTGTTTCTTTTATAGCAAAGGTACGTCCATTTCTAGCACTATTATTTTTATAACATCTTGTACAACGACCTCTCTGTTCCACTTCGGAAAGTTTGTGATTTCTTTCTTGGTTAACACGACGATCATCCAAATTTTTCATCTGAATATTTTGACTACGAAAAATTTCTGAGGCAATTTCTTCTCTAAATTTAGTGATACTTATCTTTTTGTTTGTTATAGCCTCGTATGCAGTATGTGCATTTATAATAGATGTGTTAACTAAAAGTTCAATTGAAACTTTCCTATACCACTTAATACCCCTACGCACTGCTGATGAATATGATGCTTTTTGATCAGAGACGTCTATAAATGATTTCACATTATTTTACTGCACGATTGTGGAAGGCTTTCTCACGACACCCCTTTTTGTTGGCACGTCCACTATTTCAGGCATAGACTCCGTAGTGAGAAACATGACATCTCTTTTGTCTTTCCATTTTCCAATTATGATTTTACTGTTACTCTGTCTCATGACTAATTCACCCCTTTTTAATTTAGCCTCACTTACTACTTTTGGATTATGCTTCCTGTGTTTTCTCAGTGTGCCTATTAAATGTGTATCTTTGTTCAGAAGTTCGTGTGCTAAATTCACGCTAGTGTAATAATTATCTGTGCACAAAACGCGACCTGAATGTAAAAGTGGTTCCATAAGCTGTAGCACCACTTTTGTACCAATTGGCTTTTCATTAGGTGTTTACTCTTTTCCTGTATAAATTTTAAAATTGTATATGTAACCTTTCACTCCACATAGTTTAAATAATTTCACACCGTATTTGTGACGCTTCCCCGTATATATTGGCGAAAGCTCAGTCGTCCTCGAAAAGAAATCATCGTCTCATCTATACACACATTCTTGTCAGGAGTGTATGCTGATTGGAACTTCTTGATTAACAAATTTTGCAAGGGAAGGAATTTTTGAGCCTATCATCTGAGGCAATTTCGTTGTTTGAAAAGTGCAAATTGGACAAAAGAAGCTCAAACCTTATCCTGGACATGTGAACAAATTTTCCAATTTCATTTTTGTACAGCATATTGGTGCTAAAATAATCTTTCAAAGTGGGTTTACGATCCAAACCCATCCATATTAGAAGACCTAAGAAAACAAAAATTTCGGATTGATTTGTGTTTCTCCATTGTCCCAATAATGCTGTTTTTGTTAATGTTTCATTTGTAATTCCTGATACTATTTTCTGTTCAGCATATCTGTTGGTTTCCTCGGCAATAAGTGATAAGATATCGTTGTCAATAAATAATTTATAAAAATGAATTAGATGATTTCCTTCCCTTTGTGCAAAAAAAACTTTGGGAGAATCCTGAATATTCCGTGAAAGTAAATGTGTTCAAATTACCTACAAAATTAAAAACTCAAAACTATAAAAGTAAATACTAATTTATATATTACCTACACAATTATTCCAAATGACATTAGGATTAGGATTATTTAAAAAATTATCAGGTTCAGAATCGTTGGTGAGAGATTCTATATCAGATTTGAATTCTAACTCTTGCCCATCACTGTTAATTACTAAATTAGAGGAAGAAGAACACGAATCTTGATCATTTGGATCATCTATATCCATAGCATCATCATCATCATCATCATCTTCATCAATAAACTCATACTCCATTTCACTCATATTCTCGGCTATTTCACGTAGTTCAGCATCACTTAATTTTTTATTTGACATTTTAAGTACTAATTTTAGAACCGTAAACATACAAGACTAATATTGCACAAACAACAAGTTTCTGCAAGTCAGAAAATGGCCATAATATGCCATATCTGAAGGAGTCTCAAACTGCTCCGCCATAATTTTATCTGTTGATTAAGTCCTAAACTGCTTCGCCAGAATTTAGCAGTAAACTGTAGAAACCTAGATACGCATTTAAAACCATCAGAACTGTGTTCACCAAATGTACACACAGCTTGAAACACTACCATTTCATGTGACCAAATTTGGTACACGCAGTTTCTGGTAAACATCAACTGTGTACCAGAAATGGTACACACAGTAGCCAAAGTGTTAAACACTAATAATCCGGGAATATCCAGAAAAACTCCGCCCGGAAGGACTGTTGAATGGATCTAGTAGCTTAACAGTCTTTCTTGCCGATCCCAAGCCCGGATAAAGGAGGAGGGTTAAACGGAAGGCCATCAACATGCCTTTATAAAATACAGTCTGTTATGAAAACTGCAAGTTTGCCTCGGAATCGAACAGATACATATAGAAAACGACAATCGCAATGGACAAGGACTTTGAATGTTGGAACATGGAATGTTCTAAGTTCTAAGAAATGCTACAATAATGGAAAGATACCCACGCATTGGCTCTGATTTATGTCACATATGTCACGCAACCTAAATAAGCAATCTCAATACCATCTTATGTGTACAATCTAAACTATGAAGAAAGATTGATGAGAATATAAGTAAAAGCCAATTTGGTTTCAGAAATGGTATGGGCACCAGAGATACTTTATTCTGATTGCAAATATTGGTCGAAACAGTCTCAATCAGCAGAGGAATGTCTGCATATGTGGATTATGAGAAAGCTTTGTGCACGTTCATCAGAATTTATGACTATTCTAACCCAAACATAATTTATGAAGAAAAGGAGAACTTTTAAGTACACATACTTGAGGTATTTAAATCCAAAAAACAATAATCTCTAGACATGAGGTTATCGTGAAAATACAGTTTCGTTAAAACTTTTTAAAATTAAATAAATTGAAACATCACAGCTATATCTTTAAAAATATTAAGTATGATTTTCTGTAGTTTATCGTTGGAAACAAATTCTAAAAAAGACTAGACATCGGACAAAAGGAGTTCTCTTATCGGCACAATATTACAGTTAGCACAAGATAAAGAAGAATTCCAGTTGATGGTCGCCAACCTTCGATGAGAGGAGGGCACATAGAAGAAGAAATTACAAACCAAAACCAAGAAGACATATAATGAAAGTAAAATAAAGAAGACGATTATTTATTTAGGATAACTTTTTTTTCATAATGGGTCTCCCAATAAGAATGTCCTGATGTTTTTTTTAACGAAACGGTAAAAATTGCTGTAAATCAAAAAAAGAAAAGTTTATTGCAAAATATAATAGATAACAATTATGTTCTGAATAACACATCATTCAAATGTCCCCCTCTACTACGTTTGCAGGAGCGAATCCGATGAACCCAATTTTCGGTCACTTATGCAAAATATCCGCATTAATCTCACGAATGGTGTACTCTATATTCCTCTTCAAGTCTTCAATGGATTGTGGTTTATTCACATAGACCAATGACTTAAGATAGCCCATAAAAAATAATCCAATGGTGTTAAATCGCAGCTTTTTGGAGGCCAAGCATCTGGTCGAAGTTGCTGAATTCTCCTGGGATCTCTGGCATCAAGAGAAATCAATGTTTCCGGGAACTTTTCCTTCAATAAATCAATGGTTGGGGCAGTAGTGTGACATGTGGCACCGTCCTGTTGAAAAAACATGCCAGCCAAATCCATTTCATCCAACTGAGGCCACAAAAAATCCGTTATTATCGTTCGATACCTTTCACCGTTAACTGTTACACCATGTTCGAAAAAATAAGGTCCGATGATGCCAACATGCCATAAACCACACCACACAGTGACTTTTTCTGGATGCAAAGGTTTCTCAAGAATCTCATGTGGATTATTTTCACTCCAAAAACGACAATTTTGCTTATTCACAAAGCCGTTTAACCAAAAATGAGCTTCATCGGAAAAGATTTTTTTTGAAAAAATCGCCATCATTTTCGAGTTTGTCTAGAGCCCAATCAGTGAACAAACGACGCTTATGATGGTCAAGTGGCTTCAGTTCTTGAGTCAGAACAATCTTGTAAGGGTGTAGGCCTAAATCTTTTCTCAGAATTCGCCAAGTTGTCATTCTGGCGAGTCCAAGTTCCTGAGAACGACGATTTACGGACACATTTGCATTCTCCGCTACACTGGCTATTACAGCAGCAATATTGTCCTGAGTTCTTGCATTTCGGCGTCTAGTTGGTGGTTTCGTATCCTGCAAAGTAAATTCACGTTCAAACTTTTCCACGATTCGACGAATTACACGCACATCAGGACGATCATTTGGTCCATAACTTTCACGTAATGCACGATAGGTATTCACAAAAGAACGATTATTAGCATAAAATTTTAGGATAATTTCCAAACGTTGTTCAAGCGTATATCTTGCCATGGTAATTTGTTAGAGTATACTAAATACAAACGTCAAAAAGTGACAGTTCCATCATTTTCAAAATGGCCGCTAAGACATTTCAAAAACAGGACGTCCCTATTGGGAAACCCTGTATTTTATGAGCTGGGTGGGAAATCTTAGTAAGATACCAGGTCTTATGTTTGATGTGTGGAATTCCCTCACCGCCGCTGAGACGGCCACCACATGTGATACGCTCAACCGCAATCTCACCGGGGCGAGAACCTACCACTAAAACCCCTCCGTCCTCTCAATCACGCTTGTTATCTGCGAGTGCAGTCTACAACTACTACAAGTTTTTTATGACTACAACAGTCTTTCTCCAGTCTCTTTGGACTGGAGCGTCTCTCCAACGAATGCGTGGGTTCTTGCTTACGTCTCTTCATCCTCACACATCACTCATGAAATCAAAACGAACACCATTATTTCTCTTCAATTCTAATCTATCCATACTCCATCTTATACATTCCAACAGTGTATGTAACACAGTACTAATGTGTACTAATGATCACTTACAAACCATCAGAACACTAGTAGAAAAAACCACAGAATATAATGTACCTTTACATATGGCATTTATCGACTTTCACAAGGCTTTCGATAGTATTGAGACTTGGTCCTTTTTGTCAGCCCTGAAGGATGCTCGAATAGACTCACGGTACACTACACTCATTAAAAACATTTATGAACAGGCCACATTCCACATCAAAATCAATAAAGACGAAAAAACTGAAAAAATGCGCCTTTATGAAGGTATTAGACAAGGTGATACTATTTCACCAAAGCTTTTTACCTTAGCATTGGAAAATGTATTCAAACAGCTTGACTGGGAGGAAAAAGGTCTAAACATTGATGGTGTACGTTTGAGTCATTTGAGGTTTTCGGATGACATAGTATTATTTAGTACAGATATCAAGGAACTGGAGCAAATGTTGAAGGAATTAAACCAGCAGTCAAATAAAATAGGTCTCAAAACAAACTAATCTTGTTATTTACAACGTCAGTCTTGAACATGTAGACCACTATATATATATATATATATATATATATATATATATATATATATATATATATATATATATATATATATCTTGGACATACCATTAAAATCGGCAAAGAAAATCAAGTAGCCGAAATAAAAAGACGCATACAACTGTCTTGGGGAGCTTTCGGCAAATTAAGCTTTATTTTGAAGAATAAAGATATACCAATGTGTCTAAAACGTAGAGTTTATGACAAATGTATCTTGCCTGTAACTACATATGGACTGGAGACCATGGCCTTCACAAAGAAAACCTTAGAGCAGCTCAGTACAACCCAAAGAGCAATGGAGAGGGCCATGCTAGGGATTAGTTTGAGAGACAGGATTCGAAATAACGTCATTCGTGAAAGAACAAAAATTACTGATGTCTCAGAACGTATTGCAAGGCTCAAGTGGCAATGGGTCGGACACGTTGCCCGAGATAATCCCGAAAAATGGACACAAAGATTAACAAACTGGAGACCAAGAGAGAACAGGCGAGGAGTAGGCAGACCGCAGAAGAGGTGGACAGACGATATCAAACAAGTCGCGGGCAAGCAGTGGATGAGAATTGCCAAAAGTAGAAATCGATGGAAGCAAATGGAAGAGGCCTATGTCCAGCAGTGGACGAACACAGGCTGAAGAAGAAGAAGATGTGACACAGTGTCGACCAAACCACAGTAAGAGCATCTGTTTTTAGCCGCTTTCTTAAACCGGAGAGGTACAAACGGAAACACCCATGACTCGTGAGAACCTGCGACTTATTTAGTATAACTTGTATTTTCTTCAATATGAATTACAGTAATGTAAAGTGTCATCAAAACTACTCTCACTGCTACTGACTACCCACGCATAGAAAGCAAGCACAGTATGTCTGTCTTCTACACCTGGTATCTTTCTTATTACTTTCTACATATCTGTTAAGAGATATATTACAGAGATATATACATACAACTATGCAATATTGCATTTTTAAATTAGCAGTAATGTTAGCAATTTGCCAATTCCTGAACATATTACTTGACTAATGAAGCAATTTAAGTTTATTTGTAATTAAAACTTCACTTTTACGATTATTGTTAGTGTATTACCCTTTTTATTTTCTATTAGCGTATAGCCATTAGAGGCTGCTAAAGCTACCACTAATAACTCTCAGCTTTTTTTGTTTGCGTATTTTTGCTAAAGATGGTATGAGTAGGGTAACGGTAACGGAAACCATTTAAAACTGTTTTCAAAATGAACACGGCTTGAATGTGAATGTATTGTGCAGAAATCATATAAAGCCTTTAAAGAGTCATAATGAAAGTCACTTTCTTTTCGCTTAGAAAAGCAATTAGTAATAACAAACACAATTTTCAAACTTCCAAGACGTCGTCTTTACACCTGGAAATCACCAGCAGATACACCTGAACAAGTTGTTCGCAACCAAATAGACTTCATATGTATAAATAAGAGATACAGAAATTCAGTATTAGCAGTAAAAACATATCCAGGAGCAGATGTACCAACAGATCACAATATTTTAGTAGAAAAATAAGACCGAGATTAACAAGACTTGCAAGGACGAATAAGCAAACAGTTAATATTGATAGAGAAAAGATATTAAATGATACTGTAAAACAAGAAATAACTAGTATATTAGAACAAAAACTGAAGTTAACATCAAGCAAAGAAGAAAGTACTGAGGAAAACTGGACGAGAATTAAAGACATCTTAAAGACTGTTCGCTGTAAGATCTGTAAAGACTGAGAGAAATTTGCCATATTGATCGCCAACCTCAATAGAGAAGCACATAGGAGGAGGAGGAAAGACTGTTCAAGAAACAAAATTGAGTGCTCTAAAAGCAAGAAAAAAGCACGGGTGGATGACAAAAGAAATACTGAGACTTATGGATCAAAGAAGAGAAGTCAGAAATAAAGATAAAAACGAATACAAGAGGATCCACGCAATAATCAGGCAGAAGATAAGACACGCGAAAACATAATTTCATAGTAAAGAATGTAATGAAATTGAACAATATGAAAAGAGGTAATGATGGATAAAATTGAAAATGATGAAAATTTCGTTAACAGAATATGTTTTTCCAATAAAACAAACTTTACACTATGTGGAAGTGTAAATCAACCCAATTTAGGTACTGGAGTGACGTAAATCCACCCTGGAGGCGCGAAAACCATACTCAATGTTCACAAAATTAAATGTATGATCAGGTATAGTAGGTACTCAGTTAATTGAGCCATTTTTTATCGTAGGAAATTTAACGTCACACAGTTACGAAATGTTACTTAAAAATGAAATTGTACCTACACTGAGAAACTTGTTCGGGGCCAAATTTAATCAGATATTGTTTCAGCATGATGGAGCTCCAGCTCATTTTGGTGTAAATGTGCGGCGTATCTAGATAAGATATTTCCCGGACGATGGATTGGTAGACGAGGTAGAATTGAATGATCTTCACGTTTATCTGATTTCAATCTTAAAGATTATTTTTATTGGGGATTCTTGAAAAATTCAGTTTACAAAACTAAACCAGCATGTCTTGCAGAGCTAAGGCAACAAATTATCGATAAATCTCGAATAATTTCTAGACAATCATGGAGAAATGTGATAGACGAATTCTACCATCGATTAGGCTACTGTCAACTCATAAATGGAGCACATTTTGAACACTTGATAAACTAACAATTATGTTAAAAAAATGTTGTAATCTATCAATTGTTACGTTTAAATGTAGTTAAAAATAGTATTAAAAAAATTTATTGAGACAAATAGGCGTTGCCAGACTTCTGTTTTATGTATTTAAGATCATAAAGACTACATATAATCTTGTGTTACGTATGTTTAAACTCGTATTGAATACGAAATTACAATAATAACTGAATATACAGGGTGATGAATTTAAAAAACCAAAGTTACTAATAATATAAGAGAAACAGCAAATCTGGCAACATTGCAAATATAAAATATGGAATTTCCGTATCCCAAAATAAGTGTATCTTAAATTTTGTTCAATTATCACTAGTAATTTACGAGATACTTGGCAGTTTCCAAACTTTTGTGACATTTTGTATAATCCTCTTTAGGACTTCTTGCTAATGTTTGTTTAGTTGCGTACAAGGTAGTTTTTCTTGGGATGTTGTAGGTGGAATGGAGTTTAGCATGTGTGGAGGGGTGTTTGAGATATTTTTAGCATCGTACGTATGTGGACGGCCGCCTGAATCGGAGTAGAGAGAAGCTGAATGTTTAGCAGATGTCAAAGCGTTGCTTTACAGTTTGAGACAAAAGTTATAAACTAAAAAACTTTTCTTTAGTAAGGTGATTTTGTAGAGTTGCTAAAGAAATAGTTGCGACTATTTTCTCTGCAAAACTAACCGCCTTGGAGTTTTGCACACCCCTTATAATGACATTCGGGTGGTATAACTCATTCGGGCAAGGAGGATTCATTCGTGAGATTATGATATTACTTTCTCGCTAAAATGCTTCAGATCATCCTTTTCCTGCCATAGCACGCTGATGCGCTATAGCGGCTCTCTATCAGCAAAGTGCTTGTCGTTTGAGAGTTATAAGTGCAAGAAGTCCCACATATATATATATATATATATATATATATATATATATATATATATATATATATATATAATATATATATATATATATATATATATATATAATATAATGGCTATACACCCCAGCGTGGGGTTAAACCGCAAATGCTTTCTAGATCCTATTTCTTAAGTGGATCAGTCTTTTTTTGTTTATCTTATCTTCTTGACAATATCTCTCCATTTTTTCCTGTCTCTAGTTTTTCCTCTCCATTCACTGACTCCTGCCCTTTAGAGGTCTTCTTCAACTTCTTGCAGCCACTTTGATCTCGGTCTTCCCCTTCTCTTTCTTCCTCCTGGATTCCATTCTATCATTGCGTATGTCACTGCTTCATCGCCTGCTCGCCAAATGTGACCTAACCATCTAACTCTGCATTGCTTTATTTTAGTTACGATGTCTTCCTTAAGTTCTTCCTTAATTTCTGCATTTGTTCTGCTTCTATATTCATTTTGCTCTGTTCTGATTGGTCCTAGTATGGTTCTCATAATCTTTCTGTCTGCAATTCTTAAGTCTTCTTCATCTTTTTAACCATCGTCATTGTTTCCCCTGCATATAATAATATTGGTCTAATTATGGTGTTATAAATGCTCATCTTGCTTTTTTTAGTCAATGTTTTGCTTTTAAGTAATCTTTTGTTTGCAAAATAAGCTTTATTCGCTGCTAATATTTTTTCTTTTATTTCGGATTTCCTTTCTCCGGATTTACTTATTGTAACTCCTAGGTATTTGAAGTATTCTACTTCTTCAAACTCGGAACTTCCTATTTTGATTTTTTCCTTTATTGTTTTTTTCCCTTTCTTCTTCTTTAAGTGCCGTCTCCTTTAAGAAGGTTGGCTATCATCACGGCTATCTTCACCTTTGACACTGCTGCTCTAAACAGCTCAACAGAGTTACAATTGTACCACTGCCTCAAATTGTTTAGCCAGGATACACGTCGTCGGCCTATGCTTCTTCTGCCCAGTATCTTTCCCTGTATAATGATCTGCAGCAACTCATATCTCTCACCTCTCATGACATGACCCAGATACTGCAATTTTCTTATTTTAATTGTATTTAATATCTCCTTTTCCTTGTTCATTCTTTTTAAAACGTCGTTGTTCGTAACCTTATCGATCCAACTTATTTTTAAAATTCTTCTATAAGCCCACATCTCAAACGCTTCTATTCTGTTACTTATATCTTTTTTAAGCGTCCAAGCCTCCATTCCATATAATAACACAGAAAATACATAACATCTAAGCATTCGTACTTTAAGTTGCAGACTCAGATCATTGCTACAAAGTACTTTTCTCATAGTATTGAATGTTGATCGGGCTTTTTCCTATACGTGATTTGATTTCCTGTGTGTAATCGTTGTTTTCGGTTATGATTGTTCCCAAGTATGTATATCTGTTCACCTTTTGAACGAGTTCGTCCCTAATCCATAACGTGTCCTGTTGTTGTGTCTTTGCGATGGTCATGAATTTCGTCTTTTTGATATTTAAAGTAAGTCCAGCCTCTTCGCTACTGTCTACAATCTTATTTATCAGAACCTGCAATTCTTCAACTGACTCTGCGATTACTAAAGTATCATCGGCGTATCTGATGTTATTTATAAGTTCTCCGTTGACTTTAATTCCACTTGATGTTTCCTTTAGTGCCTTCTGAACTACCTCTTCTGAATAGAGGTTAAAAAGCAGCGGAGACAATATGCATCCCTGCCTTACCCCTCGTTGTATTTCTATTTCTTCTGATAGTTCGTTGCCAACCTTTACAGATGCAACTTGATTAAAGTAAAGGTTTGATATTATTCTAATATCTTTCATATCCAGATTTTTATCTTGAAGTTCCAGAATATCCAGATTTTTTTTCCCTAATCTTAATATTTTTGTCTTTTCTTGATTTAATCTTAGCCCCATTACCTCCCCTTTCTCTCGTATTTCTTCAAGCATTTCTTTCATTATTTTTCTGTTCTTTGCAATAATAGCAATATCATCTGCATATGCAATTATTTGACCACCTCTTGTTCTGAGATTTCCTTTATTTATATTTCGCAGTACATATTCTAATGCTAGATTAAATAGCGTTGTTGATAAGGCATCTCCTTGTTTCATCCCTTTATTTATACTGAATTCCTCTGTCTCTCCTCTTTGTGTCTTTATGCTTATTTTTGTAGTTCTCATTGTCATTTCTATTAATTTTCTGAGTTTATGTGGAATTTTTAATTTTTTAAGTGCTGTCATTAATACGTTCCTTTTAATAGAATCAAATGCCTGTTTGAAGTCTATGAATAACATTTCCAATTCTAATTTATACTCGTTTGCTTTTTCCATTATTTGTTTTATTGTATGTATTGCATCTATTTTAGATCTTCCTTCTGTGAATCCACATTGGTACTGTCCTACTGTCTTCTTTGTGATCTTTGATAACCTCTTTTTTTATTATTGATGTCAATATTTTATATGTTGTATTTAGTAATGTTATTCCTCTATAATTTTCACAGCTTTGTTGGTCTCCCTTTTTATGTACTGTTATGATCTGTCCTACCTCCCAGTCACCTGGCATTTTCTCTTCTTCCATCCATTCAAGAAGTCCCACATGAAATTATAATCCGAGCAACTGCAGGACAGCGTTAGGTTCTCTGTTCCTCTATCTTTTAGTGATATATTATCGGACTTAAAGAAAAAGGTGTATAACACATGCATACTACCTGTTTGTACCTACGGCTTGGAGACAGTAGCACTTACCAAAAAATCTGCCAAAAAATTAGAAACAACGCAAAGAGCAATGGAACGAATCATGCTTGGAATATCACTAAGAAACAAGATTAGAAACACCGAGATAAGACGTAGAACGAAGATTAGGGATATTGTGGAAGAAATTACAAAAATGAAATGGCGCTGGGCAGGTCACGTAGCCCGATATAATGACAACAGGTGGACACGGAGAATTCTAGAATGGAGACCAAGGACGACAACAAGAAGCATGGGAAGACCTCAAAAAAGATGGGTAGATGACATAAGAGCAGTGGCAGGCAAATAGTGGATTAGATTGGCGCAAGATAGAGAAAGATGGAAGCAATTGGGAGAGACCTACATTCAGGAGTGGATGGAAAATGGTTGACAAAGAAGATTATCGGACTATACAGATTGTTTGGGCATCGAGTCCGCTGAGCTTCGCCCAGTTCGGCGACTCGCGCTCTAGGATGTGGGCCCCTATTGCCCGTTTTTTGGTTTTTGTTGTTTTCTTTTGAGGACTGTCCTGAAACATAAAAAATATAAAGCATCAAATTAGTACCTTGCCAGTGCCATAAGGCCAGGTTTTCTCTCTGCTGTTTCTAGAGCTACGATTATCTAGACCTAATTATGTGTTGGCCATTATGGTCTTTTGTGTATCAGTATCAGGCTTGGGTGGTTTTCTAGATTAGCGAATTTTATTCTAGCTTTTTCTTCCATTGTGTCTATCACCCCCTATGATTGAGTTCTCTGAACAGGAATCATTCAGCAATATATCTGGAAACATTTGCTGCTTCTCTTAAGCCATCGTTGTGAGCTGTCTGTATCTTCTCTTTATTACTGTTACTTATGTGTCCCCATGCTAGAGAAGTTTACTTTTTTTACCTGTGAATCTTCTTATTGAAGTGCTGGTCATTTTTGCTTTTTGGACTGTTGCAACTACGTGGGAAGTAAATGGTAATCCTTTGCCCATTTTGAGGTATTTCGGTTCTCTTTTTCATTCGATTGTTTTGCACTGTAAGCTATTTTTCTAGATTTTCTCTTCTCTCTTTAAAGAGAACCGCTTGTGTCTTATTTTAGTTAACGGCTATTTTCCATTGGATATTCCATTCTTCTATATTATCCAATACAGTTTGTAGGTTTATCGCTATATCTAGGTTTCTGTGTTTTGACGCAATCGCTCTGTCATCTGCATATAGACTGAGTCATAGACAAAAACCATATAGATATTTATCTCATATTGGCGACCTTGAAATTTATTTTAGTTTCTTCGAATACACAGATGGAGCTACATCACCTAGATATTTTAAAGAGACATGGCAACTTCACGTCAACGTCAACATTTGTCATTGTCAAGATTCTTGTGTGATTATTTACTATTTACAGCGTGGTGGTGTTTATCTTTTGAGGATCTTTTATGTATTTTTATTTAACTCGGTGTGGCATTTATAGTTCTTAATTTTATTAGTCTATTATAGTGTTTAAGTTTTATAGTGTTAGTTAAGTTTTAATCTGTATTTGTTCCATTATAGTGTTAAGTTTTAATCTGTATTTGTTAAGGTAAGAATGATCTGTTGTAATTGTAGATTTTTGAACAAGTTAATTTTTTTTTGATTAATATGTTTGTTTTGTTATTCACTTCAGATGGTCAGATGGTTTATATTTATTTTAATATTTTATTCAATATAGATAATAATAATTTTTACAAATCTTATGTGTGGTATGGTGCAAATATCCATGTTCAATTTACACTATAAAATTAAATAAATTAATAAATAAATTTTTTTTTGTTAATTATCAATTTTATTTATCCTTTTTTTTTCTAAAAACATTCGAAACATATTTCACACTGAGTGCACATTTATGTGCACTCTGTATTTTTAACTGAATAAGAAAACTATAAGAGGCAATAGTGCGGCAACGTTGTATTTAGTTTCTTCGAATTTGTTGATGTCGCCTTTTAGCTTCTTCTTCTTCTTCTTCAATGGCGCTACAGCCCAAATTGAGCCTTGGCCTCCTGTAACTTCTGCCTCCAACAAAGGCGAT
>OU898284.1:113322311-113340793 GCA_918026665.1 Diabrotica balteata | reverse complement strand
ATAACAAAAGTTTAAACCCCCTCTGTGGCTCAGTGGTAAAGAGCGGGGAGCCTACCTTTAGAACCTAAAGGTCGTCAAGTTTCGATATCTCACCTGGGTGGAAGAAATTTTCGTTTATTAAAAAAATTAGTGGAATGAAAAATATATTTCTATCCTTGTGTGATTGGTACTCACCAGGATAGAGACCACAGTCGTTTCAAGATACAATTAGCGGTCTCTATAGCAATGACAATGAAACGTCTCGACGTTTGCTAAGTTAATTACTCTACACCACACACTTAACATTAATTAAAAACTTTTCTATGATTGAGATACTGGCTGAATGACAAATTGTTGTCCAAGGCCAAAACACTCACAATCTCACACACAAAAAACAAAAGGATTATGTTTATTCTTATTACTCAAGAGCTTATACGCCTGATGTTTATATTTTTGCTAGCAGCTAAAGAAATTAGATTAGTATAATTTATATCCTCACTCTACCAGGATAGAAGAACGATATATTTCATACACGGGAAGAACACGTAAATCTAGGCCACACTTCAGCCCTTCGATAGTAACCACTGTAATACAACCCTGCACCTGGAATTCCTGGGCATGTCCGAGATTGAAGATGCTGTAACTCCACCTCAAGAAGAATAAATCCACCTGGGCTGCGATGATATCACGGGACGAGCTCCCTTCAGGAAACTATGGGAGAGCAAAGGATGTTACATTATGTGGAAACTGTAGGCAATAAAATTTGGAGAGATGCGGAAAGTGGCCCAGTGAGATGGCGCACATCATTGTGCATACCCAATCACATAAAAAAGGAAACAACTACAAAGTGTAGTGATTATCGTACCATCTCTCACGGATTTACCCATCCAAGCAAAATATTACTAAGAATCATTAAACGCCGTTTGCAACAGTACTTAGACAACCAAATTCCCCAAGAACAAGCAGGCTTTGTCAAAGGGAAGGGTACGAGAGAGCAAATCCTTAATATGCGGCCGAGCTCATAGAAAAGGCCCGCGAATTTAAAATTCCAATAATAATCTGTTTTCTAGACTACCAAAAGCCATTTGATTGTGTAAAGTGGGAAGTTCTCTGGACAGTTCTTCATGAGATGGGAGTTCCAGATCATTTGGCAATATTAATTAAAAACTTATACGAAGATAACTCAGTTAAAATAAGAATTGAAAACCAGCAATCTGATACCTTCAAAAACCAGCAGAGGTGTACGACAAGGCTGCATACTATCTCCAGACCTGTTCAATTTATATGGAGAATACATAATGAGGAACGCAACTCGATGGATGGAGAGGCGGCATCTCCATTGCAGGTGAAAAGATCTCAAACTTAAGATTCGCAGACGATACAACACTGATAGCAACATCTGAAGAGGAGATGTCGAGACTGATAAAGAGAGTAGAAACCGAAAGCAACAAGTGTGGGCTCAAGATTAATAATCAGAAAACAAAAATCATGATTGTGGACCACGCGAATATCCTCCAAACAACAGGCCCCTAAATCAATTCGAGAAAGTAGACGAGTTCACGTATCTAGGATCTTCCTTAAGCAATGCAGCCTCCTGCCTATACGGAAATTCGCAGAAGAATAGGAATGCCAAGAACGCGATGAGTCGACTGTCAAAAATATGGAAGGACCGCTCTTTGTCCAAAAAAACTCAAAATGAGACTGGTACGGACACTCGTTTTTTTCAATCTTTAGTTACGGTGCCGAAACTTGGACAATAAAATCAGAGATAGGAAAAGGATTGACGCATTCGAAATGTGGTGCTGGAGACGAATGCTACGCGTCTCGTGGACGGAGCACAGATCCAATCAGTCGATTCTCGAAGAGCTAAACATTCAGACCAGACTCTCCTCTCAGTGTCTTGCAATGTTTTAAAGTTTTTGGCCACATTGCGAGACAGAGACAATGACAACTTAGAAAGACTAATTGTGTGCGGAAACGTAGAAGGACGTAGAGGCCGAGGACGCTCACCTATCCGATGGTCAGATCAAGTACAGAAAGCCACTGGAGAGACGTTTTCCGAGTCCATGAGAGCAGCCCAAAATCGCAAGAGATGGAAAGAATTGACAGCCCGCATTGTAGGGAATCCACGATCCTCAGCAATGAGGAAAACGACAAGAGGGAGGAGATATCCTCAGTCGAATGTGGCCCGATTTCAACGCATCAGGAAAGGATAGAACATTTGATGTTCTTCTAAAATGCTTTTGTGTTATTACACCAAAAATATTATTCTGTGCTGATTTATTTTGATATTAAGGTAAACCCGGGGAAGTGTGATTATGAGACAAGTGATTTTAACCATTTATGATATAACTGTTTCTTCTGCTTAATACATTCTTCAGTGCTTTCTGATAGACGCTGTCCATATCTATGTGTTCTTCTCTCTTCGCAACCTAAGGCTTTCGCTGCTGCTTCTTTTATGCAGGATTTTATATGTTTATATGTTTCGTCTATGTTCTCAAAACTAAACTACTCCAGTTTTTGGTCTAACCTTCGTCTGTATAAGCCTTTCACGGATTCTTTCCCTTAGCAAGTGTAGTTTGTACTCCGTTTCGGCCTGCGTTTGAGTTTCATTTACCACTGTTCTTTTTTATTGATTTGTGGTTTTCCAAAGGAATCGCATGTTTGCTATCAGTAATTTGTGGACAGAACCACATTCCGCTCCCCTTTTAACTCTGACATCTGTAACTCTTATCGATGTTTCGATTTTTATTTTGAAGTAGTCAATTATAGCTCGGAGGTTTCTTGGGTCCAGGTGAACTTGTAGTATATCCTTATGGCAGTAAAATTCGTTCGTAATTATTAGTCTGTTTATTTTACATATTTCGATTATTTTTTCTCCTTTTTAATTTGTCGCTTCTTCTCCATATGTTCCTACTGTTTGACTTTTTTTTGTTTTCCCTGTTCGACCGTTCAGATCCCCTGTCAGAATAAGTTCTTGGTCTTCTTTGATCTTTTCTATTTGATCCTGTAGGGCTTCCAGAACTGTCCTTTTTCTGTTTCAAGTCTATCATCTGTTGGTCCGTAAACTCCTAAGACTATTATCCTTCTTCCCCGTAGTTCCATCTCCATTTTTATAATTCTTTCATTGATGGGTTCCCAAGACTTTATGGATTTTCTCGATTTATTTTTGATATGATAATAAATATTTCAGATTTGAATAAAATATTTGGATATGCGCTTGTACAGGAAACTAACTGATAGAAACATTTATGGTCTAGGTAAGTTATAAGCTCATGGCAACATAAATTCAATATTCAACTTAAAGCCCGTGCCTTTAGTCCGCATTACAGTGTAAAGTGGAATTAGATTGTAATTATAGAAATGGGGACTTCATCTGCATGTGTTGCAATAACCGTTTGAGCTTTAAACCTAATTTAGTATTGAGTTACAATGTAATCAACCAAAAACTTCGTTCTAGCAACTTTTTAAGTGTTTCAAGCCATATTTTTACCACGTATGTAACTTTCATATAGGATAGACAAATAAAAAACTATTTGGAATATTGGTTTTTATGATTTTATTTGAGTAGTCTTTTCTTCATCACAAATTAATTACAATATTAAAAGATAAAGGAGTTGATAGTCAAGACATACGATTCATAGAAAAGTTATACTGGCGTCAAACAGCGACAGCTTGCATAAACGGAAAATCAACAGAAATATGTAAAATACAAAGAGGTGTCAGACAGGATTGTATACTATCCCCACTGTTATTTAATTTATATTCAGATAGAATATTTAAAGAAACGCTGCATAATTTGGAATGGGGCCTGAAAGTTAATGGAATTCTGATAAATACAATCAGATATGCAGACGATACAGTTATTTTAAGTGATTACATGAATGGATTACAATGCCTTTTAAATGCCATTGATACAGTGGGAAGAGAGTTTGGCCTAAACATAAACTGTTCAAAAACAAAACACATGGTGTTTAGCCGTTTAGCACATCAAGATGCACGATTATATGTTGATGGTCATATAATTCAAAGAGTGTCCAGTTTTAAATATCTTGGTAGCCATATTACTGAACAACTAGATCCAGATCAAGAGATAAAATGTAAAATCGAGATAGCCCGCACGACATTTTTAAAAATGAGGTCATTCTTCTGTAATAATAACTTGCAACTTTAACTTCGAAAACGCATGGTTAAATGCTACATTTGGTCAGTCCTCTTATACGATGTCGAAGCATGGACATTAAAAATATCCACCATTAATCGTTTCGAGGCCTTTGAAATGTGGCTGCACAGACGTATACTAAAAATTCCATGGACGGCTATGCTGACAAATGTGGCAGTCCTTGAGAGAGCAAATGCTGCTCGCGAGCTGCTTGATAACATCAACTGTAGAAAGATGGCCTATTTTGGACACGTAGTGAGGGGAGACCGATATAATATTCTTCAACTTATTATGATGGGTAAAATCAAAGGACGCAGAGGAATTGGTAGCAAGCAGGCCTCTTGGTTGAAGGATATCAGAGAGTGGACAGGTATAAAGAAAGCTGAGCAACTCTTTAGAATAGCTCGAGACAGAGACAGTTTCGCCATGTTAATCGCCAACGTCAAGGGGACTTGATAGGGCACGTTAAGAAGAAGTCTTTTCTTAAGTAAGTTCTACAGTTTTACTACATAATTCGAAAGAAATTATGATCCTTCTCAATTTAATTGTTTGAAGATCATTTTTTGACGGAATTTTAACGATTTTCAGATTGATTGCAATTTATAAAGTTTAATTACTATTTAACTGAGAATAAGCCACAATTAAAGATAAAAATACGTTTATTGACGTTTCAGTTTCCACTTCGGAAATCGTTCTCAAAATACAAACAGTTTTACTGTTTGTATTTTCAGAACGATTTTCGAAGTGGAAATTGAAACGTCAATAAACGCATTTTTATCTTTAATTGTGGCTTATTCCCAGTTAAATAGTAATTAATTTAAAATGCCACAAGAAAATAGCTTCAGATCAATATTATAAAGTTTAGTTCTCTTACACATCTCTATAGTTTTCTAAAGATGTACTCAATAATAGAGAGTTACTGATCAGGTGTTTTATGTCGTTTTGTAATAAAAGCACCTTTTTTGTCTTTTAATAAGATACAGACCAGTGTTCTTTTTTCTAGGACACTCATCTGATAACCATATCTAAAGGCAACTTTAAATGGGGTCAGAAATCGAGCCCGCCTCCTCAAACCACTTAGAGGGAGAATTTGACGAACATATACAAAACCTCTCTTCCACATTTATAAAACCTTAATTTGACCGGCTAACTTATATTACGGTCTGAAAGATTATCAGAAAAATAAACTACTTACTACTGAACGCAGAATTCTACGTAATGTAAACATTCACCCATTTAAACACCCAAGAAATCCTAAAAAGTTCATGCTCTTATCTAGGTCACGTACGAACCCGGAAGCTAACACACAAAAAACTTCATATTCCGTCTATTCTAATGCATACATCCTTAAAGGTACTCCGCTAGCTTACAGAACCTTTCTATAACCTAATCCTATTTCTCACTCAAAAAGAACTTGAAGAAGTAATCCTCAATATGACGAATATAGGGAACGACTTCGATGGTAAATTGAATAAACTAGAGAATAATGATCATGACCTAGACGTATCACATATGTCAGTAGAACTAGAAGATGGAGTTGTTATACAACCAGTAGCGAGTATTCAGATCTTCTTCTTTGAGAACCATGCCCAAGTTTTAGGCATGGGTAGCTTCCATGACGCTTTGCCGATATCGTTCTCGATCTTGCGCGGCATGTAATAATTCATCTGCTGATAAGCCAGTCCATTGACGAAGGTTTCGGAGCCATGAGTATTTCTTTCTACCAATTTCTCTTCTTCGTCGATCTTTCCGTTGAGTATTAACTGCATTATCCTGTGTCTGCTTCCTCTCATTATATGCCCCAGATATTCGAGTTTTCTCTTTTTTATCATCTTTATTAAGTCACCTTCACCTTCACCTACTCTGTTCAAGACTTCTCTGTTTGAAATGTGTTGAACCCATGATATTCTGAGCATTCTACAATATAACCACATCTCAAAGGCTTCTAATTTATTCGTAGATCGTTTTTTTGGTAGCGTTACAAATGTTGACAATAGCCATTCCTCTGTTTCAAAGCTTCCCTTGTTCCCAATCCTTCTCTGAAACCGAATTGTTTATTTCCCATTGTGTCTTCACATTCTGCTTGACTCTATTAAGAATTATCCTAAGAAGTAGCTTGAGGGAGTAACTCATGAGACTAATTAGTCTAAAGTCTTTACATAATGATGTATTAGGTTTTTTTGGAACTATGATAAATGTAGACTCTAACCATATTTGTGGCAGTGTTCCAGTTTCGTATATGTGGTTATAAATGTTTGTTAGTTTTGTCTCAGTATTCAGATAGTGAAATTAATTCCGTAAATAATACTTACGATCCTCCATCTGTAGCAACTGTAAGTTTTGTACCTCCAAAAGACATCAGGACTGACTCCATTGGTCACTGGCCTACATATAATGAAAGGTGTAAATTACCAACCTGTGTCTTTCATAAAATGCTCTAAATGTGGTAAAAATCTTTACTTAAACAAAAATAATAACTGCTTTGCCATTTTTGACGAGAACTGAGTTGATTCCTTTGACGCGCAATGTCACAACATTTTGAATAAAATAAACTATTTTTGTAAATAAAACATGTTCCCTCTTTTGTAGACACAATTACATTCTCCAGATTTTTTTGGAAACGAAATAAAAAAAGTTGCGCAATGTAGGGTTAATGCTTCTTAGTAATCTCATTCTTAAACAGTAGAGAAATCAAAAGATGTAAAAAGAAAACAGTTTTAGAATCAGACAAAAACTTAAATCATCCATACGTTATACGTGAATGTACATTTTAGACACATTTGGATTATTCTAATTCGCAATATCTTGCTTTTTTAAAATTCATGCCTAGTTATAATAGACATACATCAAACTAAAGAAATTAAAATAAAATCAAAAACAATAAACTTGTTACTCTTTTAGCACAATAGCCGACAGAAAATCGATAAAGATACAATGGCCTCTATAATGAATACAAAGGCGCTACTTTGTTAGACCTCGAAATTGTTTTACAAAGTTTCTTCTTATAGTAAAACAATACGGCGTAATTATTTATTAATTAAAGAGAACAGCTAAACGATCGATTTTGTTTTATTACAGAGACAGAAACATTACTCAAATGAATGGAAATTCGATGAATGTAAAGCGTGAGTAAAAACATTTATCGCTAAAAACCGGCTTTCTGAAGGTCGCTTTTTGTTTTCTGTTTATTATTTACAAATAATGCTTTAAGGCGATGCAAAATAAGACGAAATTTTAAATGAGTGGCGAAAACTCCTGGACACAAAGTTTTTTATAGAGATTTTTTTACTATTAAGTTATCTACGGGAACGTTGGTACTACTGAATTCCGGTCATAGAAACAACTGGACTACTTATTTTCAAATTGCAAAGTAGATCTAACACGGTGTTAAGCGTAGAATCAGCTTAGCGTAAAAAGTAGAATAGAATAAAATAGAAATAGATATGCTTTATTGTCACTGAAAATAGTAATAACAATTTAAAATTTACTGAAATTACATAATTCGTCAATATCACAAAATAACAGAGAATAAAATAGACAATCCATTGCAAAATTTAACTAAATTTTAAATTGCATAATACAACCTTACGAACTAATAAGTTAAAGTTGCTACATGTGATACCTAAATATATACAGAGTGACCCAAAAGTCTGGAAACGGCAAATTATCTTGTAAATTGCTAGTCATAATTGTACAAAATTTAAGGTAATGTAAGGTAATTTTATGTAGTCTGGAGGTCTTGAATACATAAAAAAGAAGTCTGGCAACGCCTAATGGTTCTCAATAATTTTTTTAATATAAACTATTTTCAAATATAATAAAACGTAACAATTCATAGATTACATTTTCTAACATATATGGTTACTTTATCAAGTGCTCCATTTGTGATTTGACAGTACTCCAATCAATGGTAGAATGCGTCTACCACATTTATCCATGATTGTCCAGAAATTATTTTATGATTCATCGATAATTTGTTGCCTTAGCTCTGCAAGACTTGCTGGTTTACTTTTGTAAACTGAATTTTTCAAGTATCCCTAATAAAAATAATCTTAGATTGAAATCAGGTTAACGTGGTGAGGCCATATAATTTTACTTGTCTACCAATACTTTGTCTGGGAAATATCTCACTTTAATTACGCCGAACATTTACACCAAAATGAGTGGAGCTCTATCTTGCTACAACTATTTTTGATTAACATTGGCTTCAAACAAGTTTCTCAGTGTAGGTGCAATTTAATTTCTAAGTAACATTTCGTAACTATTGACTTTAAATTTCCTATCAATTGAAAAATGGCCCAATTAACTGAGTACCTACTATACCTGACCATACATTTAATTTTTGTGGTCTATGTTACTCCATTACCTTAAATTGTGTCGATTTACATTTCCACACACTGTAAAGGTTGCTTCATCGGAAAATACATTCTGTTAACGAAATGTTCATCATTTTCAATTTTATCCATTATTACCTCAGTAAACTCCAGTCTATCGATCGAAGTCATCTTCACTTAATTCCTGCAAGTTATTTTTGTATCGTTTAAATTTATTCTTACGTAATACACGTAAGACTGAAGAACGACCTACATCATGTACTTGTGCAACCCTGCGTGAGTATGTATGTAGATCTCTCAACAAAACTTTGTATTATATCTAAAGTTTTGTTGTTATTATACCTAACACTTTTCGGTCTACCTGATCGGTATTTATCTTTTACTTCTCGAGATTCCTCAAGTCGCTTTTCAGTTTTTTATA
The DNA here is from genome assembly GCA_918026665.1 of Diabrotica balteata. NCBI lineage: Eukaryota > Metazoa > Arthropoda > Insecta > Coleoptera > Chrysomelidae > Diabrotica > Diabrotica balteata. Next base: position 113,331,897 of record OU898284.1, on the reverse strand, counting down.
CCGTCGCCTTATGAATAGGAGAACGGTTTGAGAAAGTATCATTGAACAAGTTGGTTATTTCCCAATAAGATCTTAATCTGTCACCGTACCCTTATCATTAGAATAGTATTTGTTCTTTTTCGTTAGAGAGCCATTTTAAAGAAGCAATTTATCTTGCAGAACTTTTCGAAAACACTACTACTGTCAGTTATTAGTTAATAATCTTAATAAAAATTTAAGTAAAAGGTAAAGAAATGTCAAAATCACAGCATTCTACATCTTAAATTGTTATAATTTATTAAAATCTACATAATATTGTTCTGAAGCTATTTTCTTGTGGCATTTTAAATTAATTACTATTTAACGGAATAAGCCCAATTAACGATAAAAATACGTTTATTGACGTTTCAATTTCCACTTCGGAAATCGTTCTCAAAATACAAACAGTAAATTAAACAAATTTTTGTTATTTGTTGCATAGTGAAAAAATTCTTCTAATAATTTAATTTTTTCTGACTCATTTATATTGACAATTATTCAGGACATACATTATGCATTTTAAAGTAGACGACTTTAAAATGATATTGCCAATTATTGTTGAGTTGCGCTCCTGAGACGATTTTACTTATAAGATAGTTCATTCGATTACATGAAACAACTTTAACTTAAGAATATCCGTCAGAAAAAAATCATAGCATGTATTCGTCTCTTTTTAAAAAGACAAAACATGACATGAGCAAATTCCTCGGTAGAAATGTGTAGGATCTGGTTACCATATTGAAAGAGGAAGTTATTATTAAGAAAATACCAGTATTAGTAAGTCAGTAAACATATAGAGGATACATCATTTATGTTTTTTAAATAACGAAAACATATAAAATCTGAATTTTGGTGTTTATTGAAGGTAAACTAAATGCACGAACAAATACTTACCATGTCGGGATAGTATTATGAGGATTTTTTTCCTGTTTTTTCCCTTCATAATTTACTATGGAATCACTAACAGGAGAATTTTACTGTCATCATGTTCATGTGTTTGTCTTTTTAAAGACGAATTACATGCTTATGATTTTTTTCTGACGGATATTCTCAAGTTAAAGTTGATTTCATGTAATCGAATGAACTATCTTATAAGTAAAGTCGTCCCAGGAGCGCAACTCAATCAATATTGGCAATATCATTTTAAAGTCGTCTACTTTTAAAATGCATAATGTATGTCTGAATTGTCAATATAAATGAGTCAGATAAAATTTAATTATTAGAAGATTTTTCACTATGTAACAAAAAAACAAAATTTGTTTAATTTACTGTTTGTATTTTGAGAACGATTTCCGAAGTGGAAATTGAAACGTCAATAAACATAATTTTATCTTTAATTGTGGCTGATTTCCAGTTAAATAGTAATTAAACATCTACTTATTTTGCACTGTTTTTTATATTTAAGACATTCAAGACTACATAAAATCATAAGTGGTTGAACTTGTTTTGAATACGAGATATAGGAGATATTGGAATAGGAGATAATAATGACTAAATACACAGGATGATGAATTTAAAAAGGTTTAAAATTACAAAAAAATATTTTGTAAATTATGACTTTCAATTTACAAAATAATTGTTCGTCTTGTACGAATATATTTTGCCTACCACATGGGGTATTACTATAAGGGGAGAAAATTGGCGACAGAAGTTACTGGGGGTGGAGATAGGGCAATCAAAATATATGGACTATTATGCGAACGGCACTCAGGGTTTGTTTGGAGAGCTGGAGTCGTGGATAAGTAAATGGCAAGGGGGTTGGATTACGGCAACTACAAAAAATGAAACAAAGGGGGTGCTAACTTGAATCTCCTGAAACAAATGGGCAAACAAACACAAAAGGACCTAGCCATTTAGAATAGACGCCGCTTCGAGGTGCCAAAATTATAACGATTACAACAACTAGTTGTAATGTAGTAGTAACTATTGAAACAATTATTAGACATCAAAAAATATATCTTTTTACATGAGACTCAAAAAGGAGGGGATTAGAGAGAGAAAAATAAATAAAACGGTTAGAAAAAAATTAACATTTATTGTGTCCTCACCACAAACAGTTACAAAAATAAATGGCACACGTTTCTATATAGATAGTTACAGAGTACAAAAATAACAAAGAAAAACGTACATGCCATCCGTTTACATACTCTAGGAGTTAGAGGATGCTACAAAACTTACAAAAAATTGTTAGTGCATGAAGGTTAACCTTCTTTAAAAACAAAACAAATTAATATCAACATTAATAAAATGAGCTGTTATATGGTAACATTAAATTGTAAATCTGAGAACAAAACAAATTGACAAGCTAAAGTCAAACTCTAAAATTTTCTATAATATATTAATTATTACAATTCCTTTTAAATTGTGTAATTATGAAAGTAATTATTACTTTAAAAAAATGTCTATCTTTACTTTAAGGTCTAATCACTATAAAGTTACCTGAATTCACCAAAAAAAATTGCACTAGAATTTCTGGGGTTATCTTCTCTTCCACGCAAAACTGCATCTCCAAACTGTGGAAAAAAATATCTCGAATCGGCGGCTTAGGACATTGAGGATTAAACTGGGTACTAGATAAAAACTTCAGACTGGACTTCTTAAAAAAAACAGGAAACTTGAACATCAAAATTGCTGCAAGCGACACAAATCTCTTAAATTAATATTTCAATCTCATCTGTAACTACAACATACTGCACAAATTAACGGCTATACACACTCAGATTTCCATGAAAAGGGCGAGTAATAAGAACACAATACAAATTCGACGTATGAATTTGGACATAGCACTGAAGCCCACCGCGCTTAATCACGCCTCAGAATAAGTGTCACAATTATCTTGCCGGAAAAAAAACTTCTCAGCGATCCCAATGAATGTTAATTTCAAACGCAGTATCGGGACAGTTCAATACCGTGAATATAAACAAACAATAAAATGGTTTACTATTCGACTTGGCGACGTAAAAAGAACAATATACTCTTTGGGTTTTCACTTTAAAGATAGGAACAGACAAACATGGAGATTTTAACTACATATTCGAGGGGTTTCAATAGGTATATACCAAGTAATTTATATATTAAGGAATTTACAAATGCTACAATTTCCAGACTTTTTGGGCCACTCTGTATTATAAAAATAACTTTGGTTTCTTGTACCTAAACATACTGTAATTTCTTAGGTATTGTAGGTTATCAAAAACGCAAGATGCTAAAAACGATGTCTTTATATAATGGTAGGTATTGCATTTATTGATGTATGTAATATTACGAAATCTTGCGGCAAATATTTCCAAATTTATTTTCTATTATTCTCTTTGCACGGCTCAGACGATAAGTCAATATTCGTTCTTCTTTATTTTAAATTGTTTGTAGAAAAATGTTTGATTATGTTCTTTAACAACAGAAAATTATCATCTATCACAAAGACATACAAAATAGCAGTTTTTCGCTACATTTATAGTAATGGTTTGCCGTTGGGAGATTGAGCTGGCCTGATAGTAGTTTTCTGTTAAATGTAGTGTTTTCTATAATACCATCATCAGACACTCTGCGGTTTATCCCTATTATATACCATAATAAATTCATAATTAGTATTGACTATGGCTAACATGATCATGCTGCAGTTCAGCATCGCCTCTAGAGCTGCAGTGGGACATGTTGACATTGCCCCTGTGATTCCCAGATAAGCTATCCGCTGCACTTTTTGCAGCTTGGCTTTAGCTGTTGTTTGTTGTGTTTTTGGCCACCATACGAATGATGCGTATGTGGGCCTAATAATTAGGCCTATGACATATTTTTTATATGACCAGAGAGTCATTTCGGTTGTAGGCCCCAAGTTTTTCCAAACGTCTTGCAGCAGGTCCAACTTGCCACCAAAGGTTAATTGGATAAATTTTTTTCAATGACTATTCCAGGTGAAGTTTTGATCTAGGGTTACACCCAGATATTTTACTTCCTTGGAATAGTCTAATGTGATGCCATTCATAGTTGAAGCCTGTAAATTGGATTTACATCTCCTTGTGAAAAGTATCAAAGTCATTTTACTGGGGTTGACACTTAAGCCGTCTTTCGAGCGCCAACTTTTAATTTCGTTAAGGGCAGTTTGCATGAGACTAGATATAGTCTGGTTATGCTTGTAACAACTTGGTCATTGTAAAAACTAGGTTGTCTGCGTAACCGTAGGTTATACAACCAGATTCATGTAACTTAGTGAGAAGGTCTTCCACAACCAAAAACCACAGCAGAGGCAATAATACTCCCCTTTAAGGGCACCCCTTTACCTCTGTCACAGGCACATATTCTCCTCCAATACTAGCAGTGATGATTCCCGTTTTTAGCATTGATTGAATCCATTGTATTCTTCTTCTTTGGGTGCCGTCTTCAATGAAGGTTGGCGATAACCTCAGCAAAATCATTTCTGTCCCTGGCTTTTCTTATTAAAGATTGAGAATCCAAACCAGTCCACTCACGAATGTTCTTCAACCAGGACGCCTGCCGTCTACCAGGACCACGTTTTCCTTCTACCTTCCCTCTATAAGAAGCTGCAGTAGCTGGTATTTCTCATTTCTGTATATGTGTCCAAATATGAGGTTTTCCGTGTTTTCATTATTTTTAAGAGTTCTCTGTCGGTACCCATCTTGTGTAGGACCTGCTCGTTGCTCATATGCGCTGTCCAGGGGACTTTCAGCATCCTTCGAAATAACCACATTTCAAAACTTTCCAACGCCTTGAGTGAGTTGATTTTGAAGGTCCAGGCCTCCATTCCATATAGTAAGGTGCTGTAAACGTAACATTTCAGCATTCGGTATCGGATTTTGAGATTGAGTGTTTGGGACGTAAACATTTGTTTCATTTTTAAAAAGACATTTCTTGCTTGTTCAATTCGCGATTTTATTTCTATGTCTGGATCTATATCTTTCGTTATCCAGCACCCTAGATATCGAAATTTCTCGACATTTTCGATAATGTTACCATTCACGTTTAAAGCCATGGGTGGATGGATGGATGTTTTGGAGACAATCATTGTTTTTGTTTTCTTGACGTTAATGCTGAGGCCGTATTGTTCTCCGATCGATCTGACGCGATCTAAGAGTGTCTGGAGATCCTGTGCGCTCTCTGCAATTAGGACCGTGTCGTCGGCGTATCGTACATTATTTAGAACTCTGCCGTTAATTTTAACACCTTCTCTTGATTGCTCTAGTGCTCGTGCAAAGATTTCTTCCGAATATATATTGAAAAGTAGTGGTGACAATACACACCCCTGTCGTACACCTCGCTTGATATTGAATATTTCTGTGTCACCGGCTTCTGTTCTAACTGCTGCAGTTTGGTTAAAATACAGCGTTTGGATAATTTTAAAATCGTTCTCGTCTAGTCCCTTTTTGTGAAGGCAATCCATCAGCTTATCATGTTTTACTTTGTCGAAGGCCTTTTGATAGTCAATAAAACATAAAAAGAGGTCCTTTTTTTGGTCTCGACATTTTTGCAGCAGTATAATAAAACTGGTTAATGCTTCCCGTGTCCCAAATCCATTTCGGAAGCCAAATTGTTCATCACTGATATCCTGTTCACATTTCTTATAAATGCGTTGGTGAATAACTTTCAAGAATACTTTAACATATGCGACATTAAACTAATAAGTCTGAAATCACCACACTTCTTTGCTCCCTTAGTTTTTGGAAGGGGAATAAAGACTGATTTTAACCAGTCTTGTGGAATTTCACCGCTTGTATATATTTGATTAAATAATTTGACGATTATATTTAAATGTTTCTCTTCCAGTAGCTTTATGACTTCCGTATGTATGTCATCGGGGCCAGGGGCTTTCCCATTTTTTGCGTTTTTGATTGCTCTCTCTACTTCTTGTTTTAATATAGGAGGACTGGTTTCATGGTTTTTATATATTATGTTGTTTAGTGGTGTGTCCGAGAATAGTTCTTCTATGTAATGTCCCCATACGTTGTTTAGATCGCTTAATTCCCATATCGTTTCATTCTCGTCGTTTGTTAATCTACAAGGGAGTCTTTGTTTTGTCATTCCAGCTAGATCTTTTATTTTTTTGTGAAGCGTTTGACTGTCGTGTTTCTTTATTAATTCTTCGATCTCTTGGCAGTTTTCTATCATCCAATTTTCTTTTGCGGTAGCTATTTCTTTCTTGATTTGACGATGTATCTCCCTATATTTTTCATTATTTTTATTTTTGTAGGCTCTTCGAGTATCCATCATTCCCAGAATTTTTTGTGTCATCCAGGTTTAGATTTTCTTTTGTTATTAGTGTCTTTTATATATTTCTCGGCGCTAGTAAAAGCATTCTTGACTTCAGTCCATAAGCCTTCTGTAGTTGGTGATAACTCTCTTTGGAGTCTTTCACATTCCTCGTTGAGTTTAGTCTTTACCATACTTTGTATATTTTCTTGTTTAAGTAAATTGATGTCGGTTTTTCTTTTGACAGTCTTTTTTAGCATTTTGAACTTTATTTTTAATTTAGCGACTAGTAGGTTGTGATCCGATGGAACATCTGCGCCTGGGTATGTTCTTGTATCCGTTACTGCATTTTTATATCGCTGGTTTATAATAATGTAATCGATTTGATTTCGGACACAATTGTTTTTATTATCTGCGGGTGATTTCCACGTATATAGCCTCCGTAGTGGTAGCTTGAACCAGGTGTTCATGATAGTTAGTTGTTTCTCCTGGCAAAATTGTAGTAGTCTGTCACCTCTATCATTGCGATTGCCCAGTCCGTAATTTCCACAAATATGTTCCACTTTTCCACAACCCACTTTGGCATTAAAATCTCCTACGATTAATGTTGTTTCATAACTCTTTGTCATTTTAAGTAATTCTTGGAGATTCTCATAGAACTGCTCTATTTCATCATCCGACTTGTCAGCAGTTGGTGCATAAACTTGGAGTATGTTTATGTTTACGGGCTTACTCTGTAATTTCAAAAGAACATTCGATCAGAATAGGGTATGAAATCAATTACTGCTTTTTTTATCTGCTCTGTTACTATAAGGCCTACACCATTCCAGTGTCTCTGCTGTTCGTTCCCCGATAGTATATTGTGTAGTCATCCATGGATCCATTTCCAGAACCAAACCATCTCATCTCACTTATACCTAGTATGTCCACTCCAAGTCTTTTCATTTCACGAATGGTATTTTGAACTTTACCGGTTTCAAACATACTTTGTACGTTACAAGTGCCTATTCGTACCAAGGATTGGTTATTAATGTATTCCACTTTCGGGTGGTTCCTCCTCGCGGGGATTCTTTGCACCCCCTGACCACTTAAGGTCTGCGCGGACTAGGGGCCGTTAAATTTATTGTTTTGCATAGGTTACTTTACTAGAGAAAATATAGTGCAGTAGTTTCCCGTTACTTTCTGCACCGCAGTATCACAACTGGTTAAATCATAATTTGATTACCGCCCGTGACTATCCGGTATCAGACCGATACAGAGATCTTGTCTCTACCGCTCTGATCCTGTAATGACATAGCTGCTGCCCTATGCCATGCTCTCTGTTGATCGCGGGTGTTTATTTGGCAAAGCCTTATTCGCACCTGTCCCTACATATCTGTAGGACGTTCCCTATCAGCCATTGGGACGCGCCGTGTCGAGGTTGAGAGCTGCTCCCCTCCGAGTGTGTTTTCCAAGAAGTGCTGAGAAGCCCCTACTCAGTTCAGAAACCTCTCCATCTTAGAATAACTAACACCGGCACGGGAATCCATTGTTATTAGTGAGACTCAATGCTCCTCTTTACTAGTGCTCTTTTATGGATTTAAATGAGGTATTATCGAATGCTCTTGCCCTCTATGTCATGAAAGCGCAAAGAGCTATTTATTTTGTCACTATTGTCTTTTCAATTCTTTTGACTAGCGAATTCAGAGCATTAATAGTGGATTTGTGACTCTGGTAGGCAAACTGATGTTTGTGAAGTGGTTTCCTCACTAAAAGTTTCGCTTCTTAGGTAGTAATCTACTAGTTTTTTTCATTGTTTTTTAGGAGAAAGGAGGTCTGGCATATAGGACGATAAGGACTTCGCTTCGTCCGTAGGTCGTTTATCCATCTTTGGTATAAATACCCACCTTTGCGTCCCTTCTCATCAGTTAAGATGTAGAGCTAAAAAACAGCAAACAACGGGCAAAAAAAATTATTAACGAAACTTTCTTTTTTTTTAAGAATTGATGAGATTACCATAGACGCGACCATTCAATTTGACAGTTTTATGCAAACATGGTTTGTTTATTTTAATTCTGTGGTCTACTTTATCTTCTTATTTATTTATTAATAAATACTCTAAATATAGTATATTGAAAATTACCTGTAAATATTCATTTTTTAGTGACTGGTAAATTACTCGACATGTTTCCCGGAATAAGTATTCTTAACGACTGGGGGATATAGCTCAACTAAATTTTAAATCCTCATAAGATCTTACTGTTGCAAGAAAACGTAACGTAACCGATAGGCTTTCCTCAGCAGTGATCGCTTATCTCATTATAGTATTTTGTTTTGTGATTCGGTATTCTATTGCTTCCAAAATAAACCTAAATTGGTGATCATCCATACGTAAATAATGTTTTAATGAGAAATTTCTGAAACCCTCAATTGGGTTAAAAAATTCGAATGTGAAAACTGATTACTTTATCCCTACATGTTTCATACTTTGTTTCCTGAATACATGTCCTGAAAAATCTACTCGACTACAGGAAGGTTAAAAAAAGAAGACGTCGTATTTTTTGTTCATTTAAACTATGTTCTTAATAATCCCGAATGATTTTAGTACCTCTATAATAATATTTTATTAAATTATAAATTTAAAAAACTGTTTTCTTAAAATATAGGTAAATTGTTTAGGCCATAAAAAAAACAATTTCTGCACTTAATAGAGTAGTATATTGTTGTTACCGTTACACGAAACATTTTTATATCCATCGATTTTACGTCGGGCATTGCCTTTAAACAGTAACAAGTTTATGATTTTTTGTTTTTGTTGGAAAGCGATTGTTTGGTCGTGTATGCTACCAGTACTTTCATACATAATTTAGCTTTTAAACGGATTGCTGAAAGGCAGTTTTATGCATTTTTTACATAAGTGTTTTAGTGTATACATATGTTTCGATTGTTATCTAATATATACAGCTTAATAATAAATATTTCCATTTATAAATCAATTTTAGCATGTGTACAAAGTCTATCAATAGCCTTACGGAAGAATGTATGGGAATTAATGTTAGGGTAAAGTTCAGAGTATTTTGTGCAATTTATGTACTACTTGACACACTTTCGAACGAATTTCGTCCAGAACGGGGTGTCAGACAAGGATGTATACTACTCTCCACAATTATTCAACATATATGGGGAGTATATTATGCGAAGAGCACTTGAAGGATGGGAAAAGGGCATCTCAATAAATGGTCATAAACTAAACAACCTACGTTCGCAGATGACACAGGCTTTCTTGCAAATAGTCAAGCAGAGCTAATAGAACTTATACGACTGATCGAAAACGAAAGTCAAATATTTGGTCTGCAATTAAACATATCAAAGACAAAGATCATGATAG
>OU898284.1:112922294-113321811 GCA_918026665.1 Diabrotica balteata | reverse complement strand
AAATGTAAACGAGAAGGTTTTTCCTAAAAATAGTTCCACAAAAATATCTGAATACTTTTTTGAAAACGATACCACGCAAGTAAATTCAAGTAATTTTATTAGGTATATATATTGTACTCAATATCCGAATTTTTCCAAAAATAGGGCTAATCAAGATGTCTAGGGTATGTTGATAACCTGGGTAAACGATAATAATAATAATAATAATACAAAATGGTCAGAAGGGTTGAGATTTAAGCAGTCAAAGAGAAACAGATCTTTTCATAAACGAATTGGTAGGAGCCCTTATTAGGCCATGTTTGGTAGCAGAAAAACAAATGTTTTAGAAGATGGAGGCCTTCTGAAAGATGTCCTTGATCTTCTTCTTCAAGTGCCGTCTCCATCAATGGAGGTTAGCAGTTATGGTGGCAAACGTTTGTCTATCTTCAGCTGTTCTTAAGAGTTCCTCAAATCCAAGTCCTGTCCAGTTTCTGATATTACGTAACCAGGACAATTTTTTTCTTCCAATTCCTCGCTTTCCTTCTATTTTACCTTTTATTATCAACTGAGGGATGTAGTATTTCTCGTTGCGCAACAAATGCCCTAAATAACTGGTTTTTCTTCTTATGACTGTTCTCAATAGTTCTTTTTCTAAATTGAGTCTAGCTAGTACTTCTTCATTTGTTTTTCGTGCTGTCCAAGGAATTTTTAAAATTCTACGGTACACCCACATTTCAAATGCCTCGATTCTATTCAGGCTCTTTATTTTTAAAGTCCATGTTTCGACTCCGTAGAGAAGAACAGACCAGATAAAACATTTTACAAGTTTTAATCTCAATTTAATATTTATATGTGTATCGCAGAATAGAACGCACATCTTAAAGAAACTATCCCTAGCTTGAGCAATTCTCGCTTTAATTTCTTGTTCTGGGTCCAGCTTGCAATTAATCCAACAGCCAAGGTATTTGTATTGGTTTACCTGTTCTAAAATATTTCCATCTATTTTTATAGGTAAGGGGAGATTCTGTTTTCTTTGGATCACCATTACTTTTGTTTTTTTTCGTTGATCTTCATTCGAAACTCTCGACAAGCATCCTTAAGGTGGTCTATAACCCTCTGTAAGTTTGTGTCTGTATCAGCCAGTAGGACAGTGTCATCTGCATATCTTATGCTAGATATTGGTTCTCCATTAATTTTTATTCCTGTGGAAAGGTTTTCCAAGGCTTGCTTGAATAGTAGTAAACTGTCCTTGATAAACTACAAAATGAAGAAGACTTGGAAGAATTAATAAGTAGCATGGAAAACGAATATGATGATGATTATTTAAATAATGGAGAAGAAAGCAACAGTGTAGAACCCTGCCAAGAGAATTTAGGATATAATAATGAATAAAAATAATGAAGATGCATCCAATATACAAAAAGGCAAAGTTGACGGCAATTTCAATGACCAGATAACTTAAAGAAGTGGGAGAATATTGAATGAGAAAGAAGAATCACATAGAATAATAAGAGTTCAGGCATTAAAGATGATATGTAAGTAAAAAAATTGCTTCTTAAAAAAAAGGAACTAATGATTTGATTCTAGTGCCGGATGTATTTCTGAAATTAATAATGATGGCTTGTAGAATTTCAGTACTCAGAATGGACCACTGAATAGATTATTTTCAAGAAATGAACTCCTTCAATCCGATTCGCAATTTATGTTGACTCCAATGATATTAGTAGTAAGAAAATACCCTTGCGAACTGCATCAAATATGTCATCCAAAGGTTATGGTCAAGGTTTTCTCAGATGCAAATGTAGTAGATTTTGTGGCGACAATAAATGTTCTTGTAAACAAAGGAACAAACAATGTAATTCAAAGTTTTTAAAAGTGAAACTGGAACAAACCATGAAGTGGAGATATCCAGGAGTGGCTAGTATACCTGTTGAATACAAAGCACGTGGTGTTCGTGTGTATTAAGGTATAAAAACGCTTATTAAAAGCTTAAAATTTTTTATTATAAAGAAGATCTTTTCGGAATTGTATCATTCCATCATCAGTTTAATAAAAAAGGTTGTTAAAAAACATTGTGTGGCCACATAAAAACATTCGGTGGACATCTGGATTTAAAAAATAACACGAAGAATATTATTTTTTAAATCCAGATGTCCACCGAATGTTTTTTATGTGGCCACACAATGTTTTTTAACAACCTTTTTTATTAAACTGATGATGGAATGATACAATTCCGAAAAGATCTTCTTTATAATAAAAAATTTTAAGCTTTTAATAAGCGTTTTTATACCTTAATACACACGAACACCACGTGCTTTGTAATTCAAAGTGTCATGGATCGCTGACATGCAAAAATAAATGACGAAATTTGGCTCTAAAAATTTTTGTATTTAAAACTTATTTTTATCTGCAATTTTTAAATAAAATTAGCAGTCTCGTTAAGTGGGTATTTGAATTTGTATTTACATCATTTATCGCATTATATCCACAACTCGTTTTGTGTTCTTCAACAATACCCAAAACGCGATGTGAGAAATAAACGAAATTCACAACGTCGTGGTATTAATTTCGGTCAATGGCCGAATCCGGTTATTGAGTACAACATATTGTATTAGCTATACAAATTTTTATCAATTACCTCTCTAGTGTGTAAGTAATTTTAAAAAAAGTCCAGAGAGTATATAAACAAAAACTAAACTGTTATAAATGTCTCAATATCATTTAATAAAGCTAAAAAATGCATCTTAATAAAGTAAAAAACCACATGTTTGAATAAAAACTGACAGATATCTCCGTTTTTTTGCCAATGTTTGTAAAAGCTGTGGTTAAACCAGATTGTAATAAATACAAAGAACAATAAAATTACATTAAATTTCTTTAACATATTTTTTTGCAATGTTCTTCAGGGATCAAATGACTTTTCCCGGTAATTTGAGTCGTATCTTAAACACAGCCTCAGCCGATTTTATTATAAACCTACCAACTAGGCAGCTGTTTAGACAATAACTCGCAAAAATATGACTTGTATTGATGGTTGCGTGCTATGCATCTAAGTTAAATTCGTCTTGTTTTGCGCAGATACGAATCACATAATGGTATTATAAATTTATTTTAACAGATAATAAATGTCATTATGTTTCAAATGTTATTTTGTACATTTTAAATTAATTTCCGATAAAAAAATACTCAATTAAGTTAATATAAAGAGATATTATAAATAGTTGTGTGAATACTATTTGGGAAATATTTCGGCAAACCTGTACGTTCAATGTTGTTTCAGATTGGTCTATATTATTTAATATATAATAGATTCTCTTAAATCTAAAATGGTCTAATATTGTTAAGATTCCGTAGCCAATCGTATTCTTGCCGATTCTCTTGATCGATTATGAACTTCAGCGGTCCTTAAAGTTACACCAAATATGTCTTCGTGATATCTATTTTCGTCCTGAAACATACAAAGTATTACAACAAGGTTCAGTCAATATTTGGTGCTTAAATTTAATTTACATTCGCGTTTTGTTTGAAGCTACGCTTTATAGTAGCTACAGCTTTTTCTTTACGGTTTTTTTTTGAGGCATAGAAATGTAAATTGATAGTTGACAGTACAGCTGTCAAGTGATTTATGTTTAGTTTTATTTGCGATTTCAGCATGAATAAACAGGCTAAAATAAACAAAGATTGGTTTGACAAAGAATGTAGATCCATTTACCAACAGAAAAATGAAGCATATAAGAGACTTTAGCAGCGCATAACGAGATCAAACCTAGAAGACTATAAAAATCTTAGACGAGAGGAAAAAAACGTTTAGAAGGAAAAAGAAAGAGCCATACGAAAATGCTCTCAACGTGATTGTTAACCACCAAGGAAAATATATGGAGGAGTGCAAGCACAGGGTTTGTGGGGTAGCCGCTACAACTTTGAGTCATACAAAATGTATTACATTAGCTCGCTTTCGATGGATAGGACATGTAATTAGGCGAGATGAAGATGTAACGATCAGAAAAAATTTCGACCGAAGAGGACCAGTGGGAAGACGAGCCAGAGGAAGACCAAAACTTAAGTATTAACATAACATATAGGATGATCTAAAAGTCATAGGAGTTAAAGCATGAAGAAGAGTTGCCAGAGGCTTTGGTTTAAAACGATCTGTAATGCCACTGATGATGATGACATAATCAGTTGTTGCTGATGTAGAGCGTAGCATAGAGGAAGACTCGAATAAGCCCATCCGTCATCGTGCACAGCAATTTAATATGTGTCTACTCACTTCATGAAAAATTTTGCGAAAAGATCTTGGTTTGCGTGCTTAAAAAATCCAGCTCATGCAAAAATTAAAGCTACACGATCATCTGACAAGGATAAAACAAGACTGCCGTATTTGGAGTCAAGATAATACCTAAGTCTATGTTGAGACACCATTACATCCAGAAAAACTGACTATTTGGTGTTAGATTTGTTATAGACTGTGGTTTTAACAAGACGGCACAACATGTTACACAGCTCAGGCCATAATTGATGTATTGAAAGAAACGTTTAATAAACGCATAGTTTCACGTTTCGGGTCCATGAATTGGCCTCTAAAATTGTGCGATTGAATATCGCCAGAATATTTTCTGCAGAGATAGGTGAATTTGCTAGTCTACGCCGATAAGCCTTAAACGATTGACCACATAGAGAACAACATTCGCCGCCGCGTTATTGTCGATATAAAGCCACAAATGTTAGAAAAAGTCATTAAAAATTGGACCTCTATATTGGACAAAGTTATATAACTCGCTATATAACTATAGCTATATAACTAAAAAATACCCATTAAAATTTCTTAAAGCTTTCATACTTACTCTCAATGCTAACATATATGACTGAACTTCTGAATCACTCATTTTTCCTTCTTTCTGAATTATGTTTTGGACTGTCTGGTACACATCTTCAGCCATTGTAATGTCTCCGCAAATGTATAAATGACCTTTTTCCTTAACGAGAAGTTGGTAAATTGCTTCTGATTCTTTTAAGGCTAAATCTTGTACGTAAACCTAAAAATAAAATAACTATTTTAATATCAAATTACAAGTTTTCAAGTCGCAACAATCTTATTCTGTTTTGTACTGTTTCCGATATTAAATATGTAAGTCAGTTACCTTTGGTTCACCAGGTTCTCTGGATAAAGCAAGGAACACGCGGTCCATAACATTCATTTTGACCATTTCGTCCTTTTCGTCTCCAAACAGATCCATATCTTTCGTTCTGCAACCGAAGAACAACCACTTTTTGCCCAAGTTACCGGGTTTTTCTTTCATTATGGCTTCCCTTTCTTGCCAGAAACCACGGAATGGTGCAATTCCAGTTCCTGGACCTACTGCAATAATTGGCAGAGACTCATCCGTTGGTAGATAGAATCCTGGGGCACTGAAAAGGGAAGATAGGGAATTATTAGAAGTAAAAGTTGTTGGTGGTTGAAGTAAATACGCCTTTAACTCCAACTGAATTTAAAATATTTACAATTTATTAAAGTATACAATCTGATGTTAATATTAAGTACCATCGTTAAAAAGTTACAAAAGATCGATTACATCTGTCAGTCTTAATATATCGAATGATTGAGACCTGAATTTACATGCAAAACTTTCAGCTATGATTTGATCTGTTATACCTTTTCCATTCAGTGGTGGATTTTTTAAGGAGTTTTATAAACTTTCATTTGTTCTATTTTTTATTCAAACTTGAGAGTCAACAGTAATTGTAGAAACAAAATTTTGCCAGGAATCTTTTTTACTTTTTTTAAGGACATATTTCGCTTTGGATCTTAGCTTTTTAAAATAGATCAGGTTTTCTGGAGTTCTTCTTTCTCGATATCTGTTGAGGGCCGTTTGGCATTGACGTATAGTTACAGTGGGTGATCAAATTATTATGATCAGTCACAAAAATTTAAGTTTTTCATATTTGTTCAGAAATTTTATAATAAAATTATATGCTGATATACGATTAAAGTATGCCAATATATTTTGTCACTGATAACCTTACTTTTTTGACGTTTACCGCTCTAGAACTGTCATTTGTGTCAAATTACGTGACAACATACACATTGTGGTGAATTTACGCTTGGAGTTTACAACTGAATTTGTATGTTTTTGTATTGTTTTTGAAAGATTAGTATCGTTTTATCTTTGTAGTATGTTTTATTAATTTATTAGTGGTGATTGTGAGTGAAAAAAGAATATCAGTTTTAATTTTAAAGACATTTTCAAAACATTTCGATTTTTGAGAAGAAAATCATAATGGGTAAGGCTAAAGACGTCCCTGTGTATAAAATGGTGGAAATAAAGACACTTTTATTGAATACAAAGCTTTCCCAACGTCAGATAGCTCAACAATGCCAAGTAGCGCAAGCAACAGTGAGCAATATCAAGAAAAAAATTGAAACCAACAAACCCCTGATTCACCAGCGTGCCCAAAAATGTGGTCGAAAGCGTGTCACTACACCCAGAGACGAAAGAAAAATGAGGGATATATTCGTAAACAATAGAAAGAAGCCAAGAAGAATCCTCACGGGACTTATTCGTGAAGCTGGTATGCCAGTTTCTGACATGACAGTCCGCAGAAGGCTTACTGAGCAAGGTTTCAAATCATGTCGCCCTGCCAAAAAACCAAAGTTGACCATCGTAATGATGAAAAAGAGACTGGAATGGGCCAAAGAACACCAAAATTGGACAATTGAGGATTGGAATAAGGTAAATTACGTCACTACTAAAGTTTAAATCACTATAACCACTGTTTTTATCATAAAAAAAATATCTTATAGTTTTTTTTATTCACAGGTTTGTTTCTCCCATGAGTCTACAGTGGAGATACTCATGGATAAGTCGGCCTTCGTCCGAAGGCGAGTGGGTCAAAAATATCATAATGATTGCATAGTGGAGCGAGAAAAGCATCCTCTCAAGATTATGGTATGGTCTGTGATCAGCAGTAAGGGCACAGGGAGGCTGTACATTGTAAATGGAATGATGAATCAACATCAGTATATTGAAGTTCTGGAAAAAAAAAACTCATGCGACAAATCAAAGACTGGTTTGGCGAATCGGAGGATTTTACCTTTATGCACGATTCAGCACCGTGCCATAAGGCAAAAAGAGTAACATCGTACCTGGAAAAAAAAGAAAATTAAAGTACTGAAGTGGTCAGGTAATTCCCCAGACCTCAATCCGATCGAAAATCTATGGGAGCTTATGAAGAGGGGGGTTGCCCAGGAAATTGTCACAAATAAGCAGCAGTTAATTGAGAGACTCATTGCCACCTGGCACAGAAACGATAAAATAAAAGAAAACTGCCTGAGAAACATTCAAAGCATGCCAAGGAGGATCAAAGCTGTCATCGAAGCTAAAGGAGGTCACACAAAATATTAAAAAAAAAAATGTTATTTAAGGTCAAAGAAAAAAATATTTTAAAATTTTGTAAAAGAACGTGTCTATGATCTATTTTTATATTATATTCACATTATTAGACACTCATATGTAGTTTTATTCTTTATTAAACAGTAAAATATAAAGTTTTTTGAAGTGATTATAATAATTTGATCACCCACTGTAGTTCCACCACGGTACTGCTTTCTTAGAGGGGCATGTTGTTATTTTTTTACATGATTTTCTGTAGATATAATAATGCAGTTATTAAAGAGAGATATTGCCTCGTCTATATCTTAATAAAGTAATAAAATATGATCTTCGGCGCTAGTTTGAAAATTATTCTAGTCCGCTTTAGCGATATTCCATTAAATAATGGTGCAAATATTTTTATTGCTATTTGTTATGACTATCGGGAAGTGGTTACTATTATATGAGCTATCTAAAGTATACCATGAGAGTGAATTGGCAGACTTGGGATCACATATGCTTAGATCGATAGAAGAGTAAGTTCCTAAGGTGATGTAAAAATACATACTGGCCCACTATTCATCAGACCAGTATTATTGCAACTCAATACGGTCTCTACGGTTTTTCCTCTACCAAATGTTTTCTTTAAGCCCCACATAGTATTATGGGTATTAAAGTCTCCAACTAGTATAAAAAGACTGGGAAGTTGGCGAATTAAGTCATCTAACTCGGTTTTTGTTAAGTTGTAATTAGGTGGAATATATGTACTGCATATGGTTATTTGGTCGGGACAGCAGGCAGTTATTGCTATGGCCTCCAAATTGGTACTTAAGATAAATTGTATAGAAAATAAATCATTAGACACGAAGATGGATGTTCCTCCACTTGCTCTTGTAAACGTAGTCCAAAGGAAATGGTAACCTTCAAAATTTTTAAGTTCACGTCTATGTGTTTCCTTGAAATTAGTTTCTTGAAAGCAGATGGTATCTACTTTTGTATTATTGAATAATTGTTGTAAGCGTTCTTAGCGAGGGTAGAACCCATCGCAGTTCCACTGTACTAACGTGAAAGTAAAATACTTTAAACATTGAGAACGTTACAAGGTCAGAGAACAGTCGCTTAGATAATCGTCACCATTATTTGTAGATTGCGATGTTTTACTTCCAATTTTTGAATTGTCTATATTAAGTTGCTGGTTAATTTTCTTAGAAACTCTTGTAAATCTATTCTTGATTAGTCTATCTTCCAGTAAAGGGTGTATTCTAAACATGTCGTCGAGTAGTGATCGAACATTTTGAGTAAACTGCTGTGCTTCTTGTAGAGGGTTATTACTGCCGAATAAGTTTTCTAGAAAGGCAAGAAAATTTTCAACCGGTAAGGAGAAAAAGTTTGAATTATCTCGATAAAGATTATTGATTGTGATAACAAAGGAAGCGGTTAATTTAGACTGATCTAGTGCAACTTTCTTGGATTTTTTAGTTTTATGCTTTTTTGCATCGGGTGAAAGCATTTTTATGCCTTTTATAGGTAAGTTAGTAGATGTGTTTTTTCTTGGGAGGTAGAATCACTGAAGTCAGAACGAGTTCGTTTCTAACCAGTGATAGGAGAAAGAAATTCGTTGTTTGCAGCAATAGAAGGGGTGGATATATCAACAGTTTTTATCTGTTGACTGGGAACCGAATTTTGCGTTGTGTTTGGTGGTGCCATATTTTTTGATATTGGGTTAGCAGGGATGGGTTCAGCTGGGGACGTTTGTTCATTTGATAGAGAATTGCTAGAAGGATTTTGATAGTTATTTGCTATATGTCCATGTTTTTGCATAGAAAACATGCCATTTTGTCAGTAGAGAGAAATATTCTATACGATTTATTGTCGAATGGAATTATTATCGAAGTTTGAATTTCGAGGCTATCTTTAGTTGGAGTAACGTATACCTGTCTTCTAAAGCTCATAATATGCGTAAATTCATCACCGGAGATTCCAGCTTTAATATGTGACACTGGTGAAGCAAGCTAAAGACATAAATTTATATATTCCTTAGTTGTTTGGTACAATATTTTATTAGAAATTTTTATGAATATGAACATAAAGATGAGCTAATTTAATTTGCAGAATTTTAAAGTAAATTTGTATTTTTCTATTCTTGATATTGACATCTCAAAATTAGATGAGAGATTTCAAGATTTAGAAACACATGTAGAATCTTTTGGTTTTTTCAATAACTTAAGCACAGAATAATAAACAATCAGAATGCCCACTCTCCATGGAAAATTAAGTACGCGCATCTCCTTCGCGCAGAAATTTCCGCCATGTTTTAGAGGGAACCAGTGTTGTTTATGTGGTGTGCATAGAAAAATTAACCCAGTTTAATTGACTTACGGCAATCATAGACATACTATACAATTATATTAACATTGTTAAATATAATAACATAAATAATATATTTAAACATAAATATAATCAATTACATAACCTCACAAATCCTATGTCTGTGTTATGTGTTTCCTTCTAAAACATGGCGCACGTGCTGAAAAACTTCAAAAGCGGCGTCTGAGAGTGGGCATTTTGATGATTTATACTGCTTACGCCAGACCATACGTTCATGAGATTTGATGTCACGAAGGCGATAACGATGAAACTTAGCGCTAATGATAAGTAACACGTTTCACTATTAGATTTTAGTATTTTTTAGCAATTTTCTTCAAAGTTGGAACACGCTTTTCTCGATTATTTCTGGACACAGAAAGGTAAAGAAAAAATCAACGATTACAAAAAAAAAAAACTCTTTCAAGTGATGCGCGTAAAAAGTTTGGTTATAATAGAACGTTAAACAATATAATCCAATTTTTCAACTGAAGTTTCAAAAAAATAAAAAAAAGTAAAACGATCATTTTAAAGGCAACATAACTTCGAATAGAGTGTCCAAATTTCGAGACATTTTGTCGGTAAATAACAGGGAAAACACTGTCCCTAGGCTTTGGTGCACCGATAAAATAGCCTTAAGTGTCTCTTCTAAAGAGAAAGAAGTGAAATTTTGTACCGATATAGAAATTAAACTAACTGACCCGGAAACAAAAAATTTAGATATAAATGCAATAAATTTTTATAATGAAATTGATATATTGGAAATTTACATTACTAATAAAAATAAGATGTCCGCCAAAGAAGTGTTAGCCTATCTCATTGCTAACGAGTTAAAAGGAATATTTCCTAATTTATTTGTTACGCTTAGAAGATTTTTAACTACACTAGTCACTGTAGATAATGGGGAGCGATTATTTTCAAAACATAAATTAAAGATCTACTATGAGCCAATCCAGGCTTACAAATTTAGCTATAATAAGTATCGAGGAAGATATTTGTTTTAATTTAGATGTGACTGACCTAGTTGGGGAATTTGCACTTAAAAAGGCAAGGAAAGTCGATTTTAGTATTTACATACACGTGTATACCTACCTAGTGCTGTATTTCTTTTTTCTTTATTTTACTTTATTTTTCTTAAAATAGCTATGTCGGCTTTTGTATTTTTGTTATACCAAATTATATTTATGTACCTAATATGTTAAAAAATATCACAAGAATGGCTTTTATCCACCTTTGTTATTATACCAAAAAAGATAAATGCCTAACAATGTAGTGATTACCGTACAATCAGTCTGATGAGCCATGTACTGCAAATATTCCTGAAAATTATACACTCTAGAGTACACAGAAAGTTTGGATTCCGAAATGGACTCGGAACAAGAGAGGCGTTGTTTGCACTGAACGTTATGTCTCAAAGATGTCTTGACATAAATCAAGAGGTATTCATGTGTTTCATAGATTACAACAAGGCCTTTGATAAAGTGCGGCATGATCACCTAATCAGACTCCTAACAGAAAAGAATTTAGATAAACGAGACATTCGACTAATAGCAAATATGTACTACAATCAGAAAGCAGTAGTGAGAGTGGAGAATAATACCACTAAAGAAATTGAAATAAAGCGAGGTGTGAGACAAGGGTGTATACTGTCACCAACCCTGTTTAATCTCTATTCCGAAGACGTAATGAATAGAACACTCTCTGAGCAATCCGTAGGTATTAAAATAAATGGTGTTAGATTAAACAATCTGAGATTTGCCGACGACACCGTTCTGATCGCAGAAACACTTGAAGAGCTACAGACATTGGTGAATAAGATAGCAGACTGCAGCGAAGAATATGGACTATCTTTAAACACAAAGAAAACTAAATTTATGATAATATTGAAATCAACACAAAATGTCCAAAATTTATATTTACACAATGAAATTATCGATCGAGTTAGCAAATACAAATATTTAGGCACTTTTATAAATGAAGACAACGATAGCTCAGCAGAAATCAAAATAAGAATAGAAAAAGCCAGATCCATATTCACTAAAATGACGAGAGTGTTCTGCGGAAGAGATTTGAGCCTTGAAATGAAACTTCGCCTAATGAGATGTTACGTACTTTCTGTGCTATTTTACGGAATGGAGTCATGGACGTTGAAAAAGATTGATACCAAAAAATTAGAGGCATTTGAACTGTGGATGTATCGTAGAATCCTGAGAATATCATGGACCGAGAGAGTCACAAATTTCGAGGTTTTGAGAAGAATTAATAAAAAAAGGAAGTCATATTTACGATCAACAAACGAAAACTGCAAGACTTGGGACATATTACAAGAGGCAAAAGATATGAACTGCTTCGAATAATTATGCAAGCGAAAATAGCAGCAAAAAGGTCCATAGGAAGAAGACGAAACTACTGGCTAAAGAATCTACGGGAATGGTTTAGCTGTAGCAACAACGAATTGTTTTGGCCAGCAGTTTCGAAAATACGTATAGACCTGATGATCGCCAACCTTCGGAACGAAGATGGCACTTGAAGAAGAAGAAGACTTAATATGTTGTATAAGCTTATATTTATATTATAGTTATGTATCTATTCGTTGACTTAATAAATACATTTTTATAATTTAAAATGTTCAAAATTATGTTTTTATTAATTTTTGCTAATATGCAATGTTTTCTTATACACGTTTTCCAAAACTGCTGATAAGGCGGCAAATTTGGTTCTTGAGGTAGTTAACTGCGTTTGATAAATATGTCAAAAGTGAATTGTAATTCATGGTGGATCAAACGGTATCCGAAACTTGGAAGATTGGAAGGAAAACATTTATTTTGCACCGTGTGCCCGAAACTAGTAAGTTTTTTTATTTTTTACATATATGTGCCAGTAGTTTCTTTTGTTCTCCATAAATTCTTTAGATATTTAATTTATGCATCCTTTTTTTATGTATTAGTTTTTTACCTCAGTTATTTCACCTCTCGTGAAACGCCTGTGTAATGCATTAAAAAACTAAATATTAAATATTGAAAGGTAAACTCACCTTCGAACTGCAGTATAAACTTCATCGTTTAATTCAACCTCCTTTAAGTAATTTGAGCAAACACCGTAATGTAACTCACCATCTCCATCTAAAACAAATATTAATAAGTATTAGTTTTATTAATATTAAATTACAAATATAGATCGTGTTTAGCACTCGAACGAGTAAAACGTGTGCCAAGTACAATTAAAATCCAGTTTGCCTTATCGGTAGTAATTAGTGTTTAATTTAGATTTAATAGTGTAATTTCGAAAAGTGATTTCTGGACAAGCTTTGTACGTATTGCTTTTGTTATATTATTAAATCATATAAATTATATTTAATTTATACAAAGTGCATACCAGAGACTGGTTTTACCAGTCTGCTGGTTCTTGCTGGCCATCCAATTCAATGGATTTTAATACAAATTTGGATAGCAAAATTAGTTAAAGAAGAGAAATAAAACGAGGTTACTGTCTGTATTTACATGGACAGTACAAATATAAACAATACTCCTACAGTTTCTACCTTAACAATGGCCCTTCAAACTGCTACAAACAACATTCCAGCAACTACATCTCTTTCATACGTAACCGCTGCAAAATCTACACCAAAACCATCTTTTCCAAAAAAGAACAGGCGATAGTTCTTCACGCAGAAGAAAACCTTAAACTTCTAGACTACGTTAAAGCCATTGGTGACATCATCGGACCAAAAAATATTTTCTTTGCATCCAGAATATCTAACAATAGGATCTGCATATATCTAGTGAACTCAAATCTCGTTGATCAACTGCTGAAATCCCATCCAACCGTTCAAATCGGATGCCTTACTTTAAGTATTCGTAAACTTGTCTCCCCAACAAAAAGAATATTAATTTCGAACATCTCTCCTTACATTCCCCATGAACTGGCCGAAAATGCAGTGAAAAGTCTTGGTTTCCAAATAGCCTTTCCCGTGTCCTTTCTTAAAGCGGGCATTCCAGGTGATGAATACTCCCACATACTTAGTTTTCGCCGTCAAGTATATATTTTTCCTCCCTCTGATAATTTTGAGCTTCACACCTCCTTGTTAATTCCTTTTGAAGGCAATGATAATAGAATTTTTCTGTCTACGAACAAAATGGAATGTTTCTTATGCAAACAATCAGAACATGTTGCTTCTAATTGTCCCAATACTTCATCTGACAACTTATCATCTGAAAATCCTACTGTTTCCCATGTCCTCCCAAATCCCCCCACCGAATCAACGTCACAGCAACAGAATACACAATTTCCATCTCATTCTGAATCATCTCCCTCCCAAACAAATCTATCTTATTTGTCTTCTTCTCCAGAGAATTGCGAAAATGATACAATATCTGAAAAGTCAGATAAACTATGTTTAAGTTCTCATCTTTCACAGAAAAGGCCACGCTCATCTGTATCATCTATAAGCGATAAGAACCTTCAATCTGGGGAAAACCCTGCAACAGAACAAACTATGTTTTCTCCCAAACAAACAGTTCCTAGTTCCTCTAGCACCTCCAACACAAAAAAGAAATGAAAACGTAGTTCTTCTCTCGACCCCAGTCTATCCACTGACTCCAAGCAAGCAATACACGAAGCCTATAAACAAAACCCAGAAGCTTTTGCAGTTCCTCCTGATAATATAATTGCCTTTATCGAGAACTCTTACGGCAGCTGTGACCCTGTCTCAGAAGCATTTAAATTCACAACAGATATTAAATCACTCATTCTAACTTTGCAATCAATAAACCCTAATTTTAAAGATAGGTCAACAAAAATCAGAATTACACGCTTAATTAAAAAAATTAAAACTAAAATACATTCTGCAACAGATGATTCTGAAAGTATAAACAGTCTTGATAATTCCCAGGATGCTTGTGATAAAGAATACCTGTCTGATAGTTCACAAACCTCGCAAACATCCAAACACTCTACATATTAATTTCAACCTTCACACTGATACAATGGAATTGTGACGGATTTTATCCCCGTCGTCCACGCCTTGAACAGCTCATATCTGAGTCTTCTCCTGACTTTCTATGCCTACAAGAAACAAACTTCACTGATAAATATTCCGGACAAATTAAAAATTTTACAGGTTACCATTATATTCGAACTACCCAACTTCGTGCCAGTGGCGGAGCATCAATTTTTGTTTCCACTGATATTTTCCATAAAGAATTTCCGCTAAACACAAACCTCGAAGCTATAGCCGTTACAGCTTGGTGTCCCTACAAAATTACAATTTGTTGCATATACATCCCTCCAAACTACTGTTTAATAAGTTCCGATCTTGAAGATTTAACTTCTCAGCTTCCTACACCTTTTATCTTAGTAGGTGACTTTAATGCCCATAATACTATGTGGGGATCCGAAAACACATTTGGAAGAGGTAAAACAATCGAAAATTTTCTAAATAACGTAAATATAAACTTACTAAATTCAGGAAGTAGTACATACTTTCACATCCAATCGGGTAGTTTCTCTTCCATAGATTTATCTTTCTGTAATCCCGGAATATTTCCTTTACTTTCATGGTACACATTAAACAGTCTCTATGATAGTAATCATTTCCCTATCCTCATCTCTGACCAGTCAAGAATGCCCTCAAGAATTATAACAAAATGGAAAATCACTCAAGCAAACTGGGATCTTTTCAGAACCACTGTTAAGGGAAAAACCGATGAATTACTTTTTAACAATGATATAGATACATATGTAAAACTATTAAATAACTGTTTAACCGAATCTGCTGAGGAATGTATTGGTAAATGCGCGATTGATCCTTCCAAGAAACCTGTTCCGTGGTGGAATGAGTCGTGCAAAATAGCTGTCAAACAATGCAAAAAAGCATTAAATAAATTCCGGAAGACCCGTACCACCACGGATTTAATAAATTTTAAAAAACTTAGGGCCAATTCTAGGCGTATTTTAAAAGAAAGTAAGAAAGCCTCATGGAATCAATACGTTAGTTCAATCACAAAAGATACTTCTCCCGCGCAAATGTGGTCAAAGACGTATGAAAGGTCATAATACTTCCAGCAAAATAGCCGCCATCTCCCTGCAGGATCATACAGTTACCGATGATCAACATATTGCAGATATCTTTGCCTCTCACTTTTCAGATAAGTCAAATATTCCGAATCTTCCTAATAACTCAGATACCAACATTTCCAGCCCCAAAAAATATTTTCTAACACCAGCTCTATGAATCTTCCTTTTAATCTCCTAGAATTAAACGAAGCCATATCTTCATTAAAAAACTCAGCAGCTGGTCCTGACGATATCCCATCAATATTTTTAAAAAATCTCCATCCAGACACACATCTCAAACTGCTAGAGTTGTATAATAAGATCTGGTCTCAAAACAAGTTCCCAACGTTATGGCGACAAGCAACTACAATTCCTATTAAAAAGAATGACTCATCTCCAAATCTTCTAAAATCATATAGACCAATTTCTCTCACTTGTTCACTATGTAAACTGTTAGAAAAGATGGTCAATAAACGCTTACTATGGTATCTAGAAAGAAATAATATTCTTGACCCATTCCAAACAGGTTTCAGATCAAATCGAAGTACAATGGATAACCTGGTCACATTACATACTGAGATTGTTAATGCATTTTCGAATAGAAGCGAAGTCATAGCAGTAACTTTAGATATCCAAAGTGCCTTCGACACTGTACAAAGACCTCTAATTATAAGAAAATTAACGGAATATAATTTAACTGGTAACATTTATTTATTTTTAAAAATTTTTTTAACAAGTCGATATTTTAAAGTATTAACAAATGGAAAAATATCGAAACCACACGCTTTGGACAACGGTTTGCCTCAGGGCTCAGTCTTAAGCACTACCTTATTTTTACTTAGCATGAATGACTTTTCCTCATATATAGAACCACCAGTCAGGTACTCGATATATGCTGATGATATTATATTATACTGCCGAGGCAGAGTCACAGCTACCACAAGCACTTTGCTACAAAACACAATAAACAAAATAGACACCTGGTCTGCGCGTGCTGGATTTGTGTTTTCAGCTCCTAAATCCAAAGTAATTCACTTTACCAAAAAGCATAGACCTAATCCACCTTCTATAACTCTAAACGGACTTCGTTTACAAACAGTTAATTATTTGACACTTCTTGGTATCACCTTTGATAAAAAGCTTATCTGGAGACAGCATATTCAGAAACTTAAAGGAAACTGTACCCAAAGAATCAATTTACTTAAATCTCTTGCTAGCTTCTCTTGGGGAGCTGACGAAGAATCTCTTTTTAAAATATATAGAGCGTTAATTCGCTCTAAGCTAGATTATGGCAGTATTCTTTATATGACATCTAGTAGCTCCCTACTAAAGTCTCTAAACACGATTCAAAATACATCCCTACGACTATGCCTCGGTGTTTTCAAATCAAGCCCCGCTGAAAGTCTGTGCGTTGAATCTTCAGAGCCACCACTCCATCTAAGAAGGCAGCAGCTTCTACTTTCATACTTTGTAAGAATATCAGCAAACCCAAGTAACCCGGTAATAAATCTAATCAATCCCATAGAACCTCCCCCAGTAAACGCTTCCAATCAGTCTCTCACATTACCACAAATATTATCTCCTTTATTAGATTCCATCAACCTCTCCAATACTACTTCTATTTATACCCCCAAGACAGCTCCATGGATGCACAATCTTCCAATATTCAATACAGATTTATGCAGATTCGACAAAACAGAAACCCCAAACTTAATCCTTAGAAAATCCTTCCAAAACATCCTTAACTTAACACAATTTGATGAAATTTTATACACCGATGCGTCCAAGAATGAAGACTGTTGTGGCTCCGCTGTGTCCACACTGACGACGACAATAAGCTCTGTGCGATTGCCTAAAAGTTGTAGTATCTATACCGCAGAATTATATGGAATACTCCAAGCATTAAAGACTTCAATCCGTCCTACTTCAAATGAAAGCATAAAAATCGCCATTTGCACTGATTCTCTTTCCTCGATTTATTCAATAAGATGCATTTTCTCGAAAAACCCACTAGTCCAGGAAATCCACACTATCTGTAACCAACTATATTCTGCTAACATAAAAGTCATAATGATCAGACCAAGCCGCTAAAGCAGCATGCTCTTCTGATATAGCCTTCCAAGAGGTCCAAATCCATACGGATCTTAAAATATTGATAAAACAAAAAATCCTCAGCTCATGGGCGGACCTGTGGAGTAAAACAAAAACTAAGCTCCATGAAGTTCAGCCCAACTTATCTCGCGTCAATATCTCCTCTAAGAACAGGAAAGAAAAATCAGTTATTCACCGACTACGAATAGGGCATACACGCCTCACTCATGGATACCTTATGGAATCAGAAAACCCTCCAGTATGCCACTACTGTAATAAGGTCCTTTTCATCAAACACGTGATAGTGGACTGCTGCCAGTATGACTCTTCCAGAAACAAGCACAGCCTAAAAGGAAATCTAAAAGACATTCTCAGTGTTCCAAACCGTTTTGACAGTGTTCTTAGATTTTTAAAAGAAACAAGTTTATTTCAGCTAATATAAACAGTGCATAGTGATAAGCTTTATTGTTCTAACCTTTCTATAAAAAAAAAAATGTTCAGATTAAATTCTTGTACCTATACCTATATAAAATATGTATATTGTTGTAAACCACTGTACCTTGTGTACCACTGTGCTTTGTAAGAGCAAAGAGATCGTAACCACATCTTTTTTAAGTGTTCCAAATATTTTCAGCATTCAGGAACATAATATAGAATAATAAAAAGTCTATGATTGCCTGATTAAATTTATACATAGTGCAAATGTGTGTCTGTAGTCAATCTTAGCTAAGCTCCTTAAACCATTGTTTTAACCCCATTGTTGTTTACCTTTCTTTCTATGTTCTGATCGGTCTCTGGACGAGAAGTAATTATCCCTGTTTTTCCTGATATTTGTTTTTTTTTTGGCTATCATTTCCCTTTTTTTTTTATTCAATTATAGAGATTTTATGAGCTTTATTTGACTCGAATAGATACACTTTTTGCACTAGCAATTATTAGTATAGATATACATTTTTTTTGTTTTCTTTAGTAATAATTATATTAGAAGTTAAGTAATTTGTCAACACGTAATTGGCTAAGTGCTAAAGCCATAAAAAAATATTATTGTTTATACTGTACCTTGAGTTTTGTATTGTACAACAGCTACTGTTAAATGGATTTCATTGGGATTTAGGCGCTGACTTGAAGATATTGAGTAATATCTCGGTTGAAGTACACTTAATTGTGCGGAAAGAAGAGCGGCATGAGGTAGAACTGAGGGGAATTGTTCTAAAACTTCTAAAAGATGAGGATACCTCCAGTGACGCCATTCTTCGTATGAAGCGGAGTCCTTAAAACAAGATTCAGTAAGTAACCAATACATTACATCACTAGAATATTCCTAACATAGTTAGTTTTAATATAAGAATCTAAAATTTTATAATAGAGTTCATAATTCAGTAATTCTATACCAAATCATGAGAGCGACTTGAAAAAATTTGTATTGTAGTACTTACTGTGGCAAGTAAAGTTAGTTGTTTTTTGTCTTCTTCACTAGTTGCTATGGATGCGAAGTATTTTAACAAATTTGGTGTTGCTGGTGTGGTTATATCTAAATACCGCTGATATAGTTCCCTTATGGAACAACTGGGTAATCTTTGATGGGGTTTCCAATTTCTAACAATACCTAAAAAATAAAAAAAATGTTAAAACTAAGATTGACTACTATACGACAAATGTGAGTGGAGCTGTGAAGGTTAAATAGGTTATCAATTGTTCGTTTTATAGCATTAATATAGTTTTTCCAGTAATACATATTTTCTTTAATAAAGTAATTATCCATTTTATTCTTTGTTTATCCATAAGTTTCAGGAATTCTACACAAAACTTAGGCCCTATAGCTTTACCATCTTTAGTTTTTTAATATCTTACGTAACTTGATCGATGGTAATGGTGAGTCCTGTTTGACTTTGTTTGTCTTCAACGGTATTCTGCCTTTCATCTGCAAAGGTAACTTCCACATATTTTTTTCTTCCACACTTAATCGTGGTCAGCCTTGATTGTCCTTTAAATACCAAACTCTTCTAGGCTTGTAAAAGCCTGAAGCTTCTTTTAATATTCTGTGCATATTGAATAAATCGTGTTTTTGTTGCAATAGCTGTATTTTCACATAATGTTCTTTTAGCCACATATTATTAGTTATTCTTATTGCTTTTTTGATCTCTCTGTCTATCTTTTTGTATAATCACCTGTCCTGATCACTAAATTTTCGTCTCTCCTTCCTTGTTGGTTTGAGGAATTTGTCTTATAGGTCTTGTGAAACTGTATGCAACTTTTAAAGCTCTGGATCCAATAAATTCGTTTGAATAACGGTAATCAAGTTGTTCTGATCTGTTATAATAAACTCTTCTTCTGGTACAGATTCACCTAATCGCCTGCCTCACTCATTTCTTTCTCTAAGTGGTAACTGTCCTGTAAATTCTTCAGATTGTCTCGTATCAATTTTGGCATTTAGATCACCTCTAATCAAAGTCCATTTAAGAAGGCTTTTTAAAAGTGTTGAGGAGCATTGAATGCTACTTTATTTACACTTTGAACGTGCCACTGGTAAATAGTCAAAAAAAAAACCCGTGTGAAAACGGACTTTATTTTATTTAAGACAATAAATGCATGACTATTGGGCGTCCGCCTGCTAATAAATATTGTGCTTCGCTTCGCTCTTTGCCGCTCTCATTCTCGAATCTTGATTGTGGATGTGCTTTTGCTTTACGATGCGTTTCTTGACTGGGTTTCTTGGGACTCGTCTTAATCTTCGCATATGGCACATATCTGCATAGGCACTACGTTGCGGTATCGAAAAAAATGTATAAAAGTAACTTAAAACATATAGTGAAGTGAACATGGCTCTCGCCTTGCCAAACACTACAACAACATCGACTACTAACGCTAAATATTCGAATGTTTGAAATGCACTTATTCAAAAATGGGCAAAGGACAAACCTTTTAAAAAAGAACGAGTAATAATACCATTGTATATCTTCATTTTAAAAACTCTGGCTACACCATTACTGCCGCGTATAAGTTTGATCACGCGACCTAACTTCCACCTTAATGGAGGGAAATTGTCCTCTTTTACGAGCACTAATACGTTTTTCGCAACTCCACCAGTAGTCACCTAGTAGTCCATTTGGTACATTTTTGTAGTTCGGCGATTATTTGTTCTATCTTTTCCAAATATGCTGAGAACGCTGCTGAATATGCTGGAGTTTTGAGAGCCAGATAACTGGAATATAAAGAAAATCTGGATGTGGATTGGTAATAAGTGATCCTCCGATGAGAAAATGTGCAGGAGTTAATGAGGAGATTATTTTGGATCACAGGATAAAGGATGAATAGGTCAGGAATTTATTATAAATTTAATCTGCACCAGCAACTAATAAAATTCCTCGAACGAGAATAAGGAGGTATAAAGGGATGGTAAGACGCTATGGGACAGAGCTAGAAGTACAGATATACGACATATAAGTAAGGTGGAG
Organism: Diabrotica balteata; assembly: GCA_918026665.1. Lineage (NCBI taxonomy): Eukaryota > Metazoa > Arthropoda > Insecta > Coleoptera > Chrysomelidae > Diabrotica > Diabrotica balteata. The sequence continues at coordinate 113,300,498 of OU898284.1, read as the reverse complement.
AACATTAAAAACTGGGTAAGAAATAGAAGAGTAGAATAAAACAATCATATAAGCCGAATGGGCTTATTTATAACCAACAAAGGAGGCTATACTGAAGAAATAAAGCTGCGGTCAGCAATCGCAAAAAGCGCTATGGCAAAATTAACAAAAATTTGAAAAAGCCATGAAATAACTACCGATACAAAAATGAGATTAGTAAGAAGTTTAGATTTTTCAGTTTTTACTTATGCATCGGAATGCTGGACCCTTACTGAGAAAGACAAAAAGAACATAGATGTATTTGAGATGTACTGCTGGAGACGAATGCTGAGAATACCATGGGTGGGCCGAAGAACAAATAAATCCATACTAGACCAGCTGAGCATAAAGAAAAGACTCAGAACACAAATATCAAAACAAATAATAAGCTATTTTGGACATGTGCTCCATTGTCAGAATGTGCTAGAATGGCCGAAGATAGAAAGACATGGAGGACCATTGGGAAATTTAGCTAATACCTACATAATATCACGATACCTGCATCAGGTTAACGACTAAGAAGAAGAATAAGCCGAATGACAACAAATAGAGTAGTAAAGACGGCAAGAGATTGTTCCCCGATAGGAAGACGATCAGTAGAAAGATCACGAAAACGATGGAATGACAACTTACTAGCACATTGAAAAACAGACAGAGTCATGTCTATATAAAAAAAGGAAGAAGAAGAAGCGAGGATTCTTTAATCGCGAGAGTATGCTGCTTTAAAAATTTTCTTAACACTTTTAACTCCGAACTAGCGGCTATGAAAATGGTTTCATTATCGAAAACCATCTTTTGAGGCTTTATGCACAATAAATCTTTTAAGGGCCAACAGAAATGATTCCTTAGACAGTTCTGTAACTAATTCTAAATATATGGCATTCGTACAAAAACAAATGAAAAGGCACATATAACTCTTTATTAGTTAATAAAATTGACCCCTTGCTATCGGGAATTAAGTAAGGGACCGCGTAATCTACACCTGTTACAATAAACGGTGGCCGAACTGCGAGACGCTGGGCAGGTAGATCTCCTATTAGTGGCTGAATCCATTTAGATTTTAAGCGAAAATATTTTTCACATTTGTGTACTGTACGTCGTGATAAATTTCTTCCTGATAATGGCCAGAAGGTTCGTCTTACTGTAGAAAGTAAAAGCTGATGGCTAGCATGCATAAGATCCTTGTGAAAGTGATCAAATAATAATACTGTAACTACATAATCTGCCTGTAAAATTATAGATAGGATCTTTTTTGTTATACGCAAACTCGGAATGTCATAAACCCTCGCCTACTCTCATGATGCCCTGATCATCAAGAAATGGAAAACTTATGAGTTTGCTGGTTTTCTCGAGAGATCCGTTTTGGTCCAAACGGCTAATTTTATTAGAAAATGACTGTAATTGGCACAGTTTTAGAATACGGTTAAACGCAGAATGTATTTCTTCCACAGAAAGGAGTCCGGAAGTTCTCTCGATATTTTTACACATGCAGATGAATCTGAACACATATGCAGCGGTTTTATTTTAATGTGAACTATTAGAAAAACGCTCAAATGGAAATACTTCCGTATTTTGTATTTCATCAAGCTTGTTAGTAAAGACCTTTATGTTTTTCCTCTTTTCGCTTGTTTCAGTAGAAGCAACTTGTAAATTTGGCCCCTTATCTGAGTCTTGCATGATCCACTTCGGTCCATGCCACCATAAGTTACATTCCATCATTTTATCTGGTTCCACGCCTCTGGCCACTAGATCTGCAGGATTTTCCTTGCTTGGCACATGACGCCACTATGCAAACGAAGTTGTTCCTGGATCTCTGCTACGCGATTACTCATAAACGTCTTCATTACATTGGCTGATGTTTTCAACCAACTAAGTACTATCGAGGAATTTGTCCAGAGGCAACAGGTATTAAATTGCACATTTAATGAATTTTTGACCTTATTGGTCTAACGCGATAAAATGACTGCTCCATAGAGCTCTAAATGCGGCAAGGTGACTGGCTTTAAGTCACATAATAAAAGTGAATACGATCTACCTAAAGAATCAGTATATTTGATGAATACGCAAGCAGAATACGCTCTTTCTGAGGAGTCGCAAAATCCATAAAGTTTATTTTGACTTCACTTGTTTAAGTTTCCTAGTTTATTCTAAACTATAAATAATTTTTCGTTAAAAGTTCAGGTACGGAATCATCCTATGAAAGACGCTCTTGCCTTAGATTTTATAACATAATTTTCGCTATGGTTGTACACGCACTTAATAGACCCAAAGGATCAAAAATTTGAGCTAGGCTTGATCATAAAGTTCGCTTGAATGAACTCATACTATAAAAAAAGTATCTGATTGCGGTGAGTACATTAATCCCAAAGTTTATGCTCTCTCGTATTCACCTAATTGAATAACGGAAGCTGTAGTTAATTTATCCTGTATATCTTTAAATATTTTAAAATTATTTGAATATAATTTACGCAAAGTAAATCTTACTGAATATTCGTAAGAAGGTCCTGAAATGTTATGTGTGGTCGATCCTATTGTATGGTTGTGAGACATGGACGTTAAAAACCACAATGCTAAACAAGTTAGAAGCATTCGAATTGTGGTGCTATAGACGAATACTAAAGATATCGTGGGTTTCGCACACTTCCAATGAAGATGTTCTTCAAATGATCAATTCAGAACGTCTGCTCATAAACACCATAAAGAGGAGAAAAACAGAATACTTCGGCCATATAATTATAGGACGTACATACCATTTACTTCGCCTTATAATACAAGGAAAAGTGGAAGGAAGGAGATGGATTGGTCGAAAGAAACTTTCATGGCTGCGTAATATTAGACAATGGTGTGGTTCCACAGTAGAAGAATTATTTCGCGCAGCAGCCGATAGAGAAAGGTTTCAGGAAATTGTAAACATGATGACAGCCAACGTCTGAATACGGACACGGCACCCAAAGAAGAAGAAATCTTCTGCCTTTGAGTACCTCAAAAAGTTGCTTACAAGTTTTTGAATCAAAACCTATGAAAAGGTCGTCCACATAAAAATCAGATTTTATAATGCTAGCAATATTGGCATTTTTAGCTTGTTGCTCTTCCGCTAATGTCATTAAATATTTTATGATGTTTTGACTAAAAACATATAATGGCGTGAACAAGCATTCTTTACGATATAGGTACAAAGTTCTTAACGTGTCTTGATTTAAGAATCTTCATTGATGATTACTAATCTCACGTTACCCAGCGTAACTTTTACCTCATTACCTCACGAGTTTGTCCAGATTATTTTGCATATTCCCATTATGCTAATCCATATCCTTGGCTCTACTATGAGCGCTAGTTGCCTCTTATAATGTTTTAACATTCTATGTGCAGATGGTGAGGTTTTTCTTCACACTAGATTGGCAAGGATTTCATTTGTTAGCAACCAAGAAGACCTTATATTCTGGTCATTGTCCATATTTTTCGGATATTGGTATCAGTAATACCTTTATCATATTTTGATTTAGTAATACTAATTGTACTATCGAAATTCTCTGAATCTTTAATGCAGTAGTTTCTTGTCAGCTCGTTAATAAATTTAAATAAAATTCTAGTTAATAAACTTAGATACACTGAAATCATGTAACGCTAGTTTAACTTCGCAGTACAATCGACGAAGTCACTAAAATAACAATAAACTAATTACAAATTACATTTACAGTTATGAAAAATGCAAAAACTGCTCAAGCATCACCAAAGCATAATACAGTTAGGACCTATAACAATAATCACTTATTTATTTTTCAATACTTATAATGTCTGTGACAGCTTTTACATTTTTGGTAGTGGTAGGTGGTTGGTGGAAGTGCATGCATACTGTGAGACGGTAAGCCAGTGGCAATCTTTGACGGTACCATCGTAATATATCTTAACTTTTTTAAAATGGACAAAATTGATAAATTACTTACCGTTTGATGTATGGGTCTCTTCCATCAATTGCAACTCTACAGAAACATCGGGATTGTCAGCCCCCCTTAACTTCTTAATAACTCCATCCACAATATCTGACCGATTCAATGGATAGACGGCAAGATGATCACCAGGTTTGTATGTTGAAGTTGAAGAAAACTCCAGAAGTATCGTGGATTTCGGGTCATTGCTTTTATGTAAATTGGTTCTTCGAATAAGTTTTGATGGGTTTATCTAAATATATTAATGTTTAAAAATAAGCTCAAAAATAAACGGTTGGTGAATTTAAATTATTTTAAAAATTTGGTTATTGATAGGATCCAGGAGTGGATTGTATCCCCGCAGAGCTCATCAAACATGGAGGTAACAGCATTATGCACCAAATTCACAACATAATAGTCAAAGTCTGGGAAGAAGAACAAATGCCAGAGGAATGGTGCACTGGAATCATATGTCCACTACACAAAAAGGGAGATTTGTTGGAATGTAAAAATTATAGGGGTATAACTCTTCTGAATACAATGTACAAAATATTCTCCAACACCCTGTACAGCCGTTTAAGTACGTACGTGGAAGAAATCCTTGGTGAGTATCAAAGCGGTTTTAGGCCAGGTAGGTCAACAATTGACCAGATTTTTGTGCTACGTCAAATCTTAGAAAAAACCAATGAATTTAATATTGACACGTTCCATCTCTTTGTGGACTTTAAGTCAGCGTATGATAGCGTCCTAAGAGGTAAATTATACGAAGCCATGAATGAACTTAACATTCCCCATAAATTAATAAGGCTCGTAAAAACAACTATGAGTAAAGTGATCTGCAGAGTGCAAATACAAGGCGATATGTCACAAGCGTTTGAAACATATGCAGGGTTACGGCAGGGAGACGCGCTGGCGTGCCTTCTCTTTAATATAGCGTTAGAAAAGACTATAAGAGATGCTGAGTTACACAATAGGGGAACAATCTTTAATAAATCAACGCAGATTATGGCGTACGCTGACGATTTGGATTTGATTGCACGTACTACACGAGGACTTAAAGAGATGACTTCCACCTTCTTGACAGCCGCACAAAACATGGGCCTTAAAATAAACGAGGAAAAAACCAAAATGCTAGCATCTATTCCAAATAACAGAGATAGAGCTAGAAACGCCGAACAAAACTTCAGTATAGACCAATATAATTTTGAGGTAGTAAATAAGTTTACATATTTGGGTTCTCTCATAACAAACGATAATGACACATCTGAAGAAGTTAAACGGAGGGTACTGCTAGCAAACAAATGTTATTTTGGACTAAGCAAGCAGCTAAAAAACAGAAACTTAAGCCAGAAAACCAAACTAATAATATATCGAACACTCATCCTACCAGTGCTGACATATGGGTCAGAAACATGGACCATCTCCAAAACAGACGCAAATCTTCTGCTCGTCTTCGAAAGGAAGATACTAAGAAGAATAATGGGCGCATTCTGTGAGAATGGTATTTGGAGAAGGCGATATAATTTCGAATTGTACGAGAAATATAAAAAAATAGTAAATGGTAGAGATGTAATATCCTTCATAAAAATAGGCAGGCTTAGATGGGCTGGACATGTGTCAAGAGCAAATGAAAATTACCCACCCAGACGAACTCTATTATCGGTCCCAGTGGGAAATAGGAGTAGAGGCAGACCACGACTGAGATGGAGGGACGGTGTAGACGAGGACGCAAGGAAAATCGGCGCGGCAAATTGGCAACGGTTGGCGATGAACAGAAACGACTGGCGAAATAGACTGGGGAAGGTCAAGGCTCAACTAGAGCTGTAGCACCACTGATGATGATGATGATAAATTATGAAATTGCAACTAACTTTTGGAATTTTGGAAATAAAACAAGTAACACAACGCTGCACCACTCTACCTCATTATTACTTAGAGAACTCTTATAAAGATAACAAAATGACATATTTGGGGACTGTGATAACAAACCAACTAGATCCAGACATAGAAATAAAATGTAGAATAGCAATGACTAAAACTACTTTTATGAGAATGAAGTCATTTCTTTGCAATAAGCGTCTCAGTTTAGAACTAAGACAAAGAATGGTTAAGTGTTATGTTTGGTCCGAACTTTTGTATAGTTCAGAAGTGTGGATGCTAAAAGTATCGACCATGAACAAAATTAAAGCATTGGAAATGTGGGTTCATAGACGAATGCTGAAGATCTTGGACAGCAAGGAAAACTAAGGAGCTCTAATGAACAAGTACTAAAGAGCATCAACAAAGATAGAGAACTGCTAACGACTGTTAAACATTGAAAAATGTCTTATCTGTAATATATAGTAAGGGAAAGTTGATATAAAATATTACAACTGATACTTTAAGGCAAAAACAAGTTTCTGGGTTAAAAAACATTCGTGAATGGGCTCAGAAATCAAATGCAGGATAATTATTCCTTATTGCAGCAGATCGAGAAGCCTTTGAAATGGTAATCGCCAAAGTCGAATAATTCCAAAAACATACCTTGGTTTCATTAACTGATAAGAGTGTCTCGACTGTATCAAAAACAAACATCAATACACTTACTTTTTTATTGTGACATTTAGATAATCCCTCCACAGCAGAGGTCGTTGTTCTTTCAAGGAATCTTACATTTTGTTCTGTCAATTCCTTATCCATTCTATTTCTAGCATCGTCTACATCAACAACTACATCGTCCAGACAGAATGTATCACAGGCGACCTAAAAACAATTATTTTATTTAGTTTATGTTACAAGAAATAATATTTATCCTATTTAAGCACATGTATTATTGAACGAGGATCTTAATGAAGAAAAATTTTAAGTAGTAATTAAAAAAACTGACCGTAAATACTTGGGGTGCCCACTCGTTAAAGGCTTGTTCTAGTCCACAAAGCTCATCTCCTGTGGTCAGTTTCATAATCCGCTCTCCTCCAAGTTCTCCCAGTAACTTGTCCACGTACTTTCCGAAGGCAGCAAAGTGTGGATAGGCACTCGAACCTAATCCAAATACTGCGAACCTAAATATTCATCTCATATGTTATTACATTGTTACAAAAAAATTTCTTATTTGTATTTCTTGTCAACCATATTTCATTTAACATGTTTTTGCACAAATATATCAATATTTTGATTTTGTCTTGAGATTATGTTTAAGATAAAGTTATTTTAAAACACAAGAAAGTTAATACAAATATAATTAACATTACTGTACCATTTTACTGGCCAAGGCTTTTTTTCACACATGAAGGAAGTAAGCTTTACACCACTCTAAGTAGAGATGCCTGTGACTGAACTTACGAAGGAAAAAGTGACGAAAGCTGGCAAAACGCGCAAAGTAGGCAAAGTGCTTGGAGATAATAATAAAAATCATCATCGAGGAGAAAGTGCAATGGGCATAGGATATTCGATATACCAGGAAATCTGAGATCTCATACTTGTCTCGAAAGCGGGAAAGGAATTAGACGAGCCTTGAGCTTACAGACCTTTATGCCTGTTAAATACCTTAGGCAAGGTCTTTGAGATTCTTGTGAAGGCAAAACTAAAGAGGAAGATAATGGATAGAAATGGCATATCCGCCCGTAAGGGTTCAGGAAAAAAATCTGTAGTAGACGCCATAAGCAGGATCAAAAGTTAATTATCCATGTATGGGAAAAGGTTGATAGTGGCTTTGTTTCTCCATATAAGAAGTGCTTTTAATAGTGCTAGCTAAAAATTATCGTCAGACTGGGCGACTTGGGATATCTTCCTATCTACAGAACTTAGTCAAAAAATACTTCACAGATAGGTGCATCGTTATTGTGCGAGGTAACTTTATGAGTACAACTTTAGAAGCCCGAGATTTTGAAAGCCGACCTAGGCATTAATGTACAGACAATAGAGTCTGCGGAAGACCTAGTGGTGCTGGTGAAGCACAACAAAAACTAGCCAATCATGCATAGAGCGAACCGAGCACTCAGCAAAGTGAAGACGTGGATGTGAAAAAAAGATATACTGGCGGCCGAGAAAACTGAAGCATGGATCAGTGATCCTGGAGGGTTTGAGGACCAAAGACCATGTTGTTTTTGCACTAAAGGGAGAAAGGATCTTACCTGCAAAAAAAGTAAAGTACTTTGGGAGAGACGTAGATAGAAGGCGAACCTTTGGTGATCACGTGAAGTACTTCGTTCGCAAGGCAGAGGCAGAAAATAAAAAAATTGGTAATTCTCAATGTAACTTGAAGCAATTAGTACAGTAAGTAATTTTGAACTCAAAAACAAGCCCATGAACGTTATGGAGTAGGATTTTGGTATTAGTAGGTCATAATATCGAAGAAATCTCATATTATTAAATTAGGTCTCATATAACGACGAAAAATAGTAATACTCAAAGTTACAAAACTGCTCTAATAAGGACCAACACAGCAATGCTTATAACTTACCGATAAAGCTCCATGTACTTCTTTATTTAAAAAAAGGCGACTTTGGATGAGTACTTTGGTTTAATATTGACTGATTTGGTTACGCATTATTTTCTTAAAGAAAAAATGCCATGGAGAGTTTTGAACGCTTAAGAAGTCTTTATATCTAACTGTGTGCTACTAGACTTAGTTATTATCTAAAGATAATAATTAGCTCCGTCTTTAAAAAGGACATAAAGAACTAGTGTGAAGCAATGAAGGTCTATATGTAAGCCAATAGGTCGATAAGATATCTGAAGTAATATTGAACACCTATGAACATTTTTTAAATATTTATGCAGTGGGGTGAAAAGAATTATTGAACTGGAAAGATCGAAGGAGAATTCATATATGGATGGTGTCTTAAATAAGAAAAATTTGAAGCGTATCAAGTGCATTTTTTTAAAAATTCTTCTTAAATATAACGCGGCTTTGAGTTTGCCATTTCTTCAGAAGAGTATGTAGATTTGTATAATAGTTTAGGAATATTGTGATTATTGTTTTATATATTTGTAAGTAGGAGTTTGGAAATGAACCCTGCCGAGTTTACTGTATAAGATACTGAGGATAATAATTTATTCAAATTTAATCTGACAAATTTTTTAAATTTTTTAACGTTTTTAACCTTCTTTTTTAAAATGTTACTAAAAACATTAATATTATTTACAAAATAGTTTAAATATAGTAACATTTCTTGATTGACAAAAAAACAAACGTTTTTATAGTTTCGAATATAGCAGAAAAAATAATAAAAAAGCAGAATATAGTGAAGAATGCTTAGGAATAACAAATTCTATATACAGAAAATAAAAATAAATAAGCCAATAAGATAGTTGTAAAAGTAAAGAAAATAATATATACACATATGCCGTTTGTGCAGACTAATAAAATAAAGCTAAATATATATAAGCACTATCATATATTAATTGTATTACAAGCTACTAAAACAAACCTTTTAATGAAAACTTGCTCATTAAATTTTTAATCGTCTTTTTTTCTTCTATTCAAAGTCGATGTATCTGATAATACCGATGGATCGTGAACATAAGAACCATGGCACACTAAGGAAAGTGTTTGCCGTGCCTTACACCATTTGGTCCTAACTTTTGAAAGTGAATTAAACTATTCTTGTTCTTCTTCTTCTTCCTCCTCTTTGTATCTATCTTATTTGGCTGTCTATATAGTGTTGCCCAAATGCAAGAACAAGACGAGACTTAAACAGTATTGGTCTTAGTCTTGCACCAATATACCTGGTCTTGGTTTTGGTCTTGGTATTGCGCTCCCAACCTTGGTCTTGGTCTTGCAGCAAGAGTCTTGCAAGTCTCGCAAATACCCATTAGCCTATTGCTATTTATTAAACGTTACTTTAGATCTTGAACAACGTAACACAGTAGGTACATTTTAAGCTTGAATTAACATAGCCATAAAAAGACCAACCAAATTAATGAATGTCTAAACAACTGAAACTGGGAGGGGTTTGAACCCAAGATCTAAGCGATCCGTGCCTATGCTCTAACTAGCTGAACTATCTACCATGTCCCACGGGAGTCAATCTGTTGTTTAATAAGCGTTTGCTTTTAACAAGCTTACGTATGCACAAACATGGTTAAAAAATAAAACAACCAAATTAACGACATAAACTTGACTGTATTTTAAAGAACATCATTTGTCTAGAAAGGAATTGGTGGACCCTCACCTTATTTGAAATGAAATAAAATAGTTATATAATTTGCCATTTATTTAAATAAAAAATAAAATACAACACAATGCACAATAGACTTTTACATTACTGATACTTTATATTTATTCCTTTGACCAAGAATTAATACAAAGTAACCATCCGGCTGACTCATCACTTAACCAATTTCTATGTTTTCTAATTACTAACGATGCTTTAGAAAATAATCTCTCAGCAGGTACTGAAGTTGCTGGTATTAAAAGAAAATCACGGGCCATCCTCGATAAAGTCGGATATTTTGTCTCATGCGTCCTCCACCACTCTAAAATGTCTTCCGAGTTAGCGGCTCTGGGTTTACTTAGGTACTCCTCCAACTCGTGAATGACTAAGCCTTGATGACAAGATCCAGATGAAGTCGAGGAGCATTCATACAGTTTCTAGTCTATTAGGTCTATTAAGTCTTCATCTTCATCATATTCAGATACTTTCTTTTCATTTCTTGGTGATTCTAGAGATTTATTTACTGGGTTTAGAGTTTTGTATTCTTTGTAAAGTTTATTAAATTTTCGCAGGACTTTTGTTTTAATTGGCTTCCCCCATAACGTCATGTCAAAAGTCTGAGCCTTATGCCTATGGCCTAAAATTAAAGAGATGCAATAAATCCAGTTGCTCTTCTTATAATGTTTAAGCATTTTTCTCGAGCTGCTTGAAAACCAAGAATAAGCCTTTTATCCACTTCAGATCGATTAGGTTTCTCATCTAATTGTTTTACGATGGATTCAATTTTATCGAGCAAGAGATTGAATGATACAATCACTAGTGGTAATGTAACATATTTTTCTCCACCAAGTTTTGTTGACAAACGTTTTAAGTTTATTAGAAACTTATGAACTTTTTCGAGTGTTTGCCATTCACTATCTGTGATGTTAAAATCGTTCAATTGTCCGTTTCATTGTCAGTTTTACTGTATAATGCTGAGGTATGTAATAGATCTTGTATGTATCTTGTACTGAATAAAAAACCGAGAATTATTATCGTTACTTCGTTACTTTTAATATATCGGTATTTTGTTTACACTGTAATCGACATTATCTCTTTGTTTGTTATCTCGTTACTTTTGAATGTTAGCCTGATTCTTTCAGCAAATTTTGAATGGTATCATCGCATACTCAGCAAAAAAGATGTTTAGTCTTAGCCCATAAAATTTGTGGTATTTAAATTTCTCGTAACTAAATTATAAGGAAAAAAATATGCTAACCTAATTATATTTTTTATCAGCTAAGGTGATACATTTTTAAAAAGTTTCGATACAATATTACTGTCAGCGTCGCAAAGCAAAGATATTATTTTATTCTTAGAAGAGGCTATTCTCAAAATCTGAACAATTAATTTCAGAGTGAAGAAGTAGTGTACTGGGAAAGAATGTACAAAATATTTTATTTTTAGATTGTAATTATGAACTCTGAGTACGTGTCAAATTTTTAAGTGTTCTTGTAATGAATATTTGATTCGCTATGTATGTTTATGGTATTTTTCGTAATGCACAAGTCAAATTTTTTCAAATTTTTGGTAATACTTCTTTGCGTCTCATAGAGTCTCTAAGCATAAACCCGAACTATTATACTCCTTCAAACCACACTCAGTCCTAACTGCAAGATGCAAGAGTCTCGCAGGCTTAGTCTTGTTCTTGCTCAAGTCTTGCATGGTTAGTCTTGGTCTTGGTCTTGCAAAAATTAGGCAGTCTTGGTCTTGGTCTCGGTCTTGAAAAAACGCAAGAACAAGACCAAGACCGATTTTGGGCAACACTACTATGTATTCCCATTGCCCATTTCTATATATTCTGTAAGTTATCCATCTATTCTGACTTACATTTTGTTATTTTGGTAGATATTTTCAATAGCTTAGAATATTTAGGATTTTACGAATATTCAAAATATTATACCCCTATTGAATTGATATGTATTAAAATTAAACTGGTAAAGAAAAAAAAATGGTTTAAAAGGGAAGGTGAATGAGAGAAAGAATGACGCTTCTAAGACTAGAAATAAAAAACGAAGCGAACGAACACAGAGGCAGCCTAGAAAGTTTTCTTTGTTTAAATACGTTTTCTGTTTCTACTTCTTCTTAGCTTTCTATTGCCCATTCTTGGACATAGGACTCTCCCAACTCATTCCAATGATCTCTATCCTGAGCAACATACTTTCAATTTCTTCCGACTATTTTTTTCTTATGCTTAATTATTCTCCTTTGTAAGATCATTAAAAGCTATTTACCTAAGTAAATAGGTTTTAATTATCCTAATCAAGATTCTACAAAAGAAGCTTCTGGACAAAAAGGGAGTTTTAACAGAAATTAATGTTGTTATGGCAAATTTCGATTTTAACATGATATAAGAGTTATGGATATACTAGTGTCAAATCAAAGGTCTATCGATTGTTGGTGGATAACTTCGATAAAGAAGTCGTAGTGCCAGTATGGGCACTACGACCATAAAATGGCTGTAATACGACGCTATTGAATAGACGGCTTCCAGAAAATAAAAAAAAATGTATCTCAAACCATACTTATACCACTGTTGAATGGTTGATAATCCTGTTTTTAAATATTTTGCAGAATAGAGAGATCAATTCCTATGTATTTAAACTGTGACATCTTTGTTTACTTCGTTTTCTTTCGGTCATTTTCTTCTCTTGGTCGATATATTCACGCACAGTTAGCCATTTCTTTAATACAATAATGTATAAGATGTTCTCTTTATATTGTTGTTTTTTCCGATACAATTATTTGATCGTCTGCAAAGAAAACCATGCTGATTCATTTATTATTCAATTTTCCATCAATTTTCACAGCGTTGTTAGATATGCATACTTGAATTTATTTTAATTATTTATTATTTTTTGGTGGAATTTTTTTACAATCTGTGAGGCTATGTTAAAGTCAGCGGTGGAATTATTTGAGCTACTAGTTCCAATTATCAGTCGAAAAGTAAACTTGACTTGAAAAAATTGGTCAGAGAACAAAAAATATTTAAGATGGCCTGTCACCTTCTTTTACGATTAATAATTAAAATATTAACACAAATAATTCCACCATTGACTTCAACCTACAAATACAGAATCTGAAAATATTCCACCAAAAAATAATTAAATCTGAATGTATTTGAAATTTTAATACTTAAACGGATATGTTTTTTTTTATTTTTAAACAGTTTAGCGTTAGGTTTTAACACTGGAACGTAATTTGTTCAATGAATAATTTTTTAAATGCTAATTTGCATCGAGTAGCCTATTTTGCGATTAAGTGTTAATTGGTATGGTGAAAAATATTAAACAAACAGTAAGGCATAGTTTATCAGACATGCCATATTTAGGCATATCTGACATATCTGACTAAATATGAAATTATACAAAAATTACAAATTTTTAATCTTGTTTAAATTCTCGACGGCTGTTATTTACGAATTTACAGTTTTTTCTAGTAAACTTTGTATCTCATGGAAAATGTTCTCTTCGTATTCTCTCTTCTTACGTCAATTGTTTCGCGTTCATGATCAAACCAATGATTTCTTTTTTCTGACTTGGATTTGCACAATATTTCAACCAATTTCTGTAACACAATTTTCTGTCGCTATTTGATTTTCCATTTTCTGTCTGTATACATTTTTAATGTCGGAAACTTTTAGTTTAGTAATGTCAATTTTTTTTCTCCTTTTCCCGAGCTCTTTTTTTAAATTGGATATTCTCTCTTTAAATCGTGCTTTAACTAGATAATGATCACTATCTATATTTGCTACTCTAAAAGACCTAACATCTAATAAGTTAGAGCAGTGTCTTGCATCGACGATTATATGATCTATTTGGTTAAACGTTTCATGAACAAGAGATTTCCAAATTCCCTTATGTATATCTTTATGAGAAAATCGTGTCCCAGCCATTACCATGTTCTTAGACATCGCAAATTTTATGATTCTAAGACCGTTATATACTTATATAAGAGTCGCTCCATTAATTTATAACGACTGAGTAAGGCAATAGGTGGAGAACTTTCAAGCAGCTTTTTCTCTTTGCCAGTCTTCTGATTTGCGATAATTTTAATTTATTTGAATTATAAAGGTATCATAGGTGCCGCTCAAGAATTCCTTGAGCCACTGCCTATGGTATGGACTATAAATGCAGAATACATTCCATCGAAGTCAGCTGCTTTTCCTATTTTGGTTTAGCTTTCCTATTTTGTTGCTTATTCCATCCAATGAGAAGGCACGTTAAAATTCTGATGTTGCTGAAGTATTTGCTTTAAGTTGTTTAAAAGCTCTTATTACAGCCGATGTATAAGTCTTCTCAGATGAAGCTCGGGAGTTCACAGTTATTCCGTTGGCTATCTTATTTGGCTCAATTGTTGATTTGTTTAAGTGTTGCGCTCTACTTGCTTCGCCCAGTTTGCGAATCACTTCCCATTCCTTCCGGCTGAAATGGGAAAAATTAATATATTGTATGGTAGATTTCAATTTATTAAGTCTAATTAAGTCCAGTGACTTTAGTAATTTTTCTCCAATTTCGGGATGCTCTGATTTAAAAAATTCATCAATTCATCAAGTGTTTGACTTTTCTCCGTCCAGTCGGGGATGTACTCCTCGGAGGATATGTTTTTTGGCAGTATAAATGAAAATTCATAAAAAACGGTGATAATTGTTGGATTTTGGATCAATTCGGAACTGGTACATCTTAATGCCAAATCAGTTTATATTGTAAAAAAAAGACTTTTCGAGGCTTTTGGAAATTCGTATTGCTGGTGCACAATATGTCACCCTCTATAAAACGAAATATAGAAATCTCTCTCTGGTAGACAGAAGACATATATCAGAGACTGGGGATAGGGGTGTCTACTTTTGGCCATCCACGCTAGATGGAGCTATATATCGATACCATTCCGCCAACTTGGAAGGTTGGTTATGGTTAGGAATTCTGCCTTTCTTTTTCGAAGTCTGTCTTCGGTTATCGCACTACATGATAATTTCTCAATAAAGATGAAACATGTCATATCAGTGTGAATGTAGACATACTTTTAGGAAAAGAGACTGACATTTAAGCTTTCTTTTATTTTTTTTCTAATGAAGATTTTAAATTACATAAATTCATTTAATTTATATTGCACATTTTAATTCTAACAGAGTATAAACAAAAGTAAAACAAGTAAAAAGCAGACATCTTAATTATAAGGCATTATAAGGCAAAGCTTTTTGAACTTATAAAAGCAGATAATCAATATTATTTAGAGCGGAAAAGTTTATTTTACACATATCTAAAAGTTTACTAAAAAAAAAAGCGGTAGCTATAGCAATTAGAATAGAAAATAATAAAGAAAGGCATTTATTTATTACTCATTAGCATGCGGAGTTGTAAATGATTCGTTCTTGACGCAGAGAAAGTTACTTTCTATAAATTTTTACTAAAAAAAACTGGTGTCTTTAAAATTCGTTATTACCAAATGTTTTAAATACGAAATAAATCAATGTTTGATAATTATCCTCTAAACATACTAAAAATACCTTTTTTTTTCTTATAGATGTAACAAGAAGTCTTCGATTTGAAATAAGATTTTACAGTATTTATTATTAGTCTTTGTATAAACAAATTTTTAATTTTAAATATTACTAACCTCCTAAATAAATGTAAAAACTTGACAGTAGTATATAAGAGTATCAAATTCTATATTCTCCTCGATTTTAAAATCACACTTTGAATTTATATGATTCTAATAGAATTAGTTCAAATACAAAAATCCCTAGGAGTTTGTTTTGCAGAATGCAGATATGCAAAGATAAGATTTGTCCCTTTTGTGCTGTAGCATACGTTCCCTACAGGATCTCCCGTCTGTCCAATATAATTTTTTAACTAATCTTCAATCACACTCCGATTTTTACTTCGAATTAATTTTTTAGATATATCTAGTATGGCAAAATAGGATCTTTTATGCCTTCTTCTTTTTATACATATTCGTTATAGATATTGGAAATTAACATGGCTATTTTGATTTTATTGACTGCTGCCCTAGACAGTTCGGTAGTAATTAAGTTTAACTTTTTTTGCAGGTTATGCCATAAGGATATTCTTTTTCATCTGGGATCCATTATATATCAAAAGGTGGTGATTTGTGGTACCGGTTGTTAGTTAAAGTTCTGGTTAAGTAACAATTATATCGAAAAAGTTATTTCTGACACAGGGCGTTAGCATCCAGAAAGACCCGAATGAGTCCATGAAAAGGCGATGAAGTTTATTTTTCGTTTAGTGGCTCCTAAACCAATGGCCAATGGCCGATAAGCAAAATTGTTGTATTTATAATAAAAATAATCCTCAAACAAATATCGAGACATCGTTACACCAAGAATAACTAACCCATTGGTAAGATTTATGAGTTATGGTAATGGTAGATTGGGATAGGACCCATATTTGAGGCTTTTAAACACTTATAGTGGCTTCTCACGATCGGCAATTCTACAGATCATCGCGGACAGCCGATCAGCACGGACGAGAACGCACCGCAGACAGAGCTCTTCCTACGGTGCGTGACAGTCTGTGTAGGTTCGTAACAGTATTGTTTGATTATATCATAAAAAGGCCACTCAGGCTTGTAAACATTAAAATCGGCATTAAATTATTTCTCTTCTTTTTTAATTCTTTAATCGAAATAGTACTATTCTTCAATTGATTTTTTATTCGGTTCCATACATCGTATATATCGGTTCCGGTTCTTATGCTCTGGTGCCGTAGAATTCCATAAATTTGTTTCATTTTGATACAAATTTAAAAAATCAAAAATAACTTCGTTTGTCCATTCCATTTTTTAGCAAAAAACTGCAAAACAACTTTGACAACACTACAGACAACTACTCGTGTCAGCGAATGAAAAACTTCTGACTTGCACTTGTCGTCTGTTAAAACACAGACGCGCTAGGATCGCGTCGCACGAGCATGTACCGCATCTTTGATGTTACCGACTCTAGATGGATAGGACGGACCAGCACAGACGTGCCTGCGCTACCACGAACGAGACCCTTCCCACGGTGCATGGTGCGTGCTGGTCCGCTTACGTCCGTAATATCGCCGACCGTGGGAAGCCGCTATTAGACCTCTTAAAGCGGATCCGGGTTTGTGCTCCCAAATCTGCTAGAATCAGCGGTGTTTCTAACTCTAAGCTCTTTCTGCCATTTTGAACGTTTAATTCTTTGGATTTATGGGTTGGTGAAATCATTGATCCTTACGTTTTTAAATACGATGCTAGCCAAAAGGTTACAGTTGATTGAAAGCCATGTTCAATAATTTTTTTGTTCTGGATTTAAATTGCCGTGATATGAAAGAGGTACGGTTTTTGGAGTTAAAATAAAGTTAGTTGCGTAAGCTTCATTTAATCTCTGAATACACATAAAACCATAAACATATGTTAATTTCGTACCTGTGCACATAAGAAACTTAAGCAATCATATTACATTTTTTTTGTTTCATAATAATAACAGTATAAAAATCAATCTAAATAATATCATACGCTTGAACGAATCATTTATAAGCGACAGAAGAAAGGAATATAACACGTATTTCTACATGCCTTTCTTACCTAACGTTACTCAGAGGTCCGAATGTATCGTCGATAAGAGCCTCATTTAGAGAGCCCTTCATAGAATTAAGTCGGTCTAATTGATTGTATTTTGCGTTAGCCTCAGTTTGACTGTTGACCTTTATGAAGGATTTTGACGTTGCCATACTAAACACAAAACTTTGTTATTTATAATTGTTTATGATTGAAATCATGAATGTGTTGCTTGTGTGAGTCCATTTCAAATAGGTAAAGAAATAATAAATAGGACTTACTCACAATCAATTTAATTTAACTATCAGACGACCGGTTTCGCTTTCTACAATATGCAAAGCATCTTCAGGTCTCGATACAAAGTTAAACAAATGCTGAAATGATAAAAACCCATATTAGGGTGTTGTCTAATAAAGATAAACAAATTAGATGTTATAAATTACAATAATTATGCCAATATTACATGTCTGTGGTTTTATTTAAATGATTGAGTTGAATAAAAGGTATAAAAATTTTTTAAAAAGGTTAAACAGACAAGGTAAGGCCCACAAATTGTTATAAAATCTCTTCTATTGTAATAAATTAATAAATGAGCAAATAAATAAATAAAATAAAAATTACTTACATGCCGGTACTCTATTAATAGATGGATGGTAGAACATGTTTGAAACTACTTTATATTGTTGAATGGAGAACTCAATACTATTATTGCAGTTGTTTGACAGTAAACGGGAAGTTCTTGAGGAGATAGATTTGATCCAATGAATTTGAGATATGTGTGAGATTGTTTGTTAGATGTAAGTGGTGTAATATACTATTGTGTTATTAAAAGTTATTTATACTTATTCCAGAGATATATTTTTGAAATGTGTGTTATTTATTGAGTAATTGTTTTATGAAGGTGACATTTTATGACAATGAATAAGTGTAGATGTAAAAATATAGATGTAAAAAATGGTGGTGTGCACACCCACACAATTTTTACATCTACACTTATTCATTGTCATAAAATGTAACCTTCATAAAACAATTACTCAATAAATAACACACATTTCAAAAATATATCTCTGGAATAAGTATAAATAACTTTTAATAACACAATAGTATATTACACCACTTACATCTAACAAACAATCTCACACATATCTCAAATTCATTGGATCAAATCTATCTCCTCAAGAACTTCCCGTTTACTGTCAAACAACTGCAATAATAGTATTGAGTTCTCCATTCAACAATATAAAGTAGTTTCAAACATGTTCTACCATCCATCTATTAATAGAGTACCGGCATGTAAGTAATTTTTATTTTATTCATTTATTTGCTCATTTATTAATTTATTACAATAGAAGAGATTTTATAACAATTTGTGGGCCTTACCTTGTCTGTTTAACCTTTTTAAAAAATTTTTATACCTTTTATTCAACTCAATCATTTTAATAAAACCACAGACATGTAATATTGGCATAATTATTATAATTTATAACATCTAATTTGTTTATCTTTATTAGACAACACCCTAATATGGGTTTTTATCATTTCAGCATTTGTTTAACTTTGTATCGAGACCTGAAGATGTTTTGCATATTGTAGAAAGCGAAACCGGTCGTCTGATAGTTAAAATAAATTGATTATGAGTAAGTCTTATTTATTATTTCTTTACCTATTTGTTTATCATTGTTTTAATAGCAGTAAAATAAAACACATGTATTTGATCTTTTATTATATTAGTAGGAGTCTCTGGTATATATTTTAGAAAGATATTGCTCCATGGTGCCTACTAAAACCAACAGTAATACCAGTTTAACCAAATATTGTAAAATTTGAAAATACTTGATGGTCTTTGTGTAAAACGTTAACGAAAGTTTATTAAAATTATACAATGTCACTAATTAGTGAGACTAAACCGAAATTAAAACAAAACAAAAATGAAACAGGTAAAAATCCATTGGAAAATTATTTTAACACTGAAAAGCTCTCAAAAAAAATAGTGAAACAAGTAATTCGTAGAAAATCACTTGGAATAGAAGAAACCTAACAGAACAAATAAAACAATCGGGGCTAAAGATAAGACAATAGCCTCCAGACTTCTTAACCAACTTTCGGGTAAATCAATAGAAAGTATTCTACTAAAACCTACGAAACAAGAAGAATGTAAAGCTAGAATAAAGTCAGCTAAAAATCTCTCAAACATTAAAGATTCAAAATAAAAGTTCAACAAAGATACCTAATTAAAAACTAAATCTAAAAAACTAAATAAAAAAGAAGCAATTTAAGAATATAATTTTATGAAAACAGTGTAAGACCCATTAAGAAGTTAAGTACTGGTAAATTATTAAAAATAGCAGGATAAGGAACCTGGAAAAAATGTAGTAAATATTAAAACTGCTTTAAGTTTGACTTTCGTGCTGATATAATAAATAAGTATACATAACATATTACTGTTATAGCTTAAGCTTAGAACTTTCCATCAATTGGTTAACATAAACCTCAATAACCGATTGATCTGTTGATTATTTTTTGGTTTTTGTAAGTTTTTCTGTATAAAAATATATCAGTATATTAAATAATAAAGATGAATCAATATTAATTTATGTAACGATATATTTACATACCTTAAACTTGATGCCTCGCCATTCGAAATTCCAACTTGTGCCATTTTCATTTTATACAAATTTTGGGCAAATTCCTAAAAAAATATTATATTATAATCCGTTCACAAATTGTTGACAGCACGACATGTGCCTCAAAGTCATAAAACGGTCGTAAGATTTGTATCATCATAGGCGTTCCTGAGGTGTTTATTCATTAAAATTAATGCGTTTTACATTTACTTTCCCTTCCAAAATGTTTATCAATAATAATAATGTTTTAATTCTAATATATTTAGCAAAAACCAATTAAAACTTTCACGGCTAATGTTGATTATTATATTATATTAATAAAAATAAGAATTTAACCATTAACAATTTTGTAAATAATAATACCTTATCTCCTTGGATATTTCAATACAAATCTTTGCGTTTAATCACTTTACTAGAAAACCTGGAATTCATATCCGAAGGTACTATTCGTTGCAAGATAATTAGGATGGAATTCCGGAGATTTTTATAAAGATGCCGACTTTGGCCACGTGCCTCGTCTGTTCAGTTTATATTCGAAATTTAACTTATAAGGGTGAAGTTATTACGAAAACAATTTTTTTGTTTAGTACGTTTTCGATCGCATGTTATTTACGGCCCCTCGGTGTTTCCGCGTCTACGGCAGTAATTAGCGTCTCGAATATTTCTTTTGCGAATTATATGCAGCGCGTGAGTGATTTTTTATTCCATATATCTACGAATATATACAATGTGTTATAGGTGTATTCATTTTGTTTTCAAATCCTGAGAAAACTAAAAAACATTTTTGAAAAATTTAAAGGCAGAATGAAATATTTTTTAAAATAAATAAAAAGTTTCTTTTGCATGCAATATTTTCAATTAAAAATTATACATCACTTTTTTTCGCCACTGACTGAAGTTCATGATTTTAAGATCCTTCTCTACACCGTATATCCATCTTTCTACACAGCTTCTGTCGAACAGCTTCTAAAGTAAGATTAAAAAGTGTTGGTTGATAAGGTATCACCTTGTCTAACTCCATTTTCAATATCCAAGGCCTGCGTCATATCTCCATCTATTCTCACCATAGCTTTGGAACCCTCCAGAGTCATTTGTATAAGTTTAACCAACTTATTGGGTGTCCCTAACATAGATAGTTGCTTTAACATCTTTTGTCGATCTACTCCATCAAACGCCTGTTTGAAATCGACATACAAGTTGTACAGTTCACCAAATATAGCTGAAAGTGGAAAATTTCCATTGCTTGCGCTAACAATGAAGTGATAAAGCACATAAAACGGTCTGGACCATCAGAGCGAGTACAAGGTCCGTCGTTTGACGAATGCGCATCATGATCTAACTAACCTCGAGTTTTAACCTTGTTTAGGCTTACGCCTCTTCAAGGAACGGGGAACTCCTTTTTTTTGACGGAGTTGTGGGGGTTACGAGAAAAACTTCAACTGAACGAAACGCGGCCTAAGAAGCAGAGAACTGCTAAGGAAAGAAGAGAAAAAGAAGGTGGCTTATTTTGTGATCGATAAGAATCGTGAACGCACAAGAAGAAGTGGGTTTGCCAAGCATGCAGTGTGAGGTACTTCAGGGGTTACCAGCCATACAGTAGGAACGGCTCTTTATCAGCGTTTTTGGTGCGCAGTTTATCTGCGATAATAGATGGGGAAAGATTCTAAAATATCAAAATACTCTTCAGGAAGTTCGGGTCCAGCGTTATGTAGAAGTTTAGCTGGAGGGAATGGTACTTTTTTGGCGGGATGCCTGGTGAGTATTTGTTCTCTATGTGAACAAGGTGTCTTCAATGTTTGTTTTGCTCGGTTGTTCGAGCCAGCTATGGTTCTTAAGACATACTTTCTACTGAGGGTTAGGATTCTGTCCTTGATTGGCGTGATGTTGGTTATTGCATATATGTGGGCTGATTTATCATGATCGTGACGCATTTTCACACTTTCAGCTATATTTGGCGAACTATAAATAGGTATGTTTAACATATGTATTTGGTCCATAGTTGACCTCTTTGGTCTAAAGCCACATTGGTATTCACCAATCATCTCCTCTGAAAACTATTTCAGTCAGCTATATATAATTCCTGATAATATCTTGTAGACGACATTTAAAACTTTTATGCCCCTATAATTTTTGCAGAGTAATTTTTCTCCCCCTTTGTATCGTTTATCGTTTCTTCCAATGTTGGTTGCTGTACTGTGTGGTGAATTATTTCTTCATCTTTGTTTGTTTTTTTCCTGGATTTAACAGCTGTTGAAAATGCTCCTTCCATCTTTTCATTATTTTCTCTTTCTTGCTAATATTTGCCTCATTTTTGTCCTTGCAAACTGTTAATCTTGTTATGTATGCTTGGGTGTATTGCTTGGTTTCCTTGTAAAATTTTCTAGTCTGGTGGTACCATTCCAGTGGTACTTTTGGACATTTCTTTGTACGAAAAAACATAATCACAAACCCTGAAGATGACCACCAAATCCCAAACAGGGACAACAAAATGTTTTTACATTAATTTAATAAAGCATAAGCCTAATTACTATGTAAACTATGCTGTAAACCACTGCATATAGACAGGTGACTAAACAGTCTTCTACTTCATTACCAAGGGTAATTACATTATAAATACAAGGGTGTGTCCAACACACTCATCATACATTTAATTTATATTTTGAGGACGACTTCCTAAGTGGAAATCTAAACGTCAACATTAACATGACAAAATAAACTGAGATTGTTATTAGTACTTAATAAAAATTGTAAATGACTTATCCAAATATCTATGAAACTTTGCTGTCACAAGAAAAATGTTTCCGAACATACAAACGGATAATCACGTTATTTATGAGCATATTAAACATATTCGGCCGATTAACATTGCGGAAGTATTTCGCCATTTATTTATAATCACCTGACCGCCGCAACCACCCTCAGTTTAAAATTCATGTTGACAAACTACTTTATAAAGTTGGTCGTCACTCATGCAAAAATAATTTTTACTAACGGGAAAACTATTTATCGATTTTATACTTACTTCTCCATTTTCTGGCGGGTTTCCATTCCCGAAAGTCGAAGTAACAACCAGAAGCATAGCCTCATGTTCTATGTTGGATATATCGTAGTCATCCATACTGTAAACCTGTGCATTGAAAGCGTGGCCGAATAGTTCGCATAACTTTTTGGCAAAGCTTTCGGATTTTCCCGTTTCCGTGGCGTAGAGGACTGTGGCCTTGATGCGACGGGACAAAGCTCTTCCGAATAGTTTTGAAGTAAACTTGACCGCACTAAAAAATACCAAAATATTTTTTAATCCAACAAATTCCCGAATTAACTACTTATCTATTTCACAATATAAAAAGGGTGACAATATTTATTTTAAAATAGCATGGTTTAATAACATTACCCAAAGATAACTTCTTATAAACTAGACTGCTCAGAAATATTCTTACAAATAAATTGACAACAACATGGGATTGTATACGGGATTTATAAATTCTTGACTTCATTTCAGTATTAATATGTTGATTTTGCCATATAGCGTTGTTATGGCATGCTATCGGTTTATTTATTTCTTGTACTTATATCTTTATTATTTACTCAACTGAGTAAGTATGTGACCAATTTCGTACCAGTCTCGGATAGAATTATATTACTCCAAATAAATACTCAACCATTTAAAACTAACATACTTCAAATCTATGCCCCGACTGCTGATAGAAAATATGACGATGAAGTCGAGAAGTTGTATGATCAGATCCAAGACATCTTACAGAAACTTAATAAACACGAAATTTTATATATTATAGGCGACTTCAATGCAAAAATTCTGGAATGTTGGCGAGGTCAGACTAGTGGTCCTTATGGTCTAGGACAACCTAACGATCGAGGACAGAGATTGTATGAATTCTGTAAAGAAAACGATATGATCATTGCAAACACCTGGTATAAACTACCCAAGCGACGACTATACACTTGAAAAGCCCCATTTGATGATGAGAATAATCCTGAGTCTTCAAGAAATCAAATAGACTAAATACTTGTAAATGAGCGTTTCCGAAATTCCGTCAAAAAAGTCACTACATTTCCTGGGGCAAATATTGGATCTAATCATCAACCAGTTGTAGCAGATATTAAACTAAAGTTAAAACGCTTTCAGCGACAAAAACCAAAAACCAATGTACTTAACTTTGACGTCATAAACATAAAACGACATTAAAAAAGAATTAAATAATAGAATAACAATTGGAGAACAACTAGAAGATCCAGAAGAACTATGGAGTGAATTTAAAAACCAAGTTAATGAAATCTCCAAAAACAATGATTACAGAAAAAACTTAATCAAGAAAAATTAATGGATGACAGACGATATCTTGAAATTAATGGAACAACGTCGACTGATAAAATCTAATGAAACAGAATATAGATACCTGCAGAGAAGAATAAAAAAGGAGATCAAATTAGCCAAAGAAAAATAGATGAGAGAAAGGTGCGACGGAATGGAAGATGTAATATCTAAACAGGACTTCATTAATGTGCACAAAAACTAAAGAAATGAGTAACATATTTAAAAAACGAGTTCCCTCTGTGCTCGTTGATAATAATAACAAAATTTGTTTGAAGATCACAGATATTGCGAATTCTTCCAAAATTGTACTGACGGCTCAGAAATTATGGAATGCAAGATAAAACACGCTATAAATAATGCTAAAATTAGAAAAGCTTGTGGTTAAGATGATACACTAACTGAGTTGCTGAAACCAGAGTGTAATAACAAGGTATTTTTGTTTCTATTATTTGTTCAATTACATGCAACATCAACATATTACACAATAATTATGGGCGACTTTAATGCAAAAATGGGGTTTAAATAAGATGATACAGAAGTAGTAATTGGTAAGCATGGCTATGGCGAAAGAAAAGTACGAGGGCAAAGATTGTTGAACTACTTACACCAGGAAAATTTATTCATAATGAACTCTTTTTTCGATAAAAAGCCTCAGCGTAAATTGACATGGATCAGCCCAGTTGGCAGTGTCGAAAATGAAATAGATTGTATCATAACAAACAGAAAAGAAATAATCAGAGACATCGAAGTACTCAACAAATTTTCAATAGAAAACGATTATAGATTAATCTGAGCTAAGATACTATTAAATGTCAAATTGAAAAGAACAAAGATGATATTAAAAACACGAAAAAAAAAAAAGAATTCCCCCAGAAAACAACGACCTGTATGAAGATATACCAACTATACATATACAAGACTTGCAAGACTTACAAGACGAAATAAATTATATAGATCAAGCAAATGATTACACAATGAAGGATATTGAAGGTACAAGAAGACAGCGGATGGAAAAATACGGTTCTAACTACACATGAAACCAACTACTACACACAACAATGAAAAAATAAATAAAATATTCACCAGTCAATCCGAAAAGACGTTAGAGAAAACGATACAAGAGAAATAACTAAAATTATTCAAGAAAACCAAAGTTTAAAAGTTTTGAGGCGAAATACGAACAACATAGGCAACAAAAATATGTACAAAATAAACAAACAAAATATAAACATTACTATTGATAGATATTTTGTCATCTGGGTACAGAGATTTTCAATACACAATCAGTCCTACCACAAATATAGTATCACCAATAAAAATGTATGCAGTTAAAATTAGATCCAATAGGATGACAAAAAACTTGTTTCAGAAAATTATTTGACTACTTAATAGCATTTACACAAATACCAACTCACCAATAAAAATGTATGAAACTAAAACCAGTCCCAACAACAAGATTGAAAAAGCTGTTTAACCTATTTATCAGACTAATAGCGATCTTGTTTTGCTTTGCACTTTATTGGACTAGTAGCAGGTACACAAATACCGATTCACCAATAAAAATGAATAAAATTAAAACCAGTCCCAACAACAACATTGAAAAAGTTGTTTAACCTATTTATCTGACTAATAGCAATCTTGTTTCGCTAGGTGATCTAACGAATCAAATTAGGATTGTAAATTTTGGGGTGTTGACGAACTGGTTTGGAACAGTTTGTACATAGCAGGCGGTACCGTTTTAAAATGACCACACATTTGGGTGGGAATTATAATATATAAGTAGCTTTTTGCATAAATTGCTTCCAAGTATCACTAGAAATTATCATTTCACTGTGCAAGAGTTCTCAAAAATGGGTTTACATTTTAGTAAACAATGCATTAAAAAAATCATTAGTTTTCATCGTTCTTTCTCATACATTTCAGCAACTATTGGTATTAGAACAAGTTTTAAGGGAATAAAAGTTTAACTAGTAAAGTTTATATAAGATAAATGCGGTTTCAAATCATAAAACATTATTAGGGGAGAGTCACCCAAATTGGGACAGTTTTTTTCATAACAAATACTTGAAAATCTATAGATATTAAAAAAAAGTTGAGGTAATAAAATGAAACTTTATTCTAATTATTAACACATTTTAGATATAAACTAAATAAAAAATAAAAAATATGCTTCGTTTTTTGTTATTAAAAAAAAGCGTGAATGTTGGGTTGGGGTGGTCCATTGGGTTTCTCAAAAAGGAACATTACTCTATACAACTTCCACAAATAAAATAGATATCATCCATTACTCCACAAGACTCATGAGCCCAATTTGAACATATTTTGCAGTTGTACCAGTCTTCACTACTCTCTGCTTACTTCTTTCCACATACAATGCAGTTTGAATCATCTTTAGTTGAAGTGACGACTGTGATATTGCTAATATTTGCATTTCGAGCCCTGTGGTCCATAACTACAGTTCGTTTCACTGATTTAACCTTGTTAGTAGGGATTGTGGATTGCAACGTCTCTAATTCATGTTTATACGGCGATTCTGTGAGTATCGTGGATTTCAGAGAATGTCTAGAAGAAGTATTACCTTTCTTTTCTGTGCCTTTGGTAGCGGACTAATATCAGGCACTTTTACCTTGGATGTCGGAAATTGGATAGGAATGATTTGACTTCTCTGTATCGGTCTGTTATCTTCGGAATCGCTATCTTTAGGTGACCTTAAAACAGACTGTTTTGAGGTTGAAGGAATCGGATTATCATACATTTCAACTTGATTTACGCCTTCGGTATGAGCCATCATTACGGGTAATTTATTGACCTGTGATGTAGTTTTATTGTCCACTGATTGTTCCGTCGTTTTAGAGGGAGCGAATTCGCAGTCTTGAAATACGTCTTCGTTAAAAGGCCAAATTCCGGTTACTCGGAATCCATTTGTCGCTATCTGTACAGAAGATGCCTTTGAGAATACTTCTGCAACAGCCCCTGAGATGTGATATATTCCAAATGTACGACTACAATGATTTTTTAGTCATCTAGTAAGGTACAAATCATAATAACTTATAAATGATTTAAAATACAAAACATCTAGGGGTTGCATTTTATGCGTACAGTGTGGTGGCAGGCATAATAAAATAATACCATTCTCGAGACAGAAGTTTATAACGTCTAAACTTTTTGTATGTGAACAATGGCCGTCCAAAATAATAAGAATTTTGCACTCCTTTGAAGGTCTGGTTTGTTGTGTAAAATATTTTATGAATTTTAAAAAAAACATCACGATCCATCCATCCTTTGTCCTGTGGAAATGCCGGACTACCGTTAGGTGCATTGTCCATCAGCTCTATCTAGCTATAATCAAGGTTAGAATATTATGGCCTCCTTGGGTATATTCTAATTACTGAACCCCTACTTATAAATGTTTTTAGAATGAATTACCGTTAAATGTAAGAATTTATGAGTAATTAATTATTTAATTAGTTAAAAGTAGGCAGGTATAAGAAGAATATCTGTAGCTATATTTTAGTTCCTAAGATGGGATGTCCCGACTTAGGAAGTTTAACTTTGTCCCATCTTAAGAGATTTGCATTCATTTTGTAAAAATCTTAACCGATATTAAACAAAAGCTTTAGTGGCAAATACTTTACAGTGACATGCAATGACTATAAACTCTGTTATTGACTAATAACGTTAAGTTTCACAGACACTTACCATTAACGCCATATTCACTATAATGTTGTATGTAAATAAATTTAAAAAAGTATGTAAACATTAACAACCTGTTTACGTGACAATACGACTGAATGGCGAGCTTTCATTCTTCCAGTGCAGGTGTTGCCACTTGTTACAGATTTTCTAGAATTGCTAGTGTCCCTACTTGGGAACCGTCCCGTCTTAGGTAACTCTCCCCTAATGAAAAAATACTTAAAATCACAAAAAATAGTTTAAAAAGCTTTTTTTGTGATTTTGTTTAGTATACTTCTATTAGGTATATATAAGTCCTTCACACTTTGAGAGAGAAATCCTTTTAATATGTTCAATAATCATAAAATCTTAATCAAACCGATTAACTAGATTTTGCAGCATAATTTTGCAATCTAACTTTTTTGAAGTTAGATTATTTTAAAGGAATAAATTAAATTATTTTAGAGGAAAATTTTGGAAATTTGAACTATCACCTTTTCTCTTGATAGGACTTTTAGGTAATTTGCACCAAGCTGGAAACAATTTTCATCAGATATAAAGACATTATTAAAATTATCTTTTTGAAAACGTTGACAAAGATCTATTCTTCGTTGTCCTGGCAGAGGTGTCATTGTAGGGATTTTTTTTGGATATCTTGATATGTAGCCTTGCTTTTTCAGTCACATGTGGACAGTTTCTAGGCACACTTTTATTCTTCGTTGATTTCCAAATCTGTTCGCTAATTTTCGAAACCCTAGGCGCGGATTTTGTCGACTAAAGCCACTAAAGCATTTAAATTGTTTCCGCAAATCTTCCGCGGTCCACCAAAAACTGGTCTATGTCTCATATCTATACCATTTTTTATCCTCTTAATTGTCTCATATACTGTACTTTTTCCTAGTTCAGTCAATTGCATTAATTTTTTAACTTAAAGGAAATCTATTAAAATTAGGAAATTTATAGGAAATATTCTTTAAATTTAAATACTTATGCAGCAGTTACAATGGATAAAAAACAAAAGCTAATGTAATTCTTTGGATAATTAAAATGTGTATAGTTGTCTGGTAATCCTTATAATGTATTGTTTGAAATTTATCTGTTGTACTTGATATCTATATCTGTACCTGAGCCCTATGTCATTCGAATGAGACTAACTAGTTTAAACGGAATTTCAAATTTACTTAATATTTTGTATAAACATGCAATTTTTATTAAACCAGATGTTGGTGAAACCATTTTCCATCACAAAGACAAGGCAGATTTAATGAGCTTTCACTTATATAACGTTAAACATTGATGACATTTAAAAAATTAGGATTACTTCCATATAAAAACTGTTAAGAAGCCTCTACGAATTTAACTTAATTTTGAAACAATATTTTTATTTGATAGACAGCAGTATTGGTTCAAAATATGTATAGACTTACCGAGCGATCTGCTTAAAGTGGAATTTCCTCCTTGGCTTCTTGTTCTTTGGATCCCCTTTCCGTGAGACGTCCCATTCGTGTGTTTTCCAAGCTGGTTCCTGCAAAAACACTTCATTTTATACCAAAATATTTAATTTAAGACAAATATATGCAAAGAAAAATAGAACACTCCTTTTGTTTTTCTTTGATTTATGCAATTTTGGTTTTAGTAATTTGTTATGCCACTGTCAAAATACTAAGTCTTATTTTTCTAGTTAATAGCTTTAGGTTATATGAAGCTAAAGCTATTAACAACCTTATATGAAGCCGGTAAGTTGAGAAATCTACTCTCTGAAATGGACAGATTAAACATTACTATCATGGGGGCGAGTGAAACAAGACCGCCAAACAAAGGGAATTTCAGTGCAAATGGTTACGCCGTTTATTTTTCTGGAAATCAAGACCATATACATCGAAATAGAGTAGCAATAATTATCAAACAGCATATTAATAAGTATGTCACTAACTTCATCCCAATATCAGACAGAATAATTTTAATACAGCTGAATGCTAAACCTGTAAATATAAATATCATCCAAGTTTATGCTCCCACTGCTGACGCAGATGAGCAGAATATTGAAGAATTCTACCATCAAATAGAAGAAGTGCTAAAAATAACAAAGAAACACAAAGCAATAATAATTATGGGTGACTTTAACGCTAAAGTTGGACAGAAGATGACGCAGGGCATCACCGGAAAGTTTGGCTTGGGAGAGAGAAATCAAAGAGGTGAACGGCTAATAGAATTCTGCCAAGAAAATGAAAATGAAGAAAATAATTCGCTATTACAAATACCTGGTTTCAACTTCCAGAAAGGCGTCTTTACAAGTGGAAATCCCCTCAAGATGGACATCAAGGCAGAATAGTACGGAATCAAATAGACTACATCCTAATAAACCACCGATTTCGAAACAATATTAAAGATGTAAAAACTTACCTCGGCGCTGACATAAACTCAAATCACAATTTACTCTGCTCCAAAATACAAATTAAATTGAAGAAATTAACAAAGCCAACTAAGCCTTGTAAGATATATCTCGACCCCCTGAAAAACCCTCAAACGCGCGAACACATATCACAGCAAATAAATAGTAAAATACACAGAATATCAAATATACCAAACGAAAACAGAACCATTAACGAATGCTGGTATGCCATTCAAAACTCGATTTTAGAGAACGTACAAGAGTCTTTGAAAACACGTACCATGTTGGCAAAAAATGAGTGGATGACACAAGAAATTCTAGATCTGATGGAAGTTCGACGGCAACACAAAAATAGAAATATTATCGAATATCGTGAAATTAGTAAACGCATAAAAAGAAAAATTAAGCAAGCCAAAGAATCCTGGCTTGAGAATTTATGTAAAGAAATAGAAGACCTTCAAAAAAGCATGACAGCTTCAACCTGCATAAGAAACTTAAATATACTGCCGGAATTAGAAAACAGAAAAATGCTCACATACTTAAAAGCGCGGACGGAAAAATTTGTGATCACGAACAACAGTGCAAAGAATGGGAGAGATACATCACTGACCTTTTTGACGATGCTTCTAGAGAAAATGCTCCAAATACTGCCTGTGACAACCAGTTGGACAGAGGTCCCAATATACTGAATTCGGAAGTCGAAAAGGCAATACAGCAAGCCAAAAACAATAAAGCACCTGGACCAGATCAAATCCCTGCCGAACTACTTAAACTTTTGGATGAGGAAAGCATTGCCTGCTTAACCACTTTCTTCAACAAAATTTACAACGAAGGAAAAATACCAGATGATTGGTTAGAGTCACTGTTTTTAACATTACCAAAGAAAAGCAGGCCCACCAAATGCAGCAATTTTAGACTAATCAGTTTGATGAGTCACACATTGAAGATACTCTTACGAATTATACAAAACCGAGTATTCCTTCTATGCGAAAGTAAGATGGGTAATAAGCAATTTGGATTTAGAACCGGTCTAGGAACTAGAGAGGCACTATTCTGTATGCACGTTCTATTACAAAAAAGTTGTGAATTCCGAAAGAATGTTTATGTTTGTTTCATCGACTTCGAGAAGGCGTTCGACAGAGTCCAACACAATACGTTTTTCGACTGCCTACGGGCAGCAGGACTTGACCACTATGATATAAGACTGCTGAAATACTTATATTACAATCAAGTAGCCTCTATCCAAATTGGAGACAGTCCCACTGAAAAAATACCCATCAAACGTGGAGTACGGCAGGGTTGTGTTTTGTCACCCACTATTTTTAATCTGTACTCTAAAGAAATCTTTAGGGAGGCTTTGGATGACAGACAAGAGGAAGTAAGACTAGGTGGAGAAGTAATCAACAATATTAGATACGCTGACGATACAGCCATTCTTGCAGAAAGTTTACAAGATCTCCAAACATTACTAAATCTAGTCAGTAAAGCAAGTTATCGGAGAGGCCTAAAGATCAACATTTCAAAGACAAACTGGATGGCAGTTGGAAAGATCCATATAGATCAAGGTCTGCTTTCTCTTAATGGAGAAGAGATAGAAAGGGTAAATCATTTCAAATACCTTGGCAGCTGGTTAAATGTAAATTGTGACTCTGATGAAGAGATAATATCCAGGATCGAAATATCACGTAAGGCTTTTATGACCTGGAAACCAGTTTTATGCAACAGAAACCTGTCAATGAATATTCGTTAGAAGGTCCTGAAATATTATATGTGGTCGATCCTATTGTATGGTTGTGAGACATGGACGTTAAAAACCACAATGCTAAACAAGTTAGAAGCATTCGAATTGTGGTGCTATAGACGAATCCTAAAGATATCGTGGGTTTCGCACACTTCCAATAAAGATGTTCTTCAAATGATCAATTCAGAACGTCTGTGTTAAGGTGTGGATTTGGAAAATAAATAGTCGTACTTTACTACTATTATAAAAGGCTTTATTTCCTATAACATACATACTAATTAACTAACCTAACTTAAGCCACCATACTTCTTACTACCACCTACGACTACATGATACTCATTTACATTACTATTATTGTCTGTCATGTCAACCCATGACACTATGGGTGCGTTCCGCTTACTCTTACACCAATATATCTGTGTATACAATATAAATGTATTACATTCTCAACACGCCTCCTTACATTTACATTGTATTTACATTAATTCAAATTTAACATACTTCGAAATTTTTCAAATTTATCTTGGCCCAAGGACTTCGTAGAAATATCTGCAATATTATCATCAGAATCTACTTTAACCACATTTATAACATTTGCTTTAACATAATCATTTACATAATGATAATGAATTTCAACATGCTTAGAATTTTTTTGTAAAATTGCCATAATTAGCTATACTAATTGTACCAGTGTTATCTTCATAAACATCAATTGGCTTTATTATTTCAATATCAAATATTTTCAACAATTCTTTTACAAATATCAATTCACTTACTGCTTCTGACAATGCTACATACTCTGCAAAAGTTGAAGCTTTTGTAACGCTTTTTTGTTTTCTAGATTTCCAATAAATTACATTACCAAACAATCTTATTACAAAACCAGTTGTAGACTTTCTATCTAAATGATCACCTGCCCAATCGGCATCCACATAACAATCAATAATACTTACTTTTTCATTTCTGTTATAAAACAATTTTAAATCTTTAGTTAAGCATAAATATTTCAAAATTCGTACAGCATATTTAAAGTGCGTTTCATTATAGCAATTTTGAAATCTACTCAGATAATTTACGCTGAAACTTATATCAGGCCTTGTTGCCGAACTTATGTATAATAGTGCACCAATTAAATTTTTATATTTAATATTTCTTTCACAATGATCAGATTTATCAATTTTTAAATTTACTTCCATAGGTGTATTATACAGTTTACCTTTTTCTAAATTATATTTTTTCCTTAATAATTCAATATATTTATTTTGATCCAATCTCATTTCATGTTTACTAGAATCATAATCAACAGTAATACCAAGATATTCTTTAATTTCACCAATATCTTTCATTTTAAATTTTTCTGATAATAAAATTTTAATCCTTTTAATTTCATTTAAATTTCTACCACAAATCAATAAATCATCGACATAAATTAATAAGTAAATAATATCATTTCCAATTTTATAAACGTACAAACAAGGATCAATATTACTTCTTTCAAAACCTAAATTTATCAAAAATGTATCTAGGCACTCATACCATGCCCTTGGACTTTCTTTTAAACCATATAAAGCTTTAACTAATTTACAAACTTTACTTGTTCCATCTTCATAACCCTTAGGTTGTTTAATATAAACTTCAGAAATTACTTTACCATTTAAAAAGGCTGTTTCAACATCCATTTGTTCAATTACTAGGCCCATTTGACAACAATATGACAATAAAATCTTTAATGTTTGCATTTTAGCCACAGGTGAATAAATATCATCAATTTCATCAGTTTGTTGAAAACCTCGTACAACCAATCTAGCTTTATAAGTATTATCAGACTTTTTAGTATAAACCCATTTAACATCCAGAATATTTTTGTTTGTATCATTTTTAACCAATTTCCAAGTTTTACTTTTATTTAAACTATCAATTTCTTTGTCCATAGCTGTTTTCCAATACTTACTTTCATTAGAATTTATCGCCTCCTCAAATGTATGTGGTATATCAGTTCTACACATATTTACAAAAATACTACTATTATATACATAGTAGTCATCAAATTTCTTTGGAGGATTTTTGGCTCTGTGAGATCTAGGTAACTCAGGTTCATTTTTATTCACACTATCATCCATACTTTCATTTGTACTTTCAAAAGTTTCATCTATTGAGTCATTTTCAGAGCTTTCATCAATTTTATCAGGGTAACACTCTTCATTATTATCATTATCTGATTCGTTAAAGTCTAAACCTATACACTTAACGTTTTCTTCAACAATATCCACGTGTCTAGCAACAATGACTCTGCCATTTAATAATACACGATAACCAACATTACTATAACCAATTAAAATTCCCATATCAGCTTTCTTATCCCATTTAGAGATTCTCTTCTGTTCTGGTCTTCGTACAAAAACTTTACTTCCATACAAACGCAAATTAGAAACATCAGGTTTCTGTCCAAAAAATATTTCATATGGAGTTTTCTTTTCAATTGTATCAGATAAAGTACGATTTTTCAAATAAACCGCAGCACAAACTATTTCAGGCCAATATTTTTTATGAATATCTGCTTCAGCCAACAAACATCTTGACATATCCATTATAGTTCGATTAAACCGTTCTGCAGTCCCATTCAATTCATGTACATATGTAGGACAATTATCAATTACTATACCCCTTTCTTTTGCAAATCTGTAGACTTTACTGTTCAAATATTCTTTCCCATTATCACATCTTAAAATCTTTATTTTCTTTCCAGTCAAATTTTCACTTTCATTCGTATATTCATTCAAACAATCACATACTTCTGCTTTTGATTTTATAGCATATACTTTAGAAATCTTACTATAATCATCAATGAAAGAAACAAAATAATTTTCACCTTTAAACCCAGTAGTTCGAAAAGGCCCACAAACATCAGTATGTACAATCTCTAAAATATCTTTAGCTTTTTTTCTACTGTTTACAAACGGAATATTATGCATTTTACTTTCAATACAAATCTTACATTTCATAAATTCAGATTCAAACTCATTAGGAATTCCATTCAACAGCTGATCTTTAGATAAAATATTCAAATATTTAAAATTTACATGACCTAATAAACGATGCCATTTTTCCTTTTGATTCATATTATTCATATCTTTATTTGCAACATTTACATGCAATTCAACTGATTTTAATTTACTTTTCATAATATATAAGCCATTATTTTTTAAAGCAACTGCTGTTATATTACCAAGTTTATCAAAAACTTTTGAAATATTACCTAGAGAAATAATCTTATTATTTTCTGTTATTTTGCTATAACTTATCAAATTTGATTTCATATCTTTAACATAGAAAACATTTTGCATATCTACTAAACTCTTTTTACCAAAAGCATCAAAGTAACTTAAAACATTTCCAATTTTAGTAGCTTTTACAACCCTATTATCTCCTAAATAAACATTAATGGGATCTTTAAGTAATTTACATTTATCAAATAATTTTTCATCATTAATAATGTGGTCTGTACAACCACTATCTAAAAGCCATTTTATTTCAATACAATTATTTACATTACCTATTTCAGTATTTTGTGCAATAACTGACATATCCTTACCAAGAGCTACTGTTGTAAGCCAAGAAGCACTGTTTCGCTCTTCGTTCTTCTGTCCTTGTCGGTTGAACCGCTGTGCACTTGTTCCATGCGTTCCGCGCTGTCCACGTGAGTGGCCACGTCCTCTGACGTAGCTTCCTCTTCCGGCTTCTTGTCGACCTCGCGTTTCTCTCCACCAGCCTCTACTGCTTGTCGTTTGTCCGCCATTACCCGACGCTTGATTGGCGCCATTTTTGCAATCTCGCTTGAAATGACCAACTTCGCCACACTGGAAGCATGATCGATCCTGTCGACCTTTATGTACCACAAATGTACTGGATTTTCTTCCAAAATCATTGTTTTGATTTTTTAATTCGGACATCATAACCTTAGTTTTTACGTAGTCTGCAGTTTGATCATCTTCTTTTAATGTATCTATTAAATCACCAATATAACTGTACGACTCTGGCAACGTGTTTAACATATAGTTCAATTTTTCCTTTTCAGACACACTAGCACCCGCGCTTTTTAACTCGTTTATAGCTTTTTCGAAGTCACTAAAAAATGTTGCACAGTCTCCATAGTTGTTCAATTTTAATCTTTCCAAGTTATTTCTACATACTATCTGCAATGCCGTTGATTCTTTCAAATATAAATTATCAAATTTCTTTATCATCTCATACGCCGTAGTTTTTTCGTCGATGTACTCCATCTGTCGATCCGATATTGCACCGCATATATAATTCATTGCTTTTACATCATCGTCATCCCAATTTGTATCATCATTTTCATTTTTCGGTCTGGTTACCACAACATCACACTTCTTCATTTTCAAAAATAGCATAAGACGTTTTTTCCACATTTTATAATTCTCCCCATCGAATATAGGTATTCTAAAATCACTACTACCTGCCATCATGTGTCACACTTTTTTTTCAAACTGCACCAAACTTTTTCTGTTGTAAAAGGTACGACTTTCCAACCACGGACCTCTGCTACCATGTTAAGGTGTGGATTTGGAAAATAAATAGTCGTACTTTACTACTATTATAAAAGGCTTTATTTCCTATAACATACATACTAATTAACTAACCTAACTTAAGCCACCATACTTCTTACTACCACCTACGACTACATGATACTCATTTACATTACTATTATTGTCTGTCATGTCAACCCATGACACTATGGGTGCGTTCCGCTTACTCTTACACCAATATATCTGTGTATACAATATAAATGTATTACATTCTCAACAGTCTGCTCATAAACACCATAAAGAGGAGAAAAACAGAATACTTCGGCCATATAATTAGAGGACCTAAATACCATTTACTTCGCCTTATAATACAAGGAAAAGTGGAAGGAAAGAGATGGATTGGTCGAAAGAAACTTTCATGACTGCGTAATATTAGACAATGGTGTGGTTTCACAGTAGAAAAATTATTTCGCGCAGCAGCCGACAGAGAAAGGTTTCAGGAAATTGTAAACATGATGACGGCCAACGTCTGAATACGGACACGGCACCCAAAGAAGAAGAAGAAGCTTTAGGTTATAACTTTAGGTTATAATACTTATTTGGTATAAGTGGAGATTTCGACAGCGACTCTTGTTTTGTCAATATTAATTTTTATTACTACCATAAGAGACGTAATTTTATTATTAGTTTGTGGGTGTTTCGTGGATTTGTGAATGCTTCTGCCACTTTTGCAAGAAGTGCATTTTTGATGGGCTGTCGTCAGGCTTAAAAAATATCTCAGTTAATTTAAATTAAAATAAACTTTGAATTTGTTTATTCTTATCTTTAATATCACTTTTAGTGCAAAGACTGCAGAGATGCTGAAATATGGTGGAAAAGTGGTAATTAATACTCTACATTCCCTTTTTAACAAGTTATTAAAAGAAAAAAGAATCCCAAACAACTGGAAGGAATCAGTAACCATTATCCTACACAAGAAAGGCGATAAAGCAGATATAAAAAACTACCGTCCTATAACACTCCTCAATGTAATGTATAAACTCCTAACAAAAATTTTAACCAATAGATTGACGACAAAATTCGATGGATACCAGTCGAAAGAACAAGCTGGTTTTAGAAAGGGATTCAGCACAAGTGACCATTTACTAAGTATGAAAATACTTATAGAACGAGCAAATAAATACCACATTCCTCTATATATGGCGTTCATAGATTTCGAAAAGGCTTTCGACAGTGTCGAACATTGGGCAGTGAAAAGTTCCTTGATTAACAGCCGAATTGACCACAATTAATGAAGGAACGAAATCATTACAAATAAGTATGGAATACTTATGGTATAAAAAAGACCGATGGAACAAAATTCTGGAGACCGTGGGAATATAAACGAAGCAGAGGAAGGCCCCAAATGAGATGGGCAGATGATATCAAGAAGCACGTGGGCTCTAGATGGATGACTGTAGCGACAGACAGAGAAGAATGGAAAAGGATTGGGGAGGCCTATGTCCAAAGATGGACCGAAGAAGGCTAATTAGATAGATAGATAGATCACTTTTAGAAAAAGGTAAAATATTGATAATCTGTCACATTGGAATTAAGAATGGTTTGTGGAGTAAGACGAATGCACTGTGGGTTTTTGAATCGAGCAAAACTGGAGACTACCATAAGGAGATGGATGGGAAGTCATTTAAAAGTTGGCTTTAAAAGATTTTACCAACACTGGAAAAATGCTGTAATTGTGATGGAAATGCCTCTTACCATTCCAAAAAATTGGTAAAATTCCCAATATGACTACAAAAAGGCAGATATTCAAAATTGGCTTCGCTCAAAAAACATTCCATTTAAAGAAACTCTATTAACAAAACAACTTTTAGAAATCGTTCAACAACATAAAGGCGAATTTAATAAGTACATAGTAAATGAACCGGTAAGAAGTAAAAATAGAACAGTGCTAAGGTTGCCATTGTACCACTGCGAGCTTGATCCAATAGAGCTTGTATGGGCACAAGTCAAGAATGATGTTGCTGTCAATAACACAACATTTACATTTGTTAACATTAAAAATTTATTCCATGAAGCGATATCTGCTGTAATTATGGAAAAATGAAAAAACTGCGTCACACATGTAAAAGAAGAAGTAGAACCAAAAAGGTCAGAGTTGGACAATTTAATTGAAACCCAAATTGAGCTTCTTATTATTAACATATATCGCAAAATACGGTTATTTTATAAACTTTATTTTTTCTGCACACATACTTTACTTTGTGGTTAATAATTCTCGATCTTGTAAATCAGTTTTTTGTTTAAAAAATTGTGTACTATAATCTGTATCTGCCAAAGTTTGTCTGTTTTATATTGTATCTTCAATTTTCTAGTCCGGCCCTGAACAAACGAGTGTTTCCAGCGTGCATTTGTTTACATCGTCCGTAGCTTGAAGCTGAATTTACTTTAGTGAGTTTTCTAAAATTTGCCTATATGCGTGTATTTGGTATAGTTAACTGTTCGGCAGTGAATTCTCATTGGTCATGTCCAATAACATCATTTGTAAAGAATTTAAGTCTATCAAAAAGTACGTAGCAGGCTGTCCGTTATTAAATGAGTAAAAAATACCTACTTTATAAATAAATCCTCAACAAACCTCAATTATATCGCGCCACTAATTAGACGTGGAACGAAGAAGTTCCCAAAATAAAAACATACTTAAAGCGTTCATTTTATACTGACAGAATTATTACTAAAAAGCTTTTTATTTAAGTGTTAATTTTATTTAACTTTGCAAAAGCTTTATACAGTGTATAGGAAGGACCCTTTTAACTTGAGGCAGTTGTAAAAGGAACTTATCTAATTATGAATGGATTCACTTGAAATGATTTTGGCATTATAAATTAGCTGATAAGTATACGTAATTTTTTGATGTTGATTCTCTATTATGCTATAGAATTTTAATGGTTGTTTATAATTTAAATTAATATTAAGTAAGCCTTATATTTTAAAATTAGTTACAAATATACAGTGTCTTTCATAGCAATTTTTTAATTATCGTATGGCACTTGACACATTTACATTTAAATTTACATATATTTTGTATAAAACATAATATACATATCATGAGTATGTTGCCTGTGTGAGTCCATTTCAAATAGGTATTAATAAAAAGAAATAAGATAGGACTTACTCACAATCAATTTAATTTGCAATTTAATCAATAATCAATTTAATCTTACCACCAAAACGACCGGAAGATACTTTGCAAAGTGTAGAAAGATTTATCTATCCAGACGACCGATTTCGCTTTCTACAATATGCAAAGCATCTTTAGGTCTCGATACAAAGTTAAATAAATGCTGAAATGATAATAAACCCATATTAGGGTGTTGTCTAATAAAGATAAACAAAGTAGATGTTATAAATTACAGTAATTATGCCAATATTACATGTCTGTGGTTTTTCAAAATGAGTAAAAAGGAATAAAAGGTATAAAAAGTTTTAACAGCTTTATGTTAAAAAGTTAAAAGTTAGCTTTATAGCAATTTTGAATTTAATAATATAGAGACACATTTCAAACACCTTGTACAATGAAAATATCAATATATTTACTTAGTTTTTTATTTTTATTTTTTGCGTTGCTCTTGAGATATTTGTAACAGTAAAGTAAATAAAAATAATAAACTACATTTATGAAATACCATTTTTTCACTAGAATTTTAAATATCTGAAACATTCTTATGAATTTTGACATATATTTGAAAACTATGGCTACAAGTCGTTGCTTTTGAATCCTTTTTGAAGAATACAGTTATATCAACTTGTTATAATATCCTATATAATAAAAAGCACCTTTGTACTCTTTTACTGAACAAACGAAGCAAATTTTAAATTTATTTATTCACCCTTCAATAAACGTCATAGTTTTGTTTGATACAGTTTCAAACGTTGCGGTAACCGGACCAGTTACAAACTAGCAAAATTTCAGTTCATAAAGTGTTATTGCTTATTTCCTATTAATCGGCTTCATCATGTACCAATTAACCGATGTAGGGCTTGCATTTCCGATTTTAAA
Source organism: Diabrotica balteata (assembly GCA_918026665.1). Classification (NCBI taxonomy): domain Eukaryota; kingdom Metazoa; phylum Arthropoda; class Insecta; order Coleoptera; family Chrysomelidae; genus Diabrotica; species Diabrotica balteata. Next base: position 113,259,470 of record OU898284.1, on the reverse strand, counting down.
TGCTTAAAGTTGCATAGCGAACTTCGGTAGCACGGTTTGTGTAAAATGTGTAATTGATTTGATGTATATATCGGTGTATTAATTGGAAATTTATGTAACATATTATTGTTATGTAATTGTTTTTTATACCAGTTCAGTTTTTTGTTAAATGTACTATTGGGAGTTGATTAGAGACTGTAAATAAATTGTTTATATCACGACTAAATGTCGTGTCTAAAATTTAAATCATCAAATATTTAATTTATTTTAAAAACTGACGTTTATATACCTTTAATATAACAATATAGAGACTAACTAGACAGTCGTTTCGTAAGTATCCTGGTTCGTACAGGAAAATGTAATCGGATGCGACAATACTATATTGTATTTGTATTGGTAGTGTGCTGACCAAATCTAAATAATGTCGATAAAATTGTACTCAGGCATTAACCCATGTCCACAAATGTGGACATACATTTCTAAGCGCTTAGTTATACGAAATTATAATAATATCGCTGTTAGCTCATGTTGTCCACGTTAGGGGACCTCTAAATATTTCTTATTTGTGCACTAGACTCCATCTGTTGGCAAGTAGAAGAAACGATCAGAAAATTTTTATTAATATTCCGGCCACTGTGTAGATATCTACAACGCACAAAGAACTGTAATTTATTTTTTGACTACATGGCTCCCCATACTTTGTAAAAATTATTTATATGTTTAAAAAGGTGTATTTTTGTGGAATACTCAGTAGCCAGTGGAATAAATTGATATTTGGCTGTGTATTCTTACTGAAATGTGACGTCCTCACTTGTGGACTGTGTGAGTAACGTGGTTTGTAACGCCAGTTGTAGAATTGGAGAGCTGTTATGCTATCTTTTGTAAGAACTTTACAAGAGATTTATTTGCACATATGACAGAGTTTACGAACCTGTATGCCATACAGAACCAAATACGATTTTTCCCAAGGACTGTAGGGAAAATGCAAATTTTCGTTGGTATACATATACTTATGGGGAATTTACATTATCCTAGAATCCAATTTTATTGGGATGCAAAATTACGAGTGCCCAAAATGGCTGAGAGTATGTCTATAAATAGATTTTACTCCTTAAGACAAACTTGACATTTTGTGGATACAATGGATGACGTTGAGCATCAGGACAGGTTTTGGAAATTTCGTCCATTTACGAAACAATACACATCCGTTTGCTGTTACTTTCATTGTAGACAAATCTGTCAATTGATCAACAAATAATGCCGTTCAAAGGATCACTCAATATGAAGCAATATAAAACAGTCGTTAAACAACGTTGACTGGGCTCAAGTTGTTTCTCTCAAAACAGCAACAGAATTAGCTCAATTTATTACCGAAATGTATGTTAAGTTAACTGAAATTAATTTTCCATTAAAAAAAATCACGAACTGATAGTAAAGCTCCAATTTCTTGGTTTGATGATGAACTAATAGAAATGCGAAAAAATCTTTCCACAGTCAAGATAATTGCAGATGTTACAAAGGAATATAGTGAGTATAAAAAGTTTAAGAAGCACTATAAATCAACAGTATCATTAAAGAAAAAACTGGCTGATGAAAACTTTTTTTCCAATTCTGAAAATATATCTCGTGATAGTTGGAAAGTTATAAATTATCACAGAAATAAATTTCAAAATAAAAAAGTCTGTCCAAGCGCGATTACATCAAACGATTTCAATAATTACTTTATTTCAGTGGCTAAACATATTAGAAGTTCTTTTAATTCTACAAATGAAAATGTAGCCATAGATTTTTTGAAAGATGTACATTCTCCTTGCAACTCTTTATTTTTGTTACCTGTTAGTGATACTGAAATCAGGAATGTTTTGCATAGATTGAAAAATTCACACTGCACGGATTTTTATTTCTTAAACAAAAAAATAATTGTGGAAACAAGCGATATTATTATTGACAAATTAATTATACTTTATAATAATTGTCTTAGTGAGGGGATTTTCCCAGATGTTTTAAAAGTAACAAATGTGCTACCATGGTTCAAAAAGGGAGCTTTAGATGAAATTGGAAATTACCGTCCCATCTCAATCATTCCCATTTTCGGCAAAATTTTTGAGAGTATTCTAAATGTTCGTTTGGTAGAATATCTAGAAAAATACAAAATACTTCACTGTAATCAATATAGCTTTAGAAAAAAGTGTAGCACTACACTAGCTATACAGAAAATTGTGAGAGATATAGTTGATGGCTTGGAGGAAGGTCATTTTGTGTCTTTGACATTGTGTGACTTATCCAAAGCTTTTGACTGTGTTTCGCATGAATTACTGTTGGAAAAAATGCATAAGTACGGTATTAGGGGAAACACTCCTAATCTATTTAGATCATACCTAACAAATAGAAAACAGGCAGTTTTTCTTAATAACAGCTATTCTGAGTTTAACACTGTCGAATATGGTGTACCTCAAGGTTCGATATGAGGACCCATTTTGTTTCTTATTTATCTGAACGATTTATTTCACTACAGTTTTCCTATAAAATGTGTTTGCTTCGCAAATGATACAACTCTCATAAATACTGATATTAATCAGAATAATTTAAAAATTAAAATAGATAGTGATACCAAGAAAGCAAAAAACTGGTTCTCACATAATGGGCTAAAGCTAAATGAAGAGAAAAATCAGAATTTGATTTTTAGTTCTGATTGGAAGTATATCTTAAGATATAGTGTTAAACTATTAGGAATCTTTATAGACGATAACTTGGATTGGAGTGCTCATATAGATTACTTAAGTTCAAGACTTGCTACAAGTATATTTTTAATACGCAACTTAGTTTATATGATTCCTAAAAATACACTTAGAATGTGCTACTTTGCACTATTTCATAGCCATTTACAGTACGGAATAACTGTTTGGGGTAATTCTTCTTACGCAGATCGAATTTTTAAATTACAAAAAAGAGTAGTGAGGATACTTGCAAGAGCAGAGTATAGGGAACACTGTAAACCTTTATTTCTGGATTTAGGTATTATGCCACTACCTTCACTCCATATATATGAGATGCTGATTGAAATTCATGCCAACAAAGGTAAGTTTAACGTAAACTCCAACGTCCATGATCACGATACAAGATCTAGAGATGCTATTAGAGCACAACGTTTTAGGTTGACAAAGAGCGTAAAAAATTCGACTGACGTTAGTTTGTATAACTTTTTGCCAGATGAAGTAAAAAGTCTTCACTTGTTATCATTTAAGCATAAAATCAAATCACACTTTTTGAAACATTGTTTCTATTCAAAAACGGAGTACTTAAGTACAGCTTTTACACAATAGTACTAGTTTGGTCAGGGCAGTTGCCTATTATAATTATATTTCATGATTTTTTATAATTCCACAAAGTGTGTTTGTCGTTTTTTTTAACTGTTAATATTAAATACATACATGTTTGTAATGTTTAAATTATCCAAAAAAAAAATTTTTATATGTTTTATAAGTATTGTCACTATTCCTTTGACTTGTCAAAAACAAAACTATTTTTGTATATTGATTAAATAAATTCTATTCTATTCTATTCTTTATAAAAAATATACCAAATCCATGAGGAATATAAATATTTGCCATTTGTGGTACAAGAGGACAGATGTTTGGGTTTATAAATTATCCGTGAGGTAAAACGGAATTAGATCAAACACAAATGCCAGTTTTCAGGCAAGGTGCAGCTGTTGTTTTAAAGCCGTGTGATCGCATCAGAGATGATAATTGCAAAATTTATTTTGATAGAGTGAAACTAGCTTCTCTGCTGATAAAATAATGAAAAACCATGAACGTCGTACTGGAGAAGAAATAATCAGCAATGATGGGGAGGTAATTATGACAAAGTGGTTGGATAACAAACCTGTAATAATGGTATCAAATTATATAGGAATTGGGATGATGGACTATATAGAAATAAATATTCCACAGGCAATAAAGGATTACAATTTGTAAATGAGAGGTGTTGACAAATTCAATTTCTTACTAACATTGTACAGGACCTTTAATAGGTCACGGAAATGTACGTTGCTAATGTTCACACATGGTATAGATTTAGCCTGTATGAATGCCTGGCTAGAATATAGCAGGCAATCAATAAATTTGCAAATACCAAAGCAAAGAATCTTAGATTTGGTGCACTTTCGCGAAGAATCTTTTAGCTATAGAAAAATCAGTCAATAAAAAAGCGGACGACCACTGCGGATAACGCTTGAACCGAAAACACCTAACCGAAAAGAAATAACATTAAAAACGACCAGTAAGGTAAGACGACCAGTCCATCTTTGGACATAGGCCTCCCCAATCCTTTTCCATTCTTCTCTGTCTGTCGCTACAGTCATCCATCTAGAACCCACGTGCTTCTTGATATCATCTGCCCATCTCATTTGGGGCCTTCCTCTGCTTCGTTTATATTCCCACGGTCTCCAACATAAGAATTTTGTTCCATCGGTCTTCTTTTTGTCTTATATTGTGTCCGGCAAATCTCCATTTCAATTTTGCAACTTCTTGTCTAACATCCCTCACTTTTATTTTCTCTCTTATCCACTCATTTCTCTTCTTATCCATTAGTCTTATGTGCAACATTGGTCTTTCCATTGCTCTTTGGGTTTTTATGATTTTGTCTATGTTTGCTTTTGTAAATGTTCACGTTTGGGAACCATAATTAAGAGCAGGGATTATATACTTTGGTCTTAAGATGCTGTGGATATCTTTTATTTTTAAGAAATGTTTTAGGACATTTACCTACTGTTGATAAATCGAAAAATGCTTCAAGTTGCAAGAAACCTAGATGCAAGAAAAGAACTAGTATATCTTGCCTCAAATGCAAAGTTCATTTATGTTTGACCAATATTAACAATTGTTTTATGGAGTACCACAGTATATAAATTATGTATAATATGCATTAAATAAATGTTATCATTGTTCTCAGTATATATTTTTCTCTAACCCACATTATTTTTACCCCGTTATCTCAGTGTTCTCATGTGTGGACATGCTATTTTTCAAAAATGGAAAAACTTTTTGACTTGGTACAAACTCCATAAATTTTAAATAAATTCAAATAACCAATTTTAAAAATTTCAAATTTTTAGGCCGAGTTAGAAAAAATCATGATCCAAAGGGTTAAATGTCCGAAAGTCTTTTCAAATCATAATAACAAAGCGACCAGATTTGAAAAATAATACCATAATACAACCAGACTACTTCTATTCATAAATACATAATTTAATTAAAATTTTGATCCCCCTTCTGAAACAACCTGTACAGTAATGTTCTATTTGAAGCATCAAAACTTTGGCTTATTCATACCAGAAGCTTAACGATACGTTCACGGATATCTTATAAATAGTTGCACCCTCCTCCGTGCAAATAACATTATCTTTTGAGCAACATTTTCTCCAGACTGAACTCCCGGGAGTTATATAAAATCAAATTTGCTACATGGTCGCCTTTGAATTACGCCGAATTTTTTCAGCTCAAAGGTTTTATTCATGAAGTTTTAGTAAATTGTGAGGCCATATCAGAAAACGATCTAATTATATAAAGTCGTTTGGTGTTAGGATGCGAATTCGGTGCCCGGCAGTCTCAATGATTCTTAGATGGGATATAGGCTGCATTTAGAATCTCGTTTGGCCAGCTGTATTAAAGCAAAATTTAAAAATTAGATGTTATGGTCATATATATATATATATATATATATATATATATATATATATATATATATATATAAATATATATATATATATATATATATATATATATATAATATAATAATAATAATAATAATAATATTAATCGTTGTAGCGAAGCTTAATCATCTGTTGTATATGGATGATTTAAAATTAATGGCTTCCACCCGAAACCAACTAGATGAAATGCTAAAAACTGTAGAACATTTCTCAAATGACATCAGTATGCATTTTGGACTAGACAAGTGCCGTATACTAAATATAGTCAGAGGAAAGATTCAGCCTGGAGGTTTCGATATGCAAGATGGCCAAAACATCGAGGCAATGGGTGAAAATGATATGTACAAATATCTCGGAGTAAAACAAGCACGTAAAATTGACCATAAACAAATAAAAACGGAACTAACTTCGGAGTTCGTGCGAAGAGTAAGACAACTAAATCGGTCATATCTTAATAGTAAAAATTTGTTTAAGGCATTAAATACGTACGCCTGTTCCGCGCTGAGCTACTCATTTGGTATTATAAAGTGGTCAAAAACGGATATAGAGGGTCTTCAGCGGAAAGTAAGAACACTTCTCACAAAGGCGCAAAAACATCATCCACGTAGTGCAGTAGAGAGAACAACATTACCGCGGTATCAAGGGGGAAGAGGACTTATGGATATAGGTGAGCAATTAGATAAACAAATTGCTAATTTAAGATCTTATTTTCAGGTACAGGCTGAGACATCTACTTTACATCGAGCAATTTGCGCAGTAGATGATACGACGCCGCTTAAACTGAGTGAACAAGAAATGCGCATAAACCACCTGACTCAGCAAGAAAAAATGCGCACCTGGATGAGTAAACCTCTGCATGGGCGACATCTCAATGAGATCAACCAAGAATATGTCGACAATACAGCGTCGAACTATTGGTTGACATTAGGAAAGATGTTTCCCGAGACTGAGGGTTTCCTACTTGCCATTCAGGATCAGGTTATTCCAACTAAAAATTACCTGAAATATATTGTTAAAGATCCTCAAGTACAAAATGACAAATGCCGATATGGATGCCAAGCCCAAGAAACCATTCAACATCTTACCGGTGGCTGCCAGGCATTTGTCGGTACTGATTATAAAGAACGCCATGACTCAGTAGGAAAGATTATCCACCAAGAACTAGCTGACAAACTGGGACTTCTCCATACCGACCATCTTCCTTATTATCAATACGCTCCTGATAGAATGCTTGAAAATGACAACTACAAGCTATACTGGGACCGCACTGTGCTTACAGACCAACCAGTGGCCCATAATAGACCGGATCTCATACTAGTTAATAAACTTACTAGACAAACAACACTTATTGATGTGGCGATACCCAACACCAATAATTTAGTCGTTAAATACAACGAAAAGATCGCCAAGTACAGAGATCTAGAAATACAAATCAGGAGACAATGGAGAATGGAAAGTACCCAGACACTACCTATTGTTCTATCTACTACTGGTGTTATTCCCAAAAACCTCCTAGCGAACATAAAGCAACTAGGTCTAAATGAACATCTTTATAAGGCCATGCAGAAAGCTGTACTCCTCGCGACGTCCAGATGTGTACAAAAATTTTTGGGAGATACTCCAACATACCAAGTCACCTAGGGATCGATAACACGGAAAGAGTCCCACCAGAGCTCAATCCTTTTGATACCGTAGGTATCTGGGATGAGTGAATTTTCCCCTTAGAGGGAGTGTGAGCCGTATGGCTAAATCTGGATAATAATAATAATAATAATAATAATAGAGTTTATATATAACAAAAGAATGTGTTACAGTATAAATTTTATACAATAAATAAACCCAGCTACTCACAGAAGTTGTGTGTCACATGGACTACAACTTGTACGTGAGGGTTGAAATTTTTTTTTACCATATTCGCAAAAATTACAATTATAAAATTTTTTTAAAGTACTAACATAAAAACTGTTTAATATACATAACATACATAATATAAAATTTAAAAATATAACATTTATTTGAAATTGAAGCTCATTAATAGCTGTTTATTAATTCATGAAATTTATATCTATTACCATAGATCCATTGTTTGATTTTTTTTTAAATTTTTTATAGTTGTGTATTATTTTGATGGTAGATGGTAAGCAATTAAACATTTTTGGCCCCAAAAAATCAATGCAACGTTAGCCAATGGTTTTTCCTTTTTTTGGTACTAATATCGTTAAATTTCTATTTCTAGTTTGATATGTATGGTGGGTAAAATTCAAAAATGATTTCTCATTGTGTAAATATAATAATGATTTGTAGGAGTACAACTGGTTTAAATCCATGAAATGACTGTCAGTGAATAATTGGTCCACTGAAGATCTTATACCCCTTCTATATATTATTCTAATTATCCAATTTTGCATACCGTTTAGATTTTTAAGGTGAGCATTGTAGGCTCCACCCCATGCAATAATCCCACAGGTTAATTGTGATTGTACCAGAGAATAGTATAAAATCTTCAAGTGGTGAACATCCAAGAAGTCACGAAGATATTTGAATTTTGAAAGTAAACCTCTTATTTGTTGGACTACATATTTAATATGATGATCCCATTTTAGGCGTCTGTCTATTACAATGCCAAGGTACTTAATCTTTTCTGCTTCTGGAACTATTGTATTGCTGTCAATTTCAAGTTGGCTGAAGTTTGGTAACCCAGTGGTGTATGACGAAAATGGCAAGTATTTAGTTTTTTCAAATTTAATGTTAATTGGTTATGTTGAAACCATTTTTTTATTTTTACAAAGTCCATTTCAACATTTTCCTTTAACTTTTTCCAATTATTGTTGCTATTAAAAAATGGCTGTATCGTCAGCGAAACTTATGATCTGGCCTGAAGTCTGTAATGAAAGTAATTCCGTAACGCCGACCTATTGTTTTTATGTATTCTCTTTCGTTGTGTAAACCAATTAATTTTCGTTCAGATTTTGTTTCACTACAATTTTAGGAAATTAGATTAATTAAGCTGCGTGACGTGGTAATACTACTATTAATTAAATTTGGCATAATTCATAGACAAAATAATATTTTTCAATACTTCAAATTTCAATAGACAGTAAAATCGATAAATTTGAAAATCGTTAAACACTGTTGTTATCTGAATTAATTTTTGGAGTTTTTCACTTCCGACAGACGGAAAATTGGATTTTTTTCGTTTAAAGTAATATTTTTTAATTGAATTTTGTGGCCCTATCAGGTTGAGGTTTTAGAATGTCAAACGTTGTCAAGTGCAACACAATTTAATACAAAAAATCCTTTATAAAAATTACGTAGTGCCTTTGTCCTCACACAAAGTTGTTCGCAGCAAGAATGTAAGTTCTAATAAGTGAACAAATATCAAAAAATCATTATTTTTTATGTACAGAAATCAAATTAAAGACTTTTGTTGAATTAAAGTTTGTCAGATCTGTATCCAAAAGTGTCCGGTATATATACCGGGGGGCGGACGAAAACGACACAGAGACATTATCAGGAACTACGATAATATTTTTGGTAAACTTATTTGGAAAACAGAAATCACTGAAAAATATTCGCAAACAGGATAAACTACAAAACTACAACCTTATACATTTTTTTTATAACCCTAAAGAAAATTGTTCTTTAGGGTTATGGCACAGATCAATTTTAACCTGGAGACCATACCAACACAAAAGACCCAGAGGCAGACCTCCTATGAGATGGACAGATGATCTGAAAAGGACTGCCGGGAAAAATTGGCTACAAGTAGCGTACAATAAAAACCAATGGAAAGGAAGACTTGAAGAGGCTTATGTTCAGATGTGGACGTGAATGGCTAGACGAAGAAGAAGAAGAAGAAGAAAGAAAATTGTCAAGCCATTGTTCTATGGAAAGCGGTGAATCTAACATTGAAAACCAAAAATTTCGACATCACTAAATGAGAAACTCTTATACCAGATGTTATGCACTCTATACGAAGTTTACTGTGTACATCAATCAATTGTAGACCCATTACCGTTTGTTTACTTATCAACTAATATCAACTAGCGGAACTTTTATTCGTTCATGGTTTAAAGATTCAGACAAACTATTACAAAGAAAATTTATACGAAGAAGTACGTTTGATCATTTAGTTCAAGAGGTTCATCCTTCAAAAGCTAATTTACATTACGCCTACAGTATTCAAATGGAGAGAAAAGTATAGTTGAAATGGAGCACTTAGCTCCTAGAGGTGACCTAAAATTATTGAATCGCGATAACGATAAAGATGAAAATAAAAGTCCAAATAATACGTTAGGTCACTAGGTAGTTTGACTAATGAATCAATACTAGATGATGCAGAAAGTTTTTTTGTTTCAGAACCGAATCAATTACCTAATAATAATCATAAACCTATATTGGAAAACTCAGACTTTCAGTCCAGCTGTAGATCAGCTAGAATTAAAATAAACCTATATATTTGCAATAGGAAAAGGAAAAGGAAAAGAAAAGGAGATATACTACCAAGATTATATTGGTAAACACAGCCTTCACGACGTTACTAATGACAATGGCTTAAGGCTTATTAGTATGGCAGCTTCCAAAGATTTAATTGTGGGAAGTACATGTTTTGATGGTGAGAATATCTATAAAGCAACTTGGATATCACCAAATGAACACACCACAAATCAAATTGACCATGTTATAATTGACAGAAGGCACATTACAAACCTAATGGACGTCAAATATTGACTCGGACCATTTCATCGTAGGCACCGAAATTACAATGTCAAGAAAAAAAAAGGGCACTAGACAAGTAAAATATAATTTACATATGCTAAAAAATGAAAATAAAGAGAAACAGTTCCAGTCACATATAAAAGAAACCGTAGAACACACCTGGGCAGTCGACCAGTCAAGTACGCAAATGTGGAACAACTGCAAGGAGGCTCTGAAATTAGCAGCCGAAAGCACATTGGGAATATCCAGAACCCAAGAAAGAAACGACTGGTTCGACCAAGACTGCAAAAATTAACAGATGAGAAGAACGAGATATTTAGGACCATGCAACAACGAAAAGCTAGAACAACAATACATAGATACAGAAACTTAAGGATAGAGGAAAAACGCACACACCGAAAAAAGAAATGAGAATCAGAAAATGACATATTAGAACTCCTCGAAAGCCATATGAATCACGGAGAAACAAGAAAGTTCTATCATCAAATAAATATTATACTAAAAGAATTCAAACCAAGAATCAACTATTGTAATGATAAGGAAGGTAACTTACTTATCAACAAAGAGGATATCCTTTTACGATGGGTAGAGCACTTTCGAGAGTTGCTGGAAGGGAAACCTACTAACAATATAGAACTGCAATACCGAAATGAGGAACTCGTGTAACCCCCCTCAGTAGATGAACTGAAAATATCTATAGAAAAACTAAGGAACCACAAATCACCAGGTAGCGATGGCATCCCAGCAGAGTTATTTAAGGACGGTGGCAAGCAGCTCACCAAGGTGATGCGGGAAATTGTTTGTAGAATTTGGTCTGAGGAGCAAATGCCTGAAAAGTGGAGCTTAGGCTTAATTTGCCCGTTACACAAAATGGGAAACCAACTGGAATGCAATAATTACCGCGGAATAACTCTCCTAAATACAGGATACAAGATATTATCAAACATTTTGCACGAAAAATTAAAGCCTTATACTGAAATATTTCTACGAGAATATCAGGCAGGATTCAGGCGTGGACGTTTAATCACTAACCAGATCTTTACAGACATATCCACGAAAAAGCTCAAGAGTTTTTTGTCGATTTTAAAGCGGCAAAATGAATGAATGAGTTAGGAATTCCAAAATAACTAATATGTTTGATAAAAGTGACAATGGCGAAGATACTATCAGCAGTATTAATTCAAAACGTCTCGTAAACCCCATTTGAAATACATAGTGGGTTAATACAATATATCGCCTCAGCGATAATTTAGATAGCAGGGGAACAATATTTATTAAATCAGTCTAAATTCTAGCCTATGCAGACGACGTGGACATTAAAACAAGAACCAGGGCGAGAACTGCGGAAGTCCTAACCGAGCTAGTAGCAGCATCAGAACGAATGGGATTACATATAAATCAAAATAAAACCAAATTCGTGGCGACTAACACAAACACAAGAGCTGGAAATGTTGATGCAAATTTAGTCATCAATGAACAAAACTTCGAAGCAGTCAAAGAGTTCATATATCTAGGGACATCGGTTAACCCCAATAATAACACATGTGAGGAAATAAAAAGACCAATAATAATTGCAAACAGGTGTTATCCTAGTCTATCAAAGTACTTAGCGAACAAACGTATGTCTCAAAAAACTCGTATAAGGCTGTATAGAACACTGATAGTCCCCGTTCTCACATATGGATCAGAGGCATGGACGCTAACTAAAACAGATGAATCCGCTCTATCGATTTTTTAAAGAAAGGTGATACGCAAGATATTCGGAGCGGTCTGTGAGAACGGAATATGGAGGCGTAGATATAACTTTGAACTGTCGAATATCTTTATTACCACTATAATTAAGCGAAACCGCCTGCAGTGGCGGGAATGAGAAGACGGGGTAGACCAAAGCAGAGGTGGATGGATGGGGTAACACAAGATACGGAGAAGATCGGAGTCAACAACTGGAAAATGCAAGCAAGGGACAGAACAGAATGGTGTATAAAGCTTGAGAAGGTCGAGGCCCTTTAAGGGCTTTAGCACCAAGATGATGATATATATTTGCAATATTTTGTTCAAAAATAAGGCCAGGTGAATGTAGTAAAATTTAGTTTTAATGTAACAGTTGTCACTATTTAAATAATTGTTTTGCCATTCTAATGCCAAGTTTTATGCTAATAAAAGACTAATTCAGCAAAAAGGTGTTTTACTGCACACATCTAAAATTAAATGTTACTATGACGAACAAAATTAAATGACAATGATGGTGTTATTTAATTATATTTTCAAAGTTCAATTAATATGATATCTTATACATTTTCCCAATATAATAAAAAATATTGGGCATATAATAACGTTTCACCAGCCAGACGTCATATATCACGTCTATTTTAAGTCCCTAAAGACAGAGGATACTCAATAAATTCGTGTTTTTGATTACTACAGGGAATAATCACGTGAGAGGAATATTATATTGATTGAATATTAATAACAAATAATAACTGATTTAAAAACCAGAGTCTTATGAAAAATCTCTTTTCCTTGTATTTCTCAAGTGTGTTTCATATCGAAGATTTTGTAAAATGGTATAAAATACATAAATTTTTATTTGAAAATTACGAGTACTGTGAAGTTCGGTAATTATTTATCGAAATTTTTATTTTAGTCAGAGTTCTGTGGCCTAGTCTCAATTTTTATTGCTCTTATTGTTCTTGTTTTTTTAGTATGTAACGGTCATTTGTAAGTAACACTGCTGAAAATTCCTTTTTCTCAATACTTAGTAGGGGAAGAAAAGGCACATGTGCACAGAGGCACAAGTGGGCAGTTGATTTTTTTCGTCTAGATTTCTTTTCGAGTAGTTTTAACTCACTCTCCTATTTAATGTCAGTTTCATTTGTTTGTGTCACGAGGTTGTGTTATTTTTGCCTCGTAAAAGTAAATAAACAGTTTTTTAGAGATTGTAATATTATTTAGTGACAGTATGTGTTTCCTTGTAAAGTGCATCGTATTTTGAATATTGTCATGTTTGATATCAGGTAAGTTTTGTTCTAGTGAGAACCTAAAAACAGGATATCCGGTACGGTTAAAAACTATGCATTCGTGGCAGATATGGACACCAAACAGGGAAACAAGTGGACAATGTCCACTTGTACTCCATAGGTTCTTTCAAAACAAACCTAAAATATCGTTTTTTTTACCTTACAGTTCGAAATAATGGTGAGAACCTACATCAGAAAAACTGATAGAAGTAATATTCCTAAAAACGTAGTAGTTCATACCATTTGCGATATAAAAAATCGTAAAGGATCAATCAAAAAAGTAGCAGAGAGATATGGATTAAAGAAGTCCATGTTACATACAAGAATAAAAAAACTGGATGAAAAAATATAAATGATACAGAAAATATGTAACAGAGCAGATATTTTTAAATGAAGAAGACGGTCTATTAAATTATATTCTTCAATCTTCGAAGTTACAGTATCAATTAACCTACCTTTAAATTCAAGCATTTGCATATGAGTATGCTCTGAAGCTTAAAAAAATGGTCGAATAATCATTTTGCTAGATTTGAGTGGATAAAAGGTTTTATAAAGCGTCACAATAATTTATCTTTGCGAAAACCGGAGTCTACAAGTCTATCCAGAAACATCAGTTTTAATAAAGTTAATATAAACATTTTTTTGATAACCTAGAGCCTGTTTACAAAACGTACAAATTTACTAGTGATAGAATTGTGAACGTAGATAAAAACGAAGTGAACACTGTTCTGCAGGTGGGACAATTTCAAAAGTGGTCGCAACTAAGAACTTTAAGCAAGTGGAACAAGCAGTTGAAGCAGAAAGAGGTGAGCAAGTGACGTTTTTTGGAATAATCATTGTCAATGAGAATGCTATTCCACCTGTTTATATCTTCCCACGAGTGCGATTTAAAGAGTCATTCCTGACTGGAGCTTCAGAAGACAGCATTGGCATTGCTTCTCCAAGTTTGTTGGATGACTAACGAGAAATTTCTTGTTGTAAAGCATATTAAAAAACACAGGAATGCTTCTAAGGAAAACCCTGCGTTAATACTTTTGGATAACCATAATACACATGCAACGTTAGATGTTATATTGTATTGCAGGAAAAATGTTTTAGTACTCTTAACGTTTCCTCAACATACAACACATCGTTTGCAGCCTCTAGATGTGTGTGTATTTGGTCCTTTTAAGGATCGTTGTCGTGGAGCATTCAACTTATGGATGTCTACACATTTGGGAAAAGCTATAACGATTTATGACTTTGCACATCTAACATTTTTTCCTTAGAAGATTTCGTAGGAACTGAAGTTACGAAATTCAGTGATATATCGCAGCGAGATACCACAACTGGTGATTGTCTAAATTGCAGTCCACTATCTAATTCCAAAATGCCTTCCGCATCATCATCGGCGAATGTTCAACCACAAATCAACAATAATTGTCAACCTGTTTTAACTGCCGAAAAACAAAGTTCCAAAATTGTAATTATTTACGATGAAAAACTTATTCCCAAACAAATTCGTTCATACCCAAAGGCCGTGAGAATAAGTTCTAAGACAGAAAAGAAAAAAAATTCAACTATTCTGACCGCTACACCAGAAAAAATAGATTAGAAAATGAAATAAGAGAAAAGGAGGAAAAAGAGAAACGGGTTTAGGAAAGAAAGGCAAGCAATATCGAAAACAAAAAATCCAAATCCCATACTTGCAAAGTTTTTGATAAGGAGACATCAGAAAGCGAAATTGCGAATTATTGCAAAGAATCAGAGGATAGTCTTATAAAAGTTGAGACTGAAGATGGTAAAGATTTTGAATTGAGTCTTACGAATATCTAGAAAGGGAATTTTGTTCTTATTAAATTTGCTACAAAAATTCTTTGTTGGTCAGACCGAAAAGGAACTAGAAGAGTAAGATTTTTTAGTAACTTTTTTAAAAATGACGATGCGACAAGATTTTGTATTTCCAGATTAGAATGATGAGAGTTATATTTCTGCAAACGATATTATTAGAAAATTGTCAGTACCTGAAAAAAAATTGCAGCCCCTTTTTAGGTTTCTTAATATTGTTCTGAAGCTATTTTCTTGTGGCATTGTAAATTAATTACTATTTATAACTGGGAATAAGCCACAATTAAAGATAAAAATACGTTTATTGACGTTTCAATTTCCAATTCGGAAATCGTTCTCAAAATGCAAATAGTAAATTAAACAAATTTTGTTTTTTTGTTACATAGTGAAAAAAGTTCTTCTAATAATTTAATTTTATCTGACTCATTTATATTGACAATTCAGACATACATTATGCATTTTAAAGTAGACGACTTTAAAATGATATTGCCAATATTGTTGAGTTGCGCTCCTGGGACGACTTTACTTATAAGATAGTTCATTCAATTACATGAAATCAACTTTAACTTGAGAATATCCGTCAGAAAAAATCATAGTATGTAATTCGTCTTTAAAAAGACAAACACATGAAATGATGACAGTAAAATTCTCCTGTTAGTGATTCCATAGTAAATTATGAGGGAAAAACCAGGAAAAAAACCTCATAATACTATCCCGACATTGTAAGTATTTGTTCGTGAATTTAGTTTACCTTCAACAAACATCAAAATTCTGATTTTAGATGTTACGTTATTTAAAAAACATAAATGATGTATTCTCTATATGTTACTGACTTACTAATACTGGTATTTTCTTATTAATAACTTCCTCTTTCAATATTGGTAACCAGATCCTACTACATTCTGCCGAGGAATTTGCGACACAATTGGCCTCATTTAGCATAATTAGAGCCGCTTCTTTGATTTTTCTTTTTTTACCATCCGTTTCTTTTAGGACTATATTTGAATTATTCCATTGAACTCTATGTTCATTATCCCATGCGTGTTTACATATTTGAGATCTATCAAATTCTCTATTTTTAATATAAGATTGATGTTCACTTATTCTAACATTTAATGGCCTTGATGATTCACCTAAATAAAACTGATCGCATTCACAAGGTATTTTATAAATGCAATTCTTTGTCCTTTCTTGTTCATTGTTAGGTTTGGTTTTGGACAAAATAGATCTCAACGTGTTTGTTGTTTTGAATGTTGTTGAAATGTTGAATTTATTTCCTATCCTTTTAAGTTTTTCTGATAATCCTTTTATGTACGGTATTGTTATTTTCCTCATATTATTCCTTGTGTATGCTGTAGGATTTCGTTCTAAGTTGTTCTGTTCTATTCGATCGATTGTTAAAAATTCCTTATTTATAAACGATAAAGGATAATCATTTTTTAATAAAACAGATGTTAACAAATGTTTCTCCTCCAAGAACGAATTTTCGTTAGAACAAGTAAATTTGGCTCTATCGTATAAGGATTTAATTATTCCCTTTTTTACATTAATATTGTGATTTGATTTGAAATTTAAATATCTATTGGTGTGTGTTGGTTTTCTATACACCTGAGTCTCATATCCAGTATCGTTCTTAGAGATCAAAACATCCAGGAAAGGTAGCGTGTTATTATACTCCTTTTCCATGGTAATTGTTATTGTCTCTTCTTTATCGTTTATATCGTTTAGGAATGTGTCCAACAACTCTGATCCATGAGGCCATATTGAGAATACATTATCTACATACCTCCACCATACTGTGGGTTTGAAATTTTGTTTAGAAATGATATTTGTTTCAAAATCTTCCATAAATATATCGGCTAAGAATGGAGATAAACTAGAGCTCATTGCTAGACCAAAATTTTGTTTATAGAATTCATTATTTAGTTGAAAATATGTATTATCAGTACATAATGTTAATAACTCCATTATAGCCGATATGTTTAGTCTTGTTCTAGTTGCCAATGAATCATCACTCTCTAATTTTGTCTTGACTATACTTAAAGTCTTATTTAATGGCACATTCGTAAATAAACTATTTATGTCAAAACTTACCAAAGTATTATTTGAATTAAATTCAATATTTGATAATTTATTTAAAAAATGTTGTGTATTTTTTATGAATGTGTCATTTTTATTTGTATAAGGTTTTAATGGCTTATTCCCAGTTATAAATAGTAATTAATTCCCTTTTTAGGTTTTTCGTTAATTTTACAATTAAATGTATTATGTAAAATAAATATTAAAAATGGCACCTATAAAAAAAATGTTTTTATTTTCTCTGCATCAAAACCCGTGTCCTTATGTGTCTCGTAGAAAATATTGTGTTGTTCACATGTGCCTCTCTTAGGGTACATGTGGACTAATTACATCTGCTTGCTAAAAAATTATATTACTGCCAAATTTAAATGTTCACAAAAACTCACAAATATATGAATCTTACATACATTGAAGAAGCCGATACTTTACAATGAATCTCATTTTGCGGTATACTTTTTTTTTTGAGATTTGTCCACATGTGCCCCCCTCACCCCTACGACTGCAAGAAAACATAACTAAAAAAAATGCCAAAGCAATAAAATAATGAATAAATACGTAAATTTGTCGCAAAAGGTAATTTAGTGAAAGACCAAAAAAGTTTAAGAAACTAAATAAATCTTGAAAACTATCAAATTTTTAAGGACACTCCATACTTTTTTGCACAATTTATAAAAAATAAAATAATATTCTTTTATTTAGAGTTAATTAACTTAAAAAAGGCTTAAAAAATACTAAAAATGATCTTACCTGATATTCATATGATGGTTTCAAATAATACAGAGCCATTTCTTGGTGAAATACTGGAGTAATTGATCCAGATAGTGGCGGCACTATCCAGACCCAATCGGCGGGACATCCATTTCTCAGACGGTTTTCGTTTTCGAGATGTTTCATGAAAGACTCGGACGCCGTGTGATGGTCGACAATAGTTATCCCGTTTAGCTGAAAACTATGAAGAACGGCTAGATTGCACTCTACTAAGGCTTTATCTTTCCATAATGTAACTGGGCTTCTAGTGTCTAATCCCATTTTAGAAGCAACGATCTGCAATGAGTATAAAATATTACTTTTATGTGTGTGTAAGAGTTAATTATTGAATTTCTGTATAAAAATCAGTAGGGTGTATATAGAGATAAAATTTTATAAATGAGCCTTTTCAAAAATCGCATAAACTAGTACCCATTTCATTAAAACAGATAGCAATTGTCAAAAATAAGCTATTGTTTAAGTTTTCCTGTAGGTTCAGAGATTATTTGAAGCACAATTTTTTTTTTAATTAAAAACTCACTTAATTCCAAATATCATACTGACTATAGTGTATTTTTATGTATGAGAGAAACATAAAACAATAAATTATGTATGCAAATCCCTAAACTGTTGATACGGGTGACTCAATGAAAAACAGATATTTGTCAACAAGTTTACAGAAGTATATAGGAAAACAATTTTAAATTGAGTATGACCACCAGGTATAAAGGTTGGAGCAGAATAGAATACAATAGTTGTGAGGGTTACTAATCCCTAAATAAGGTTGCCAGTGTCGGAGTGATGGAGGTTAACAGGTACTAATGAATTTGCAAGAAATGTAAGATATTTATTTTATTGGTTATATATAACCAATAAAAGTTTAATAAGTACCTACCTATTTGCAAAATAAAGTTTAATTCTTTATATAAAATAAAACGTTTTATTTTATCTGAAATGAGTGCATTTCACGAAGTAAGGGTTTCAACAATCAAACATTTAATTGTTCAATTCCAGGAATCTACGACAGTAATTGACTAGATAATTACCTTCTAAACTTATTCCACAGAAAATGTGATAGTGGGTTTTTCTATTTTGTAGGAAAGTCCAAGTGGCGTATTCAAAATTTTTAACAGTTCACTAAAAGTAGGTACTTCAGTTGCAAGGTGCAGTTTATTGTGTATACTAGTGTTATTAAAAATTTGCAAGTGCCGTGTAAACGCCGAAAAATTGGTCCTTTAACAGTTAATGAAAAAACATTAATATTTAATTGTTTTAAATCATTTACAGACAAACGTTTATGTGAAAGTGTTGATGAGACCGTTGAGTTAGTTAGCAGTACACTTGGTGTTGGGAAATCTACGATTTACAGTGTTATTAAAGAAGAGAAATGTGGTAGTCTTCAAATGCCACGTAATGCTCCAGGGAAACCAAAATTTCAAATAGAATATCATTTTAAAGAAGGACTTTGACGGAAAGTGCATGAATTCTTTTTTAGACAAGAATTTCCAACATTGGATAAAGTTCTTGTCTCAGTTCGAGATGATAAGGATTACCCAGAAATGAGTCGAAGTACGTTATGGAAACTTTTAAAAGAAATAGGCTTCCGCTGGAAAAAGAATCCCAGAAAGTCTATTTTATTATAGTTTATTTTTATGAACGAGAGAGTAATTAGCATAATTTTATCTGGTATCTCCGACCACTCCATGGGCGTGCTCAAGATTAATTGAAAAATTACTTTGAATAATTGTAAAAAATAAATGAATTATTTCAGTGTTTATTTTTGTTTACATACACATAAAGTGTTATGTGTATGTAAACAAAAGTGACCTCTTTTATCACACACTATGTTAGAACTAACTGACCTACATTAAAAGGGGTTTTAAAAAATTCACATTTTTTTTAATTTTTAAAAATTACAAAAGAGAAAAAGAGTTTTTTAAAACCGTCTAAGGTATGTTAAATAGATGAATAAAAATATTAATATAAAACTTACAGCTACTTGTTACAAATCCAAATCAGATTCAGAAGATGAACTTTCAGAACCAAGATTTAGAATAACTGGCTCGATCATTTTATCAGTAATATTGTCCAGCTTCCACATTTTTTCCTATTCTTTAATAGTGTGATTTACTGCCTTTTCCCAGTTTTCAGGTTTTACATTATTTACGGCCTCCAAAAACAACTAATTAACATCATGAATTTTAAAAGTGGTATTTTTTCTTGAAACTTCACTCTTTATCTGTGCCCATACCAGTTCAATCGGGTTTAATTCACAATGATATGGTGGGGATCTAAGTACTGTCTTTCCAGGATTTTTGGCAATTTCATCAATTTCGTATTTTTTAAATTTTTCTTTATGAAGGGCACACAACGAATAACGTTCCTTTCTTATAGATCCGGGATGGTACGTAATATTTTTTGAACTCAGCCAATTCTGCAAGTCTTTTTTTAACCACTTGGTTGTGGGCAGTCCTTCTATAAATCTGGAGTGATAACTTGCATTATCCACTACTATTACACAGTTCTTAGGAAGAAGATCTATCATTTGTTCGAACCATTCTTGAAAGACATCATCGTTCATGTCTTTATGGTAGTCACCGGTACGAGTTGTTTTAAAAGTTAATAAACCACCTTCAACAAAACCGTCTGAACTGCCAATGTGTACTATTATCAGCCTGCATCCCTTTCCTGATGATGGGTTTAAACCAGTAGATAAGTTATTTACAAAAGCGTGCCTTTGACTTGTAACAGTTTCATCCTGCCAAAATTTATTTGGTGTATGACCCTCGTTGATCCATGTTTCATCAAGATAAAATATTTTTCTTTTTTGTTTCTCATTTCCTTTATGGTTCTTAGAAAATGTCTTCTCCATATGACAATATTGCTTCTTTCTAATAAAATAGACTTTCTGGGATTCTTTTTCCATTCTTTTTAATGTAGGTCAGTCAGCTCTAATATAGTGTGTGATAAAAGAGGTCACTTTTGTTTACATACACATAACACTTTATAACACTGAAATAATTCATTTATTTTTTACAATTATTCAAAGTAATTTTTCAATTAATCTTGAGCACGCCCATTGAGTGGTCGGAGGTACCATTTAAAATTATGCTAATTACTGTCTCGTTCATAAAAATAAACTATAATTACTTTAATAATTATTTGCTTAGAAAACTTTTTTTTCAAAACTTTTCATTCAGTGTGGGGATTTGTCTTGCCGATTAAACGAGACCCTTAATAACTATTAGAAAACATAGTGAAGTGGAAATCAATACGTCAAACATGTAGTTCTTTCTCCATTTTTGCTTTTCATTTTGTACTGAGATCTTCTTTGGCTCGGTATGTGATTTTTCTCCATTTCTTCTTGTTACTTAAATTTCTTTTCTGGCCTTTTAGTCTAATTTTTTTCTACCTTTTGATTGCATCTATTTTTGGCCTTCCTTTTCCCTTTTTTGAAGGTATAATGTAGTTTAGTACCCTTTTTGGAGTTCTCGTATTCGGCATCCTTTTTAGGTGACCTCGGCATCTTAGTGTCTGTGCTTTTGTGACTCCTATTGTATTAGGTTGGTTATATAATTCCTTTAACTCATCATCTGATCTTCTTATTTTCACTTCTCATATCTCCAGTTCACTTTGTCACTTTGTTCACTTTTTGTCATTGTCTATGTCTCACTGCAATATATTGCTATTGGTTGTATAGTTGTTTTTTATAACTGTATTTTTGCCTATCTTGATAAAAACCTGCTTTTCAAAATTCCACTAAGAGCATGTACACTTCTATTGCCTGCCATTATTCTAGCTTGTATTTCTTCTTTAATGTTAGGTTTATATGATATTAGTGCACCTAGCTATGTAAACTTTCTTTCATTCCGAATTCGTATGATGATCCTTCTTCTACTTCTACTTTAAACTTTTGTCCATCTCTGAACTGATCATCTGTCTACTGCATACATTTTGTTTTAGTTTCATTTATGTATAATCCCATTTTCTTCACTGCTTTTACTATCTCATGCAGCTCTTTTTTTCCTCTTGTCAGCAAAACTACATCATCCGCAAATGCCAAAACTCTTTATTTTTATGATGTAGGAGTCCTTATCTATTGATTGTTGCTTCTCGCGCATTATTTTTTCTAGGCATAAATTGAAGAGTAATGATGACACAGGATCGCCCTGTCTTAATCTTTTATTTACTATAAATGTGTCCAATGAATGATTGTTTACTTTGACTAAGTTTTCTGTATTAAAAGTAAGATGTATCATGTTACGCAACTGTCTGCTAACTCCCATTTCCTCAAGAGTCTCTTTTTATTCCTTCCTCTTTATTCTATCGTATGCTTGCTGGAAGTCATGAATAGCGCTATCGTAGGTAAGTTGTGTTCATAGCTTTTTGTTTGTAATTCTCTTATTACGAATACTTGGTTCGTTGTGCTACTAGCCTAGCCTGAATCCGCACTGATATTCGTCTATTATATTTTCAATTTCTTTTTCTAGCTTATCTTCTATGGATTTTGATAGAATTTTATATACAATATTTAGTAACGCTACTCCTCTGTTATTACTGCATTCTTTTTTGTCTCCTTTTTTGTGTAATAGGCAAATAATTGCTTCCTTCCAATCTTCTGGTATTCGTTCTTTTATTCATATATCCGTTATGATCTTGTATATCAAATCATTTAGCATATTTCATCATCTCTGCTGTTATGTTATCGCTTCCAGGGTATTTGTTGTGTTTCAGTTATTTTATGATTTCCTCGCATTTTTCCTCCTTTTTTCTTTGCTGGGTTATCTTTTATGTCTTCTAAGTAAGTGTTCGATTTTTGCTTCTGCTTCCGTACATTCTTTTTGGTTTGACTTATTATTGCCATTTAGTAATTCATCAAAATACTCTTTCCATATTTCAACTATTTCTGCTTCACCGCTTGTATTATTTTGTACTTTTTTTTATTTCTTTATTTCTGTAATTCTCTTCTATTTCCTTTAGCTTATCTTCTATTTGTTTTTTTTCTTTTCTCTCAGCATCCTCTTTACTTTTTGTCTTTGCTCCACATATCTATTCTTTGTCTCTGTTGTTTCTTTCGACATCATTTCCACCCCTAAAAATTTTCTTAGTTCTATTTTTTGTCACTCTATGTCGAACCAGTCTTTCCTCTTTTTATTCTCTTGTTTATTATATGTCAAATATGAGTTAGTTACAAATTTAATTACAAGAAAGTAGTTTTAAAGCCTTATCATTCTTCTTAGTTTCTGAGGTTTTTAAAAGGATCTTATAGATATACAGTTCAAGATCTAATAGATATATAGTTATAGATACAGTGTGTAAAAGCCAAATGGAATAAATTCATTATTTAGGTTACTGTACATATTTATAAAAATTCCGAAATACGTCAAATTTAAATTATAACTTGACATTCTTTAAGGTAACAATGCAACCCCTACCTTTAACCCACTTTAGAATGACAGGCACAACCCCCAATTTTTTAAATAAGAAATATAGGCTTGTGATATATCGTTTGAAAGGACTTTTCATTCTCCATTTAAAAATGTTGTCGCTTTCAAGTTTATTAAGATTAATTAAGATAAAATAAATTAGAATCATGTGGTTACCAAAATTCGCTAAAATATACTCAAAACTTATTTCCCGTTTAGGTCTTGATAATGAGAAAGTGAACAGAAACGATAGTAATGTGATTTTTAGATGGTAACCATTAAAAAACTTTAAACAATTTCCGTGGCAACGTTATTTTAATACGCATTAGTAAATTGTTTTATTTAAGCTGTCAGTATTTTAATTTAAGTAAAAAGTTCGTTCAATTCAATTCTGAAAAATGGTAAGATTAACGGAAATGAATAAAATAAGAGTTTTACAAATGATTGGTTACGGAGATAACACCCGAACACAACAGGAAGTAACTTGCCTATTTCATGAGATATTTCCTAATTTACCACCTATATCCCAAAGAACAATAATTAAAATAAGGAAGCAGTTTCGCGAGTTTGGTCATGTAAGGCAGATAAAAAAAAGCAGCTGCCAATGCACTAAGTGATGAACTCAAATTCGATGTGTTGTTTGAGTTTCAGAAAAATCAACATACATCGAGTAGACAGGCATCCACTACATTCAATGCTAGCCATACATCGATAGTAAACATATTAAAAGAAAATAAAATGCATCCCTATAATATAATACCTACTCAGCAGCTCATGGAAGACGATTTTGATAGCAGAACTTTTTTTTTTGTGAGAAAATGATGGACATGTTGGATAACAATATTATCCAATTAGAAGACGTTATGTTTTCTGATGAGTGTACTTTTTCACTTAACGGTCATGCTAATCGAAAAAATTGCCGCTACTGGGCCACGAAAAATCCTCACTGGATGAGAGAAGAACACACTCAATACCCTCAAGGTTAATGTTTGGGCAGGGATTGTAGGAAACAATATCATTGGCCCTTTTTCATTGAGGGCAACTTGAATGGCAACAATTATTTGGCACTACTTCAAAATTATGTCATTCCAACGTTGGCAAATTTATATACTGATCCAGGAAACCCTTAAGTTTCAGCGAATACGATATGATTTCAGCAAGATGGAGCACCATTACATTACCAACTTAATGCCCGGCAGTACCTCGATACAATATTTCCCAATCGGTGGATAGGGAGGCGAGAATCGATTGAATGGCCAGCGCGATCACCTGATCTTACATTATTAGATTTCTTTTTATCGGGATATGTAAAGAGCCATGTATACAAAACTAAACCTTCTGATTTAAATGACTTTAAAAAACGAATAACGCTTGCGATTAGGTCGATCACGCCTGTTATGATAAATAATGTTAGAAGACAGTTTTATTTGAGATTAGGATGTTGCCAAGACATTCGTGGTGAACATTTTGAACATCTACTTCATTAACATTCATAGTTCTTTTTCGTGTTCTACATTTTATTACGTTTTGCATTACATTTTAGTTTTTGATTGTATTGTAGCGAATTTCGGTAACCACATGATTTTAATTTATTTTATCTTAATTAATCTTAATAAACTTGAAAGCGACAACATTTTTGAATGGAGAATGAAAATACCTTTCAAACGATATATCACAAGCCTATACTTCCTATTTTAAAAATTGGGGGTTGTACCTGTCATTCTAAGGGGTTGAAGGTAGGGGTTGCATTTTCAGGAGCGCCTAAAAGGAGGACTTCGCAGATTGTGCGGTGACGTCACACTTGACAGATATGAAGATGGAATGACGTCACCAATCATGTTGTATTAAATATAATAAGATCGTCGCTATGATAAGGGAAATTTCTTTACCTCTGGCAGATGAAAAAGGTAGCCTCTCAGTTCCGAATAAACTTACCAATAGATAAAATGTCAAATATTTATTTGTCAAATAAAGTACGGAATAAGTTATATGTAACTTATATAACTATAAGGTATAATATTTGAGAGAGGATCGACAATTGTAATTGGTGTAATGAAGAGTTTTTAACAGGTTTGGATTAAGTAAACTAACAGTGATCAGCAAATATATTGCACACAGTTGTTAATAAAAGATTAAGACTTGATTGGGTCTGAAACATCTTATTACACTCAAGACAAAACACTCTCATTTTCTTTTATTTTTGAAGAAAGAAATCTACAATTAAAATACCAACGAATTGACAGTCAAAAAATAATTTCTTAGGTTAGGTATACGGTATACCAAAAATCAAGTGTTTGTGGTGACATCAATTTATTTACATTTAGAAACTGATTGGTGACGTCACGGCACGATCTGCGAAGTCCTCCTTTTAGGCGCTCCTGCATTTTCACGTTAAAGAATGTCAAGTTATAATTTAAATTTGATGTGTTTCGGGATTTTTTATAAATATGTACAGTAGCCTAAATAATGAATTTATTCCGTTTGGCTTTTACACACTGTATATAGTTTTTATAGATATATAATTCTCATAGAAAAGATTTATTTTCATGTTTAGAGCGTCTGTGAATAGAATTTTTAAATTAAATTTAATTTAAACAATTGATTTTGCGTAACTGACATTAAAAATCACCGGTCACTTCAAGCTATGTTTCCAGGAAAACGGTTAGTTCTACACAAAAAATGCTTATAAACATTTATGTTCAAAATTATCTGTTACAATATACTCAGTTATAAAATTAAGGTTTAATTTGTAAATGTAAACTACATAGTAATGTTTATGACCTTAAATATTGTTAAAGCCGTTTGTACCATAAAGTCCCTGTATTAAAGTACTTTTTAAAACAACCCAAATACCGTTTTATGTTGAACAAACTCCACGTTAAATATGTATTCAAGAATTCCTTAAAATAAACGTGTTCATAAATGTTAAAGGCAACACCGATATTTCATGAAGATCTCGCCTGAATCCCGTTCATAACAATATTTTTACTTCTCAATTGGGCTTATTCGGGTAGAAAACCAAATAAAAGAAGAGGTAGTTTTGTGTTAACATTTTCGAACACAGCTATTTTACGCCGCATTGACGGTCAAATTTCGTCTGAGGCATCCAACCAGCTTTCCTTTTCTGTAATTCAAATAAAATCCTTATAAAATAACTCACTGGCTTTGGTTTCTTTTGGGTTATGTTTTGTTCTTGCTTTGCTGCGATGATGTGTGTAAAACAACGGTTTTCGGATGACGGGTTGTTTCTGATCCAATTTTTTTTGTTATCATTGCTGATGTTCTTTTGAAAATTTAATGTAGTCTTTTTATTAGTTTCCATAAGTAAAAAACGTTAGCATTATACCTTGATATTATTTGATAAAATGATAAAAAATATTTACGATCCAGCACTGGACGTTACAGAAACGGTAGTCCCTAAAATTTAAACTATTTTAAAAAATTTACAGTATTACACTATATTTACAGTATATTTACAGTATATTTACAGTATACAAAAACGAAACAAAAAATGGAAGATCGTAGAATGCTGAGAAGTCAAGGAAATGTTGACTCACAAGATATAAACAGCATCAATAAAGAAATCTATAAAGCTATCAGACGGGATATTAGAAAAGACAACAACGAGAAAATGATAAAAACTATAGAAGACAACAAAAGCATGAAATCATTGAGGAGAAAAATGGAAAATGGCAAAAAAATATCTTCCAACTTAAAGACAAAAATGAAAATATTATCTCAGATAGACCAAGCATATTACATACAGTGGAAAGTTTTTATGAAACATTATATAAAAGTCAAGTTATTCCAGAGCTCATCGAACAACCAATACAAAAGGTACATAATGTAGGATCGGAGGATATACCAGATATATCACGCGAGGAAATTCAACATGCCCTTAAAAATATGAAAAATAATAGAGCTCCGAGGGAAGATAGGGTAGTCATTGAGACAATTAAACCAGGAGGTCCACTTTTGATGTCTCGAATACAAACACTTTTTAATCTATGTCTGCATAGTGAAAATATTCCAAGTAAATGGAAGAATTCGGTTACAATCCTCCTCCACAAAAAAGGGGATAAATCAGATCTCGAAAACTATAGGCCAATTAGTTTACTTAACCACCTATACAAGCTCTTTAGTCGAATACTGACAAACAGATTAGAAGCAAAACTCGATTTCTATCAATCAGAAGAACAGGCAGGATTTCGAGCGGGACACGAAACAAACGACCATTTGCAATGCCTTAAAACTCTAGTTGTCCAAAGTCTATCGAATATAACAGACCCTTTGCTTTTATTTTTGTCGACTTCCACAAAGCATTTGACACAGTCAAAACAGTTGCTATCTTAAAAGCACTATCATAATGCAGAATAGATCACAGGTATGAAAATATTATTCGAAATACATACGAAAATGCGACAACAACCGTGAACCTCCATTGCATGACTGCGAAGATAAAAATTGGCAGAAGGGTGCGGCAGGGAGATACCTTGTCGCCAAAACTATTTATAACAGTTAAGGAGTACGGATTTTAATGCCTAGAGTGGGAATCAAAGGGTATTAGCATCGATGGAAAGATATTCAATCATCTCAGATATGCCGATGATATTGTTCTTATAACAGACAACTTAGGAGAAGCCAGAGTTATGCTACAACAACTACAGCAGGTAACCCATAAAGTCGGTTTAGCTAATAGAAATCGAAAAGTCACCCATAGAACTTGTGGAAAAATATGTGTATTTGGGTCACGAAATAAGGTTAACGCGAGATAACCAAACATGCGAGCTACTCAGAAGAATAAGTCTGGGTTGGGCTGCATTCGGAAAAATGAGAGACGTATTTTAAAAAAATATACCGATCCATTTAAAATTAAAAGCTTTTAAGCAGTGCTTTCTACCAGTCCTCACATACGGAGCAGAAACCTTAACTCTCACAAAAACATCAGCCGAAAAATTGAGAAGGACACAACGAAAGATGGAGAGATCAATGCTTGGAATAAGCTTAAGAAATAGAATAAGAAACGAGGAAGTTCATAGACGAACCGGAGTGGAAGACATTATCGAACATATTACAAGGCAAAAATGGAGATGGGTAGGACATGTTGCAAGAATGAAAGACGACAGTTAGACAAAAAAATTGCTTGAGTGGAAATTACGGGCTAACAAGCGAAGCCGAGGAAGACCCCCAACGCGATGGACCGACGACCTTAAAAGAATCGTGACCAATTGGATAGCAAAGGCGCAGAACAGAAGCAGATAGAAAAGTCTAGAGGAGGCCTATGTTCAACAATGGACAACTCAGGGCTGATTGATGATGATGATGACAGTATTTTATGTAAATAATTTTGGTTATATACTTTCAAGACAATTTATAATAAATAAATAAAATTATTTCAGTTTTACCATCAATTGCATGCTGGGCCGCAACAATGTTGTATGTGTAAGCGACAGAATTGAGATTATGCAAGAGATGAAAAAAAACATATTGACAAGTTATTTATGAAAATAAGCACTGAAAAAAAATTAACTTCACTTAAAAACAAGATGAAGTTATGGATATACAAACAAATTATGCAGCAATTTATGCAGGTTTACAGAGAGTAAGCAGAAAAAAAAGATTTCAAAGAATATCCCAGCAACAATGCTGTATATACTTGATATATAACATTGTTGACCTGATTACCATGCGATGTTTTGGCTTATTTAGGTTTTGAAAAAAAAAAGAATCTAATATTAATAATAAACTATCATCAAGTCAAAATATTTATTAATATGTTTTATATGCTAAGTACACAGTTTAATGCTCCTTAAATTTATACTTAAAAATAATGTTCCATCCTATTCTAATTTTTCATTACACTCTCGGTATTCGGGTTTCAGGTACTGGCACATATCCAGTAGATTTTTGCGTTTTTCTTCTTTTGTTTTTATAGGCCTAGTATACGCATTCGACAACACATTAACTTGGTAGTTGAATGCTCTGGTGGCTTGTGCACCCAATTTTTAATTTACATGTGAGAATGTTTGCCATGTGTGCATGACGTTGTAAGATGTTCTAGCCATTATTCTCGTAGGATCATCGCCGTCGAATTTGAACCAACGGTACTCAGTGATTTTACACTTGGGATCTTTAAATAAGTAGTTCTCACATGCTGAAAAGTCTTTGAAGTCTTTTTGCTCCATATAATAGTACACATGGAAGTGATTCCTGTAACGTGAGTTGGCAATCACTGTCACACAGTCGAAGGGTACATTCACCATTGCTCTTTTTTTCTTTCTCTCTATGAGCGAGAAGTCACGGTCCCAAGGTAAGAAGCTATGGATGCTAGTTAAGAACTTTTGTTTTACTTAAGTGAAAAAAAACCATATAAGACATCACGATCTCCATTACACTCCCCTTGGAGAAAAGTAAATAGAGGACAATTTCCAAGTTTAATTGTGTGTTCTATATCACTAACTTATTTAATACCTTTTTGATTTTTCTTCTTCTTATGAAGAATCTTCTTCTTCTTCTTTTCCTTTCATTATCAGTCTTAGGAAGTTTTTTTTCTATGTAAATATGTCCTAGATAACTCGTTTTTCTGGTTTTTACAATATTTAGAAGTTCTCTCTCGGTCCTTATTCTTCTCAGCACCTCGTTGTTGGTCATGTGCTCTGTCCAAGAGATCTTCAGCATTCTTCGAAAAACCCACATCTTAAAGGCTTCTACACGTCTCGTACTTGTGATTCGAAGAATCCATGTTTCCACTCCGTATAGCAATATGGAATAAATAAATGTTTTGACAAATTATAAAGACAAAAATTTGACGAAAGATATCCAATCTTTTTCATTCTTCAATATATATAATAATTTATAATGAAGAAAGTACACAGCTCATCTTTTTATTGACATTTCGGCTGCCATACGATTGTCTATTTCAATCGACTCCATTTGATCCCAATATAGGTTTCTAATAAGGGGCACTGTCATATGTCATACTATCCTATGTTGTGTTAGGGTTTTTATTAGTTGTGCAAGTTTTTCTCGATCAAACGCTTTTTCGTAGTCGATAAAATAAACAAACACGCCTTTTCGTTGATCTCGGCATTTTTATAGTAATATCTGGAGGCCAAATAATACCTCCATCGTACCAAGCCCCACACGAAATTTAACTTGATTTGATATCTCGCTCAGATTTTCTTCGCATTCTCTGTATATAAGTTGATATACAATTTTAAGTAACATTTTCAAAAAATGGCTCATTATGCTAATTAATCTGAACTATGAGCATCTATTTGCTTTATTTTTCTTGGGTATAGGTATAAATGTCGATCTAAGCCAGTCTTCTGGGAAGATTCCAGTGGTATATATTTTGTTAAATAGTAGTGTTAAGTACTGAAGATTTTCTTCATTGATAAGTTTTATTATCTCTACATATATCTCATCTCGACCTAAGGCCCTTTGTGGCTCTGCCATATTAATTGTTTTTCTAACTTCCGATGTTAATATATCAAGTATTGTGTCTTTTACTATGTATATCCATTGGTGGTTCTGTTCTCTTGTCATCAAACAGATCATTGATGTATATATTTTCTAAATTTTCTGGGGTAGATACTATTTGATTGTTATCATCTACTAGAATTATTGAAATGCATTTTTTCTTCGTGTTTGTGACTTCCTTAATCTTTTTGTATGCATTGAAGTATAGCCATGTTTTATAGTAATTCCCTCAGTTCTTCACAACTACTGTTCATCCATTCTTTTTTATTTTTCCTGATTTTGTTTCGGATAGATGTTTAAGTTTGTTTATATTTTACTTCATTGCGGTTTTTGTAAGATCTTCTTACATCCATCAGTTCTAGGATTTCTTCTGTATTTCATGTCTTGTTTGTTTTTCCTGTGCTGTCTTGTAGTTGTTCTGTTTGTATAGTTCGACTGTTGTTTTAAAGGTGTGCCAAATACTTTCTATTGATTCTTCTGCTATCACGAGTGCTTCACTGAATTTTTCTTTGAGTGTATCATTGAGTATTTTCTCTATATCTGCCTGTACTGCTGGATCTTTAAGTTTTTTAAGGTTAGGTTTTATCTTCTCTCTGCGTTTAATTTTCTTTAGTTAAATTAAGATTTTATTGATAACAGGATTGTGATCGGAACCGATGTCCGTTCCGGGATAGGTTTTAACTGCCCTGATTCAATTTCTATAAAGCTTGTCAATTAATATATTAATATATAATCAATCTGGTTTCTTATTATGTGGTTTTGATTATCTCCAGGTGCTTTTCATGTATATTAGCTTCTTTTTTTCTCAATTCTCAATTCCAAATTGTCAACAACAATCAATATATAGTGCAAAGTATATGCACCCACACAAGGCTATGAACAAGAAGAAATTGAAACTTTCTATCATGATTTAGAAAAAGTATTAGCACCTACAAAGAAACACGATCTAAATATTATCATGGGAGATTTTAATGCAAAGATTGGTGAAGGTCAACAGGAAGATATCATAGGAAAATATGGTCTGGGAATATGAAATGAAAGAGGAAATATATTTTCATCTTTTTGCGTAGAAAAGCAATTAGTAATAACAAACACAATTTTCAAACTTCCGAAACGTCCTCTTTACACCTGGAAATCACCAGCAGATACACCTGATTGAGTTGTTCGTAACCAAATAGACTTCATATGTATAAATAAGGTATACAGAAATTCAGTATTAGCCGTAAAAACATATCTAGGCGCAGATGTGTCAACAGATCACAATATTTAAGTAGGAAAAATAAGACTGAGATTTAAAAAAGTTGCAAGGAGGAATAAACAAACAGTTAGTATTGATGGAGAAAAGATGTTAAATGATACTGTAAAACAAGAAAAAACTAGTATATTAGAACAAAAAATGAAGTTAACATCAAGCAAAGAGGAAAGTAATGAGGAAAACTGAACGAGAGTTAAAGACATCTTAAAGACTTTTCAAGAAACAAAATTGAATGCGTTAAAAGCAATAAAAAAACAATGCTGGATGACAGAAGAGAAACTGGAATACTTTGGTCACATTATGAGACACCCTGAAAAATATGATCTTTTACATCTGATCATTCAGGGAAAGATCCAAGGTAATCGTGGTCCTGGTAGACGAAGAACATCGTGGCTGAAAAATCTAAGGCAATGGTATGGAAAATCAACTACATCGTTATTTAGAGCTGCTGTCAATAAAGTCACGATATTGAATATGGTAGCCAACATGATATCCAACGATCGATAACGGTCATGGAACTAGAAGAAGAGAAGAAGAAGAATTTTTTTTTTGGTAGTTCAAACCAGGTGTTTGCAATCATTGGATTTTCTTCTTGGTAAAATTGGATCAGTATTTCTACTCTATCATTTCTTTGGGCCAAACTAAAGTTTCCGTCTACGTCTTCGGTCAGCCCTTCACCTACTTTTTGATTAAATGAAGAAAACTTAGAAGATTTGTGCTTTACATGAAAAATTATAAAGAACTAAAACTATTTAACAAAAAAAACAAAAAAATAAATGTTAAAATTGGGTAAATAATGCTAGTCGCAAACTTGAACAGCCTAAAGAGAAGAACAGTATACAACCCACTTTACGTTTGAACTTTATTTAATTAACGAGCCTTTTATTTTTAACCATTTCTCCTTTTGTTTAGTAAATTTTAAAGCATTAAAAATGAATGACATATTTCCTTCATAAGATATTAATTTTTTAGATTAAACGCACGAAGAAAAAAATTATATTTTAAAATTACAAACCGGGATACACGCTTGAAACTGTTGCGGAAAGTTTTGGTATCCCAAAGTTTCCAAGCCGGTGAATTCTTCTGTAAGTCTGGAAATTCTTATTAAGAGCAGTTTGACGAACTTTTGCCCGTCTCCCTTTAATCCGTCGGATTGTAATATAAATATAGTTGCCATTATTTAGTTGCCCCAAACTTTAAAAGATAGACAAATAGTCATTAGGTTTATTATAAGCCGAGTAAGTTTGCTATCAGATAATTTGTTGAAAAGCAAATGAAAATACGTGAGTGTCTGGATAAGTTTTTTACAGTCTGCTTTAGTAATATAAGTGAATTAAGTAACTTTGTAAACTTGTAATATAGAAAATTGTTTCATAACAATACAACTTTAATTAATAAGGACTGCTTTATCTATCCATATTTACATAATTATTTAAATTTTATTTTACAATCAACATTCTATTTTATATAAACTTTACAAATTATTTGTATAAAAATTAGTGCATATTCCATCATCTTTGGCCCTACACCCTGGGTGGGTATTGGCTTGTTCAAGAATTAGTCTCAATTCCCCCCTATCTTTCGCCTTGGCTGTCCAATTTCTGACCCCTACATTCCTAGATAGTGCATATTTAGCCTGTTTTAAAATGTATATTTCATCCATATTTTAGATATTTGTTAGTGAATATTTTCCAGTCTCTACCTATATAAAATTAAATCATTTATACCGCAAAACTACTCATGTACTTCAACAATACTTTCACCAGTCTATTTGGAAAAAATTAATTTTACGTAAAAATATTATACAGATATTTGACAGTGACCAACCCCTGACACTGGGCCTCTGGAGGGCAAGATATACTATTATGATCATCAAATCCCAACATATGGTATCGCAAACATGATAAGGCAATAATCGATTGCAGGAGTTACAGCGAGACAGATACCTACAGTGACCATACACCAATAATAGCAAAACTAAAACAAGAACTACCAATTATACCAAAAACTGTTAGAGATAAAATAAATTACCAATTGGCCTTTAAGAAAAGCAGGTTGTAAACAGACTAGAGAAAGCAATAAATAAAAAAAACTAAAGAATCCAGTCAAACAAGATACAAATAAAGAATGGCAGACCATACAGAAAGCCATGTTCGAATTAGGGGTAAAGTGTATAGAAAGAGAGTTCAACATCAAAAGATGATAAACATTTTAAAAGAAGCAGACTTGGATAACAAAGACCTCATAATAATTTCAGAACTCTACTGGAATCAGACCGCATACATTGAAAATTAACGGAGGAGAAACAGATCACATAAAAATACTACGTGGAGTTAGACAGGGATGTATCCTATCGCCGTTGATATTTAATATGTACTCAGAGAAAATTTTTAACGAGGCTCTTTACGGAATAGACGAAGGCATCCTCTAAATGGTGAAAGAGTAAACAATGTTAGATATGCCGACGACACCATGGTGATAGCAGATAGTTTAGAGGGACTTCAGAGGATAATGGACAGAATAAACGAGTACAGTCAATAGTACGAACTAAACATTAATACCCACAAAACGAAACAAATGATTATCAGCAAGGAGAATATAAACGGGGCTCATCTATACAATAATGGAACGCAGATAGAGCGAGCAAAACAGTATTGTTACCTGGGAACTATTATTAACGAACAGTGAAGCAATTTACAGGAAACAAAGTGCCGCATAGGAAAGGCAAGAACGGTCTTTAACAAAATGAGCGCCATATTCAAAAGTCACAACATATCCCTTGATACAAAAATGAGACATTTGAGATGCTATGTTTTGAAGAATGCTGAGAATATCATGGACAGCAAGGATCACGAACAAGGAAGTTCTAGGAAAAATGAAGAAGGAACCAGAGGTTGTGTTTACGATCAAACGCATAAAATTGCAATATCTGGGACACGTTATGAGAAATCAGCACCGTTACTCCCTGCTACAGTCTATATTGTAAGGTAAAGTCAAAGGTAAGCGAGGACCCGGTAAAAGGAGAATATTATGGTTGCGGAATATAAGAACATGGTTTAAGAAAACCTCAACAGAGCTGTTTCGAGCCGCAGCGAGCAAGGTTATGATTGCCAATATGATTTCCAACATCCGAAACGGATAGGAACCAGAAGAAGAAGATATACAAAGACGGCAAGATGGGTTTGATGAAGAATGAAGAAATGTTTTAACAAGAAGAAACAGGGCAAAGCTACAAAGAGATAAAGAAAATTGTAAAAAAATATGTGGGAAGAAGGGAAGTGAAAAGAATTTGCAGAACAAAGAAAAGAGAACAGCTACAAAAGCAATTAAAAAAAATAAAAGAAGCTTTCAGAGAGCATTTCAAACACTTTGGGGCCAATATTATTCAATGGTTACTCGTACCAGTTATTTAATTAAGAAACAACCATATGGAATAAAAATCAATGGGGAACTACTTAATGTGATAGATATGCAGACGATACAGTAATTCTATCAGATAATATTGAAGGTCTACAAAGTCTGCTTGATCATATTTACGAGGTGGAAGAGGAAATGGGCATTAAAATAAACTCTAACAGAACCAAATTTTTAGTGTTTAGTCGTACTTTTATAAAAATGAAGTCATTTCTTTGCAATAATCATCTCAGTTTAGAACTAAGACAAAGAATGGTGAAGTGCTATGTTTGGTCCGTTTTTTTTTTGTATAGTGCAGAAGTAAGGACGCTAAAAGTATTGATCATGAACAAAATCGACGCATTGGAAATGTGGGTTTATAGAGGAATGCTGAAGATACCTTATAAAGTAAAAAACTAATGAGCAAATAATAAGGAGCGTCAACAAAGATGGAGAACTGCTAAAGACTGTTTAACATCGAAAAATGTCTTATCTCGGACATATAGTAAGGGAAAGTCGATACAAAATATTACAACTGATCCTTACAGGCAAAGTAGAGGGCCGAAGAGTTGTAGAAACAAAACGAGTTTCTTGGTTGAGCAACATTCGTAAATAGACTCGAATATCAAATGCGGGACAATTATAACTTAAGGGAAAATAAAAATTGGCAAGAAGATAAGAAGGACGTGCAAGGAACCAACTCTGAAGGAATGAGAGAAATAATAAGAGACCTAAAAAATAACAAAAGTGCAGGAGAATGTGGTATCCCAGCTGAGATTTTAAGGAAGGAGTCAAACGATTAAAGAAAAGGATATTTCACTTGACACCAATAATTTGGAAAGGAACAACAATGGAATAGTGCTCTTATTTGTCGTATCTCTAAAAAGGGAGACAAAATGGAGTAAGAAAACTGTAGAGGTATGCTTTTTTATAGATAGGACAAATTGAGCACTATGGCATTGTTTCGGCATTTTTTCCTTTTGCCAAATTATTAGTATCAAGTGAAATATCCTTTCATTCAATCTTTCGCCACCTTTCTTAAAAATCTTAGCTGAGATAGCTCTTTTTCCTGCACTTTTGTTATTTTTTAGGTCTCTTATTTTACATGTTTTTATGAAAACTTACGAAAATTAAATGTCTGTTTCCCATTTCACATAAATGAATTAATTTTCTCTGGAAACTTAGAAATCTTTAATTGTATTTATCAGTTAATAAGAAATTGTAAATATAAACTTTGAACTTATCTAGAATTAAGATAAAATTTGTAAGCAATTTGCGAACATATCAATCATGTAATAAACCTTTTAATACGAAAAAATAAAAAAAATGGAAAAAAAGAAACAAAAAAATAAATAAAAAAAATAGGCAAAACCAAATTAATATAAAAAAAAGACCAAAACAAAATAAAAAATATATATACATATTATATACAATATCAAAAAAATAATACAAGGAAATAAAAAAATCAAATAAAAAAAATAAAAGAATAAAAAAAAATGAAAAAAAAAATAAATATAAAAAAAAATCACAAACAAACAAAAAAAGAACAATCAAAACAAGTCAATTATTTAATTTATTTTCAATTTTAACTTACATTTAGTACTAACTCGAACTCTGATTGTTGTTATGTGAATACAAATTACAAAACAGAAAAATACAAAAAACAAAAAAAAGGTCTCTTATTATTTCTATGACTTTATTCAAAGTTGGTTCCTCATACGTCCCCTTCTCATCTTCTTGACAATTCTCATTTCCCTTAAGTTCCTCTTGTTGGTCTGTATTTACCAGATCTTCGAAATATTCCGCCCATCTGTTTAATTTTTTTTGTTTCACCTAGAAGTAAGCCTTTTTTGTTTCTGCAATATTGTGGATTATTCTTTGTAGTTTCTCTGAATTTCTCTGAACTTCGTGGTAGAAA
The DNA here is from genome assembly GCA_918026665.1 of Diabrotica balteata. NCBI lineage: Eukaryota > Metazoa > Arthropoda > Insecta > Coleoptera > Chrysomelidae > Diabrotica > Diabrotica balteata. The sequence goes on along the minus strand of OU898284.1, from coordinate 113,221,915 downwards.
TTCTTTACCTCTTTGTTTATGTAGGCCCCTTCTATATTTTTGAATTACTTTTCTAGCTGCATTATTCTTGGTCTTTTTTTGCTAATTCTTTTTACTTTCCTTCTTTTTGCCACATAGTTTTCGATCGCATTTTGGCTATTTTCTTTATCTGTTTGTAGTTTTGCCATGTTTCTTCTTGTTAAAACATTCCTACATTCTACATGAAACCAATTTTGCTGTCTATTTATATGCTTTCTTCCTATACACTTTTCCGTTACTTCCGATATAGCTATCTGTATTTCTTTCTCTAGTCTATTTACAACCTGCTTCTCTTAACGGCGCTTTAATTGGTTATTTAATCTATGGTCACTGTTGGTATCTGCCTCTCTATAACTTTTGAAACCGATTATTGCCTTAGCATGTTCGCTTTTAATTAAGACATGATCTATCTGATTTTTTATTTTTCCATTGGGAGAAGTCCATGTTACCTTATGAATGTCTTTGTGATCAAACCTTGTGCTAGCTATCTTTATTTTGTTTTCTGTAGCAAATTCTATTATTTTTTTCTATAATCTTTAAATCGTATTTCTGTATACTCCCTATTAGAGTGCTTAGCTTTTCGTTGAACTCTGTTTTGGTTGCTAAGTCTTTATCTTCAGGGGCCGCATATACATTAATGATACTTATCTTCCTATACATTCTTCTTAATCTCAAGTAACATATTCTGTCTGATATTGGTTAAAAATTAACAACTGCTTTGTCTACTTTCTGCGACACCATGAATCCCACTTCAAAATATCTCTTGGTTCCACCACTCTTCAACAGTGTGCTTTTTCCTGTTTTTAATATTTCATTTTCCAGTTGTTTCGTTTCTTGTAGGGCAAGGATATCTATTGTATATTTTGCCATAATTTGGCCTAAGTTTCTTAAAGCTTTTTGCTCATAAGTAACTCTCACATTCCAAGTCCCAATTTTTATTATATCCTGCTGTAGTGATAAGATATAATAATAAATTTTGTAAAAATTTTGAGTAATTACTAAAAAGTTTTTAGTATTTCATTGTCATATAATATATTATAATGTCGTTATGCAAAAAAATAAAGAGCATTTTATAGGATACAACTTTTATTTGAAACATTTTTCTCTGGAATTTATAATAAATTTTTTATATGCAAAAAACTATAGTCGACCTCGTCACGCAATCTGCACAGCTAAATACAAATCCTTCCTGACTGGGACTCAAGACTCACAACAACAAAAAGTCCTAATCTTCTAAAAGCAATGACCGACCACAACTATAATTGCCACACCTAAGGAATCCCTACGTACTGGCCAAGTGACTCCAGAAAGCTTCCAGATCTGCTGAACTACTTTAAAAGTAAAAGACTGTCCAGAAATAACTGTCTAATAGAATCTAGCTATGATATCTCAGTGGATCATACACCGGTTATTATGAACCTGAGTATTACAGTTACTTACAGCCCACCACCTCCTCCACTCACGTGAAAAAACACCAACTGGGCAGATTTCCATTCCCACCTAGAAAAAAATACCAATCTTAATCTGCGGATCAAATCTACACATGACATAGATACAGCAGCTCAATACTTCACCACACTTGTGTAAACAGCGGCATGGCAATCTACACCACGAACTGAGCTCAAACCAATACACACTACAAATGTTCTCCTGAACATTTGCCAACTCTAGATCAAGATCTAGAAACAACATAGACCTACATATATTTAATAGACTACGTAGGCAACTTGGACTAGCCATCAAAGCCACAAATAAAGAAACCTTCGAACATTAAATACCAAACCTTACAGCAAATGACGGGACGTTATGAAAGGCAACTATAATATATAACAAGCGAGTCTTCTACAGCTGGCGCCGCTTCTCGCATCCTAATTTCCAGCGTTTTCTGTCGAAGCAATCTTCAGTTGTTAGATCTCTGGTGGTCATTGCATCGTCGACATCGTCTCTCCAGGATCGTCTTGGTCTACCTCGTTTTCTTCTAGTTGGCGGAGTCTATTCTTCTATTTTTTTAGCCATCTGTTTTCCAGCATTCTCTGAAGGTGTCCATACTAGTTAAGTCGTTTGGCTCTGATTATGTCTATTATGTCTAGATCGATTTCCATTTCTCTCCGAATATCTTCGTTTCTTACCCTATCAAGTCTAGTGAGCTGGCAACATCGTCTCCAGTAGTTCATTTCCATGGCCTTAATTTTAATATAGAAGCCTAAGAAACTATAGAGAATTGTTCCTTTCATCCGTAAACCAAATGGCGAATAGGCCTGTTCCAACAAAGAAAAAGCAGACGTCTTTGCTGAACAGCATGTCAAATGTTCCTCCCAATTAAAAGTTTTACTCCTATAGAAGTCATGATATAAATAAACTAACTCTCATAGTCTCGCATAGTCTCAGCACAAGTACTAAAGCAACTTTCTCGCAGGACCATTACTTTGCTAACGGTTATATTTAAGCGCATGCTAAACTTATCATACTTTCCAAAAATATGAAAATTTGCTGAAGTCAATATGATCCTCAAGCCAGAAAAAGAGCCTAACGAAGTAATATCTCATTGACCTATCAGCCTACTCCCAACCGTAAGCAAGGTTTTTGAAAGATTGCTGCTACACAGATTGGTTTTTGGGAAAATCTCTCCATTACCCAACAACTTCATCGAATGATAAATGAAATATCAAAAAGTCTTGAAGAAAAGAAATACTGTAAAGCTGTATTTCTAGACATCTCACAAGCGTTTGACAAAGTCTGGCACGGAGGTCTGCTTTACAAAGTAAAAATAGCACTATCCAGTAACTATTTCCTCCTACTTAAATGGTACATATCAAATAGATATTTCTCTGTAAAATTTAAAGACCAACAATTTAACCTCTGTTGTATCAACTCCGGAGTCCCGCAGGGTAGTGTTCTAGGGCCGCTGCTTTTTCCACTCTACACAGCCGATATACCAGAGACTAACAATACTACAATCGCTTCCTTTGCTGACGACGTAGCAATACTAGCTGTAAATAAAGATTCCATATAAGCCTCACAAAACCTGCAACATCATTTGAACATACTCAGTGATTGGTATACGAAATAGAGAACAAAAGTAAATAAAACAAAATTAATTTAAATAACATTTACCATTCGTTACAATATATGCCGATCTGTAAGAATGGAAAATGTAAGAATACCAACAGGAACAAACGCTAAATACCTTAACCTCCATCTTGACCAACGTCACACTTGGAAAAAATATATCCAGTCCAAAACAAGGTAGCTCGACTTAAAAATCCGGCAAATGTATTGGCTTCTTGGAAGTAAATCAAAACTTAATATCCAAAACAAAATTCTTCTATACAAAGGCATACTCAAACCTATCTGGTTCTATGGACTACACCTATGGGGCTGTGCAAAGATAACGTCGCTGAATATCATCCAAAGATTGCAGTCTAAAGTGCTAAGGTCGATAGTGGATGCACCATGGTACGTGAGTAATCAAACACTTCTCTGACGACCTGAAGATTCCTTTCATCAGAAAAGAAATCCATCGAGCCACGGAGTCACAAAATGAACGCACCATTCACCACATGAAAAGTAGCTAGTAAGGGAATTATTTAACAATGGTCCAGCCACAAGAAGACTAGATAGAACCTGGCCCCAAACCTACTTCAAAACTAAACCAAAATAGAATAAGGTGAAACATCATTGGATGTCTCTCCTTCACGTCCAAAACCTGTAACACATTTACTAAATACTTTGTAATGATGTCGATTGTAAATAAACATAATTATAAAAAAAATAGGCAAAAAACTATATATATCTTCACGGATTTTTCTTTAGCTACCTCCCATACACAAAATATCTGTATAAGATTTTTTCAGCTCTTTTCTTCATTGACTGGGTTAACTGTACTAAAAAGAGACAGACGAGATTTAATAATAAGAAGAACGTGAACAAATTTTATTGCTTTATTGCGGTTAACACGATAACTGAAATAAAGAGTCTTACAAACAATTCGTCTTAGCACAAAGATGTGTGTGCAAAATAAACATTTTGCACCGTTCCTGCTGGAAATTACAGAAACGTGGCAAATGATTCGTGTTTATAATGAAAGTGCTGTAGTTTATTATGAAGGAAAAGCACCCTCAAATAGCAAAGGGAAGATTTTAATAAGAGTTATTTACCGTTCTGATGTGGCAGGTAAGTACGCGTTTTTAGTACATCTTTAATACATTAAAGGCTGTAAAACGTAAAATTTGGATTTAATTGTTTTTGAGAAAGTTGTTTGACAACAAAAAGTAATAAATTCCCTTGTTTTGGGTTACATTTGATTGCCGTTATAAAGAAATCAATTTAGTTGAGTTTGGGGCAACAAAAAGACAATGAAGTTAGATGTAGAACTTACGTGAAAATACATAGATGGTGTTAATGAATCTTTACCAGGAACAATATCAAGAAAAACGAATTAGGATTATTAATTAGGATTGTATACAGAGAATATATTGTTATGTTAATATAACTATGTAGGTATATATACAGTGCAAGCCAAAAGTTCCCTCCCTCGTATCTTTTAAATGGTTTTTGTTATAATAGTGAAATTTGGAGGGAGGTAATAGACATATGTACCGTAAAAAGGGGTTACATTGAACATTTTCTTCATATTTTGTTGAATAAGTTTTGTATCTGTTGCTTAATCGAATAAAAAAAATACCACTTATGGGTCACTATAGAAGCATGACTTTACATACGTTAGATTATCTATTGGGCGTAGCTATGTAAAAATAGCTATAAAAAAGTTGCTGTTCAATTTTACCCCGGGTTCGGGGTAACATTGAACAGTAGCAGAAATCGGTGTCTACGAGCCCACAGGTTAGTTATTCGTTCAATTTAACCCCGCCAGTGAAACAAGCGGAAAAAACTAGTGGGGAGAGTTTTGTTTGTTTTTTTTTTCTCAATGGTTATATTTATTGACAAAATATTTTTTTACATTCTTTTTTATTAAACTTTAAATTCTTTTACACAGTCTTATAAAATCATATTTCAAACTAAAGAAATTTGTCATTTTCAAGTCAAATGACAAAACATAAGGGAAACGTATAAACGACAGTCTTTAGAAGGATTTTAGCCCAGAGTATATCCATCAAATTGGATCGAAAAAACCACTTTTCCGCGGCGGTCTTCAGCTGGAGCTGGCAGAAGTCTCTCAAAATCTGAAGAACTTACGACTGAAATCTCGTCTATCTGAAAAAAAATCAACAATCGATTTCGGTATAATGCAAAATGCACTGAAAAATTTACCTCTGGCCAATAGAAGGCAGAATTCTTCGCAATTCTCAGGAACTTGACCACATAATCTCCATCAGGCAGTTTTTCTTTTATAAGACCAACGAAAAATTTCAAGATCTTTTTGGTTGCGAATCTTACGAGCACATAATCGTCGACGACTGCAGCCCCTGTTGGCCTTTCGATCTCCTCGTTCTTTTCTTGGTGCATTTCATCACAAAATGTCTCAAAATCACAATCAGATTCGTCCTCAAGCTCTAGTTCGTAGTCGGAACTGTCACTATCCAATTCCTTAGCATACTTTTTCTTATTCTTTGTGGGTGGTGCTTATCCACCAGCAGAACATCCAGAACTTTCTTCTATTTCAAAATCTTCCAATCCAATGCTTTTACCCGGTGCGATGTTAATTTTCTTTTTTCTTTGAGTTCTAGCTCTCTTTTTGTTCCTAATACCCTGTAGAAATTGTAAAACTGTGTCGTTTAAACTGTTTCCAAAATTTTCATTTAATTCAGTATCATCAGTACTAGGCAATTTCAATAATATTTGATTTCTGTCTAAAGGGTATATACCCGTTGCCCGAAAGCCACTTTGAAGGTTTTGTTCACCAGTTTCTGCGAATTTTAACATCAGCTTTTTTAAAAGTTTTGGAAACATCTCCTTTGGAAGACCAGTTGATCCCGTTGCTAACTTATAATCACTGAGTATTGCACGCCATTGTTTCTTCAGTGGTGTGAACACCGCGACATCCAGGGGTTGAGCGATATGCGTAGTATTCGGCGGTAAACATATGAATCGAATATTATTTTCAACCGACAGTCTGATAATTTGCTCAGAAAAATGGCTCGCCAAGTTATCCCCGATTAATACTTTGACTCCTTCTTCATGTCTCGTGGAATAAAGAAAAAAACAGAAGTAAACCAATTTAAAAATATTGCAGAATCGAACCATCCATGAGCTGTTCGGTTGTATCTGGTTTTATCGGGTCCTCTTTCCGTCCAAGTTGTCCAAAGGCTTTCTGCTTTGTAGACTACATACAGAGGCAGCAGAACTCCTGAAAAGCTTCCACAAAACATCAAAGAAATGTTTGATTTTGATTGAGATAATAAACGTTCTGGGTATTTCAGCCCTCTTTTAAAAAAGCATCTTGCAGACCCAGGATCATCCGATAAATTTGTCTCATCGAAATTGTATATACAATCGGGGGAAACTCCGTATAGACATTGCTTAAGGTTATCAAAATAAGCAATGAAAACTTCTCTAGTGGAAGATGCTCTATTTGGGTTTATATTTTGGGATTTTCTTACACTTATTTCTCTGTTTCTTTTCAGAAAACCTTTAATCCAGTCGATAAAAGGCAAATTATTTTTAAACTGCTTAACTCTCTTACCCATTGTATCCAAATGGCTTTTCATAACATGTCGTAAATCCCCATTCAGCGGTTTTCAAAAGCATCTTGACCAGTGCCTTTTCTTCGTCGTTGTTTAAAACTGTGGGCCTTCCGACGTCCTTCATTTTTTTGTTGTTCAGTTTGTGACTTAATGTGCCTTTTGGGATTTTGTATTTCTTCGACGCCTTGGAAAGTGATAACTGTTTTGTTTTAATTTCGCGGATTGCTTGATCCAAAGTATCAGAGGTGTAATTTTTGTATGATCTACTACCTAACTTTCTAACGTAATCACGCATTTTGGACTGAGATTATCGCCCTACACTACCTATTGCACCACAACTGAATTTCCTAACCACACAATATTCCTACCGCCAAGCCAACCAATGTTATACTGAGCTCTGAGTGAATTTCATTCAAATGATTCAAAACGAGGTAGCGTAACGCCAGACAATAATATTTAGATGGAACTCGATTGACGCCGCCCAAGCACGTTCAATCCTGCCGTTCAATGTTACCCCACGTTCCCAAAATAATTGACATATTTTTTATATAAATTAATTAAAAATATTTAAAACCCTATTCATTTACGGTATTATGTAGAATAAGATTCAAATAGGTACTAGTATCGTGTAAAATTAGTCATGAGAAGATATCTTTTGCATATCGCCGGCTGCAGACCAAAGTTTGAGAGATTTTTTTTACTACCTTTTATTTCAGAAACCATTTTTTATTTAATTTTTGTTAATTTTGAGAACCTGCCAGAAATTTTATCAGGAAGTCCAAGAAAAACATATTTGCAACCCTCAAAAAAATATATCGGCTCCAAAAAAAAAGTTTAGGCCAACTTGTAGAAAAATATAATCTTCATTGCAAAAACTGTTCAACAATGTAACCCTCGGGTTCAATGTAACCTTGTTTTACGGCAGGGTTTTATTGGGTTATTTTCACAAAATTGTAGTCTTCGATTGGGGTCATTATCTAAAAGTTGATGCATAATTTTTAATTTGTATGGATGGAATTTGTTTTGAGCCAACACTCGGTGTACTGTCTTTTGACTAAATCCTTAGATAGATGCAATTTGTTCTTAAGAAGAAGTAGGGTTTACTATCGTTTATGAAATTATCTAAATTTTTTTGTCGTCACTAATTGTTGGTCGACCAGATTGTTTAACATTTTGAACACCGCCTGTTTGCTTAAACCTCCGAATAAGTTTCCTCAAATATGCTCTCGATATAGGGCGATCGGGGTATCTTCCATTAAAAAGACGTTCCGCTGCATGGAAATTATGTCCACAATCACCAATTATTAACACAGCTGCTACTTTGTCGGTTCCAGAACATATTCTGTCTTTGTACAAATTTAAACGTCTCGTTAAATAATAATTAAACTAAATATTCATATTCATTAAGAACAACTAACTAAAAACAACTAAACTAAACTTGAATTGACTAAACTAAACAGAAATAAAAAAGTAAATATTAAGCTTTAAATGCTTTTGCAAACTAAAAAACAACTAGAGAATTGACAAACGTCAACTTTTTTGACACATAACCAAATGCACACGTTAGAATTTTTATTAATTAAATGCCAAACTAGAATTTTAGTATTTATTTCATTTATTCGTCAAAATAATCTTAAATCCAAACATTAGTATGATTGAATAGGTATATTAAAATAATAATTGTAGTTTCGCATTTAATTAATAAATATTCTAACGTTCGCCTCTGGATTTTTTTCCTATCATGTACAGTTTTTCACAAATCACCATCTAACTTTTGTACGCAAAGACAGATCTGATATAGTAGCTATGATTAAAACCCATGAACAACTAGCGTTACCATATGGTAACAGTTGCGCCCATCTTTATTTACGTTCATATTGTTAATATTTGTTGGAAATTCAGTATAATGGGTTGTTTAAATTTGTTTAAAACTATCTTATTCTATGTAAATGTAAATTCTCATTCATAAGTTTTAATTTTTCCAGACGGCAACCCTGTAAGCCTTAGGCAAAGCCGGCAGTATGTTTCCAACTAAAACTAAAAACAACTAAACTAAACTTGAATTGACTAAACTAAACAGAAATAAAAAAGTAAATATTAAGCTTTAAATGCTTTTGGAAACTAAAAAACAACTAGAGAATTGACAAACGTCAACTTTTTTGACAAATAACCAAAGGCTGACGTTAGATTTTTTATTAATTAAATGCCAAATTAGAATTTTAGTATTTAATTCATTTATTTGTCAAAATCATCTTAAATCCAAACAAAATTGGTATGATTCAACAGGTATATTAAAATAATAATTGTAGTTTCGCATTTAATTAATAAATATTCTAACGTTCGCCTCTGGATTTTTTTCCTATCATGTACAGTTTTTCACAAATCACTATCTAACTTTTATACGCAAAGACAGATCTGATATAGTAGATATGATTAAAACCCATGAACAACTAGCGTTACCATATGGTAACAGTTGCGCCCATCTTTATTTACGTTTATATTGTTAAGACTTGTTGGAAATTCAGTATAATGGGTTGTTTAAATTTGTTTAAAAGTATCTTATTCTATGTAAATGTAAATTCTCATCCATAAGTTTTAATTTTTTCAGACGGCAACCCTGTAAGCCTTAGGCAAAGCCGGCAGTATGTTTCTATTCGTTACCATAAGAACACAATAAAGAACGTGTGAAGAGATTTCGTTTAACAAGTTATTTCTTGACCATATCGATCAAATTATTCACCACTACAATTAATCAGGGATCAATCAATTTAACTCAACAATTTAAACACGGTGGCATTATTTTACTGTCGAATATTAGTGTAACCCGTGGTTTAACTAGATTATTTAAAACAACATTACTATTAGTTGAATTAGTGTGCTGAAGTTTGTGGCATAAAGTGGATTCTCAACCAGTAGACTGTCGTCTAGAGTAGGTGTTAGAAAATATTTTATTTGAAGCATACTTGTCAAAATATTGGTAATATATTATTACTAATAGATCACTTTTAATCTACGATATATGATTTTGATACTAAAATTTACTATATTCTGTAAAGCGTTACCATATATATGACAACACTTGCCAGTTATGGGTACTAATGTTAGTTCACTCTTTATTTGTACCAGGTAAGGTTTTATGTTAGAAGAGTCCTGGGACATGATATATTTAAGATATTTTTATAGAGCCAAAAGAATCAAATATTCTCATAGATAAATATTTAGGTAAAGAGAATAATGGAGGAATTGATGACAATCTTAACAGGCAATAGCTAACAGCCCATGTTGAAGTAAGATTTCATACGGAACAAAAGCAGTTTGAAAAGGATGAAAGGTACGAAATCCCAGAATGACCAGGCAGAACTTAAGTAACTTGGATAAATGAAAATTTAGTTACTTATCCAAGACAATTTCTAAAACAAAATGATGCACGATTTAAAAGCTTATTACCTGTTGAAGTTTTTGAAAAATTTTTGGATGATAAGATAATTCAGTTCATTGTTGATGAATCAAATAAATATGCAATGTTCCTGTGACCCAAATCCTACCATCACGCTGGATGATATAAAATGTTGCTTTGCGATTCTCATTTTATTAGGATATGTCAAATAACCTGGTCGAGAATTTTACTTGTACATTCAAGATAACATGCGGAATGAAATGGTAAATCAAGCTATACGCCGAGATAGATTTCGTCAGATTCTAAGATACCTGCACTGTGCACATAAAAACAAACCATACACGTCTAATAAAATGTGGAAATTTTGTTTCGTTGATAAATAAGTTTAAAAAAAAATTAGATAAACAGAATAAAACTTCGATTTTGACGAATCTATGATACAATAATTAGAATGACATTCCTGTAAATAAATTATTCGGGGTAAACCATAAAGGTTCGGCTACAAGATGTGGTGCCTAAATACTCCATCAGGGTATCTAGTAAATTTTGATTTATACCAAAGGTATAAATCTTAAGGAACACCACACTTGAAACATAATTTGGAAAAAACATAGCTCCAATGGAGAATATGGTACACGAATTCTCTGAAGCATACAAAACTTTAACAATCAAATTTTATTTTGACAATCTATTTACGGGTTTGAATATTGTGTTTAAGAACTGAAATACGAGTCGTCATCATCATCATCATTAGCCATTTTGCGTCCACTGCTGAACATAGGCCTCCCGTAAATAATTCCATTGCATCCGATCTTGATCAACTTGAATCCAGTTAGACTGGATGCGCTTTAAATCGTCCGACCACCTTGTTGGAGGACGTCCTCGACTACGATAAGCATCGTGTCTAGGCCTCCACTCTAAAATTTTCTTTGTCCATCTTCCATCTCTGACCCTAGCAACATGTCCTGCCCAGTTCCATTTCAGGGTTGTAATTCTTTCAACTGCGCCCGTCACACCAGTTTTTCTCCTTACTATCTGACTCGAAACTCTGTCCCTGAGTGATACGCCCAACATTGACCTCTCCATCGCTCTCTGTGCCACTTGTATCTTATTAATTACTTTTCTGGTAAGTGTCAATGTTTCTGCTCCATATGTCAGAACTGGAAGTACACGAGTACTTCCGAGTACTTGTAATACGAGTAAACAGGAACAATTCGGGAAAACCGCATTTCCAAATCTTGCCCATTATGTCCAAAAAGAAAAATCATTTAAAACAAACTATGAGAGGCAATTATAGTTGAATACTAAACAAGGATGATGGCATAATTATCGTTAAATGGGTAGAGACATAACAAGTAGTGGTGGACAATCTTCATACAGTTGTTTGATGTTTCTATGGTAAATGTATGGAATGGAAAGACGAAATCTATATCTCAACTAGATTTTAGGTAACAAGTAGTATACGCACATCATCGTGCTATCAGCAAATAGTTTATATAAATTCGAACTGCTCGTTTTACCTAAAATCGTTACCAGTGGTGTCACGTATGTTAGGTAATTTATTAATTTAAAAATAAATTACACAGTGACTTTTGAAAAGGCATACTAAAGTCTAAGAAAACATAAAGCAGAATTTACGTACCTCCGTCATGTTTAATCGCTGAGGATCACAGATATCTCTAGATCCAATTTCAGTACACATGTACCATCCATTAAAAGGTGCAGCTGTAAACTGAATACCTCCACAGTCAAACATCATATTCGATACCGCAGGAACGACGTACCATCTTAAATCGAAGTCTTTGAACCATTCATATCTGAAATTAATAGAGAATAATCATAAAAAAAGTTTTTATTAATTGGTGTTCAATTACAATTAATATCTTGGTACGCAATCTTCGAGAAGCTAGGAGGCTATTGCTTATGCTGGATATATAATCCGTGGATTTTTTTTCTCACCCTCTGTTTTGGCCTCAACTTTCTGAATTTGGTCCTTTAATCCATAAATAATGCTATTTAATTCGAGGACACACTTATCATGATTTGATCTCTTGTCCTCAAGTTTGTTTTTTGCAAATCTACTATAACCTGATTTGCATTTTTCGTTAGTTTTTCTTGGAAAGTTTTTAGTTTTCGTTTTTGTGAAAGCAAACAACCAATTTTTGGATATAGACCATTTCTTTTCTAAGGCAGTGACATATAAAAAAATTTGTTTAGTTATTGCATTTTGTTAAAAAACTACCGTCTATATTTCTTTCTACTTTTATTCAGTACCACAGTTTTATTTTAAGTTTCTCATTTGTTATTTATGCAAAAACATTTTCGTATAAAATTTGTGAATATATAATTATGTTTGTAACCTAAAATAGAGGAGAAATAGTAAAAATCACAGAAATATATTACACAGACCTATACAGTTCTAAAAATGACCCACCATTATCATCTAAACAGAATCTCTCGAGGAAAATACAAAATGTTGGCTCAGAGGTATTACCAGAAATAACTGAAGATGAAATCGAAAAATTCATAAACGGCATGAAAAGAAATAAAGCGGCCGGTGAGGTCAAAATACTGGCGGAACTGCAAAAAGAAGGAGGAGACACGATAAAAAACATGCTAAAAATACTGTTCAACAAATGTCTGTTTGAAGGTAAAAGACCTAAACAATGGAGAAATGCCAACACAATCTTAATACATAAGAAAGGAGACCGAACAGACCTAAACAACTACCGTCCTATTTCCCTTTTGTCACAACTATATAAAACCTTCACAAGAATAATAAACAAACGACTTACCTATAAACTTGATAACTACCAACCAGTGGAACAGGCCGGATTCAGGAAAGGATACAGCACAATCGACCATCTATATGCGCTTAAAATCTTAATTGAGAAAACCAATGAATACAACCTCCCACTCTACTTAGCATTCGTAGATTATGAAAAGGCTTTCGACAGCATTGAACACTGGGCGGTTGAAGAAGCTCTAGTCAATAGTAGGATAGATTCAAGATACCGACAATTGATACAGGATATTTACCAAAACGCAACCATGACCGTAATTCTGGACGACAAATTAATAACGGATAATATAAAAGTTAAACGAGGAGTCCGACAAGGCGATATAATTTCACCTAAACTGTTTACCTTGACCCTCGAAGACATAATAAAATCAACAGATTGGGAAAACAGAGGAATATGTATTAACGGAAAATACGTAAATTACCTTGGATATGCGAATGATATACTCCTAATCTCCTCGGAACGACAAGAACTGGAATTGATGCTAAATGAACTTCATGAAAAATCACTGCAAGAAGGCCTAAAAATTAACTTCAACAAAACAAAAGTAATGACAAACACGGAAGACCAAGAGGCAATAAAAATAAAAACAGAAAAAATAGAACAGGTAAATGAGTATATCTATCTAGGACAAGCAATCAGAGCTAACAGAGAAAATCAAACAGCCGAAATATCGAGACGAGTAAGAATGGGATGGGCAGCGTTCGGCAAACTTTCTTACGTTCTAAAAAATCAAACAATCCCTCTATACTTACGAAGCAAGGTATATAACTCCTGCATAATACTGGTGCTCACCTACGGAGCACAGACATGGACATTTACACAGGCCAATTTGGATAGGATAAGGAAGGCACAAAGAGCGATGGAGAGACAAATGTTGGGTATATCACTTAGAGATAGAAAACGTAACCAGTGGATCAGAACCAGAACAAAGACAGTAGATGCGATAGAACAAGCAGCAAACCTGAAATGGAAATGGGCTGGACACAATGAACGCCTCCAAGACGGACGATGGAACAATGAAATCGGAAAGTGGCGTCCATACAATGCAAAGAGATCAAGAGGCAGACCACAGATGAGGTGGAAAGATGACATCAGGAAAAAAGGAGGTCCCACATGGCAGAGAACAGCTCAAGATAGGGAAAGATGGAGAGAACTGGGGGAGACCTATTACCAACAATGGAAGGATAGAGAATAGGTTCAAAAAAAAAAATCTAAAATAAAAACACTTTATTTAAAAATAATGTACTTTTGTTATGCTTTACGGCCAGTTTTTCTGGAGTCATATATGACGCCACGTTGCTAGTATCGTAACCTTACTTTCACATTGTTGTTCTAGGGTTGAAAGATACTAAAGTAATACATTTTTCTTCTAGCCAATCCTTTGGTTTTTAACTTTAATTTTAACATTGCAAATATTTTAAGAAAATAAACCAGCTTTTGTTAAATCTTTACATAATTTTTGATTGTGTTATATTTATTCTTTGCATTATCATCAAGTAAACTTTTATACTGACGTTAATTTATGTTTTATTCTTTTTACCCCTATCTTACATTGTATATTTTATTTTAACACAGCTCCGGTGATGACTTAATGCAGAAAACCTTTAGCTAACAATTAAAAAAAACTAAAACTGGCTTTAAAACTAAACTTTGACGACTCCTGACTAAACCATACCTATCTCTGTCTATACTGAATCTGTTTTAACATCTAATCTGAAGAGTTAGGGATAATTTGGTTACAACCATTCATTTAATCATGGACATTTAACAGTAAATACATAATAATTATAAAGATACAGGATGTTAAATTAAAAACTGAATCTCTATATAATATTATTTCTGTATAAATACTTACTCGGGATGTACTAAAGGAACTTCAATTACATATTCTTTCGGAATATCGAAAAAATCTGGATCGTGTCCATTCGCGGACAACACAAGTGGCAGTATATCCCAGCGACTTCCTTTGCTCTTCCAGCCCAACTGCAAGCAAATGTCAGTGAACTCGACGTTAATGGGATCACCTATGACAGAACCATCAGCTTGGCGGTATCCAGCATAGGCGATGAGCTGTGGATTCCAAACACGGAAGTCATGCTTGCCGTCTGTTCTTTGTGGGAAAATAGTAATGGCTGATCTGTAACAAACATATTTTTGAATATTAATAATGGCATGGTTTTAATCAAAATACTGGTAAAACAATAATAAAAAAGTTATTGCATCAAAAAGAACTGTATTAAATTAAGAGTAGGCCCTTTTTTACAAATAGATATAAAGAGTCATGGCATTTAAGTTTATATCAGATTTATGGTACTCATTAAATAGAACATCTAGCTATATAAAATGCTAGGATGACAAGTTTTGAATGTAAAGGGTTAGTGAAGCGCAATACATGATGCCGTATTCTGTATTACTCAGCCTCTCCTACTCAATTCCTATCTTCACCTCCAAGTTGGTACACACTGGTAACCTGAGCAGCCCCACTGGAGCTTGAGTAACCAACCCAGTGGAAGGTGGGGTCAGAGCTGACGAAGAAGGGAGCCTTGGTCCTCCGATAAATAGGGGTTGAGCGAATAGCTAACAACCCTTTCCTGTAAAACTCAATTGTAGCGAATACAATGACTAATGAATTAAACGGATGTATCTCACAATGACGAACTCAGCCAAGAAAAATAGACATGATTATGGATTTAAAATTTGGAACCTGGAATGTGAAAACCCTCTTAAAGGGAGGAGCTATGATAAGTATAGCAGAAGAAATACGGGTTTGAAATATTGACACTGCAGGAAATCAGATGAAAGAACCAGGAAGAAATTCTCACTAAAAATAAAGTTCTCACTATACTACTTCGGAAATGAAATGAGACAAGGTGATAGAGTAGTAAGGTTTACAGTAACTAAAAACTACGAAAAGCCACTATCGATTAACACCAATATCACACAGAATTTCCACCATAAGACTCAAAGGTAAACTGCATAACGTGACAATGGTTAATGGATATGCACCGACGAAAGAGGCTGATGAAGACGAGGTTGAAAGATTTTATGGAGAACTTCAGGAAGTATCTGATAAAAATCAAAAACACGATGTTAATATAACAATAAGCGGTGAAACTGTTGGAAAAGCCAAAATCAAAGAAATGTGGAATGGTATGATGATAAATGCAGAACTGCAGTCAAGGAAAAAAGGCATGCTGGTCTTAACCAACTTTAAATAAAGAAACACAAGAAATAGCAGAGAAATTTATAACGAAAAGAGAATGCAAGCGACTGGAATATACAAAAGAAAAAAAAGACAGGCTTTGAACAAACAAGTACAAGAAATCCTTGAACATAACAACAGACACAAGAGCAGAAAATTCTATAAACGAATAAAAGAAAGCACACTGTTATTAAATAAAATTATAATGAGATGGAAAGAAAGAAAACCTAAATGCAGGCAATGAGAATGATCAAAACGAGACAATATATTTTACGGTTGAGCAGCACAATAACAATCTGAGTTATGCAGAAGTAGTTCAAATAATAAAGAAACTGAAAAACATTAAAGTGCCAGGAAAGGATAGAGTTTTGGTAGAATTGTTGAAATATGGAGGACCCGAACTCTGGAGAACAATCCATTGGTTCAGACCAAAAAGAACCACTACAGACAACATATTTATACGTAAAACAATACAAGAGAAAGCTTATAAATACGACATAGACCTATATAATATGTATATAGACTTTAAACCAAATGATTGCCGGTATGAGCAATTCCCCACTTATGACCAAAGGCTGCGGTGGATGAGTTAATAAGTGGAAGGGCACTCTTTTCTTTGGGGGTGGGAAAACTGGACCTACAGGCAGATGAATCGAAAAATAGGTCAACGACGTAAAGATGCGGAAGGCAACCATAAACCTCTGCATTACAGACTCATAGAGTACCCCTAGTAAAGTCATGAATGGCAAATGACAAGTAGAGTAAACAAATTTACTCATTATGGAGCACTGATGATACTGGGCCTGACATTATACGAGAAGAAATTGAATATGCAAGGAAACAAGCTAAAGGTGGTAAATACCCCGGGCCTGATAAAGTTCCTATCGAATTACTCAAAATTGTGAATACTGAATCTATTGATCTTCTTTTGGATCTATTTAATACCATATATAGAACAGGCATAATACCCAAAGAACGGCTACAATCAACATTTATACTGCTTTCCAAAAAAGCCAATGTAAAGGAGTGCAATGAACATTGCACTATACTCTTAATGAGTTATGTCTTGAAATTGTTTTTAAAAGTCATTCACAATAGAATACATAAGAAATTAAATGAAGGCATAAGTAATACTCAAATGGGATTTAGGAAAGGACTGGGAACACAAGATGCACTGTTTGCAGTAAGTGTTCTTTCTCAGAGATGCTTACATATAAATCAGGAAGTATATACCTGTTTTATTGATTTTGAGAAGGCATTTGACAGAGTGCAGCATAACCGACTAAAAGAAAATATCATGGATGGATCGCAAAACAATGATTATTGATTTTGAGAAGGCATTTGACAGAGTGTAGCATAACCGACTTAAAGAAAATATCATGGATGGATCGCAAAACAAACGAACAAGTTCTCAAACAACTAGGAAAACAATGCGAAGTTTTAAATTCCATAAAAATCAGGAAATTAAAATACTTGGGGTACATCATAAAAGGTGAAAAATACGAACTACTAAGAAATATAATGCAAGGTAAAATCAAAGGCAGAAGAAGCTTAGGAAGACGTAAAATCTCGTGGCTACACAATCTCCGTGAATGGTTTGGATGCAATTCAAATGAACTAGGCACATAAATCAATCAGAAGAATTTCGTAAGTAGCAATTATTAGCCAAAAGAACCAAAATGACTATCTACAGAACTTTGATAAGACCCGTAGTAACCTATGTTGTGAAACCTGAGTAATGACGAAAAAGAGGAAGCCCAACTCAGGACATTCGGGAAAAAAGATACTAAGAAAAGAATATGGCCCGGTGCAAGAGGAAAACGGCACATGGAGAATCAGAAGAAACGACGAGGTTAATGAACTGAATGAAGGGTATGACATTGTAAGATTTGTGAAAAGCCAAAAACTGTCATGGCTGGGACATGTTCAGCAACAAAAAGACATGAAAACGACAAAAAAGATGTTACAGTAGAATCCGGTAGGAAGGCAGAAGTAAGAAAGGCCCAGGACGAGGTGGTTGAATGACGTGGAAGATCAACTGAAAACCATGAATATAAAACAAGGAGGAAAAGGGCACAAAAGAGATCTAAATGAAAGGACACAGCCAGACAGGCAGAGACTTATCCAGGGTTATGATGCCAAAAGATGAAGAAGAAGTAGGAGGACAAGTCACACTGTGTGTCTGGTAAAGTAACTACGCTAGCTAGGAGAAAAATCTTTAAATATAGATAATAACAATGAATGGTTACTTGGAGATTCCGATTTTACAGTGAAGATATTTTTAAGAAGTACAGTAAAATAAAATATGAAGACGGTACTAGATTTTTGTTCCAATACAGAGCAGCGGCAAGCCACTTATAAGAGAAGTGACTGGAATGGGTCGAAATAGATAACAAATACACATAAAAGACAAAAAAGGAGTACTACTAATAGATTTACCAGAGAAGTTAAGGCGATGATAGGAGTACGTTAGAGAACATTTGCAAGATAAAAGAGGTGAAATGCAGAAAATAAAGAATTAAATCCTTTAGAGAGAAGATCACGATAGATAAAATCAAATATGCTATCAAAAACTCTAAAGACAATAAGGCAGCTGTATTAGATGAAATACCAGTAGAACTGTTAAAACTAGTGGAAGAGGATAACTTGGAAGTATTGGCAAATTTATTCAACACGGTGTAAGATACGGAAATAATACCACAAGACTGGCCGAAGTCAGCATTTATAAACATTCCTAAAAAACAAGTAGCAAAAGAGTGCTCTGATTATCAAACACTGAGCCTCATGAGTCATACATTAAAAGTTCTGCTAAAAATAATACATAAGAGAATATACGAAAGGCTAGAGGAGGATATTAGCGAGACGCAGTTCGGGTTCCGAAATGGAATGAGTACTAGAGAAGGACTATTTGCCATCAACATATTGATTCAGCGATGTCGGGATGTAAATGTTGATCTACACTTGTGCTTCATTGACTATGAAAAAACTTTCGATAAAGTAAGACATGAAAAACTAATATCAATACTCAATACAAGCGCATTATACGTATTTCGATCTCTTTAGGTCTCGTCAGAGCGGTATGGGCACTACTCTGAATCAAAATAAAATTTTTGAAACAAGATTTTTGAAACAAAAATCTAGTACCCTCTTTATATTTTATTTCTTTACTCCGTTTGGAGTAACAGAAAAAGAATTCGAGACGAATTTTGACCATGATGAACGGCATGTGGAATGCAATCTTAGATTCCCTTACCGAGTAATTTATCACACTGTTTGCTTTGCAAGTTTTAGAAACCACAGTGGTGAAAATTCGATTTCTCCAGGAATAAATCGTATGATTTCTCTTTTTCTTTACGGTAAAATAATCTATAAGAACAGGAAACAAGCGCCACAACAATGTAATTGGACCTTATGGAGAAGACGTCGTAAATGATAACGGAGAAAGACTTATCAATCTCTGTGAAAGTAATAGACTCAAAATAACTAACGGATATTACTGTCACAAAAACATACACAAATCTACATGGTTTCAACCAACAAGGAATATTAAGTCTATAATAGATTACATGATAGTTAAAAAAAATTCACAAATACTCATTAGAGATATTAGAGCTATGAGAGGAGCAGTATGCGGATCAGATCACCACATGGTCAGGGCAAAAATTGTTTTCCCATATAGATTAAAGGACAGTGTCTCATCAAGCCAAGACGAACAACTTTTAGAAAGAATTGATCTTCCTCAATACAATCTGTCCAGTTTAATTCATGAGAGCACTCGTACACTATATAAGACTCGAATGGACACCAAACTTGACGAAACACTAACAAATACCAAATGCATATATGAGAACATAATATCAAGTATTCATCAAACAGCACAGGAGGTCTTAGGAATCAAACAAAATAAAATTAGTAACAAGCTTTGGTGGAATGAAGACGTCGAAAATGCGGTAACAGAAAAGAAAAGATTATACCATAAGTGGTTGAATACAAAAGATGACAAAGACCGATACAATGAAATGAAGAAGAAAGCTAGAAAGATAATTATGACCTCCAAAAATGAGACATGGGACAGAAGGTGCAGAGAGATAGAATCTTATATTGGAGGACGACAATGCACTGAGGCGTGGAAGTTTATAAACTCTGTTAAGAAGCCGACTAACGAGAAAGTGATTCTAAATCCCATAAATCCCGAGGATTGGACACATTATTACAAACATCTATTAAATGAGAACAGAGACGAATTTAAAGAAGATATGAATTCATCAAGAATCGAAATTCTGGGAGAGCATATTACCATAGATATCAACACAGTTCAAAAAGCTATAGCAGGGATGAAGAATGGGAAAGCAAGTGGACCAGAATGAGTAACTACGGAATTAATAAAGAATGGCTCAGAGAAATTACACAGAATGATCACGGTGATATTTAACGAATATATTAATGGACATCCAACACCAGATGAATGGAAAACAGCATATATGACCCCAATATATAAAAAAGGTGACAGGAGAAATTGTAAAAACTATAGAGGGATATCGGTCACAAGTTCAATGAGTCGACTATACGGTCGAATACTACGGGACCTGATAGAGGAAGATTATCAATCGTCTGAAGACGAAGAACAAGGAGGATTTAGAGCAGGTCGTTCATGTACAGATAACATCTTCTGTCTTAAACAAATTATAGAAAAGAAAGTTGTGACAAATAGAGAGTTACATGTGACTTTTGTAGATCTTGAGAAGGCATATGACACAGTCCCGCTAAATAAACTATGGGAAGTCCTGGGCACATCAAATATACATCAAACATTGGTTATTGCTCTCAAAGATCTATATTATGGTTCAAACTCCCAAATGAAATTCGGAAATCTCTTAGCTGAAAAATTTGCAGTTACTAATGGTCTCAGACAAGGATGTTGTATCTCTCCGACTCTGTTTAAGATTTATATCTCTGCAGCTCTAAAACAATGGAAAAGGAAAGTCAAAGGAATGGGTATACAATTGAACGATCAGGATTACATATATACTTTACAGTTTGCAGATGATCAGGTGGTGATCTCAAATGACAAAGACGACATGGAATACATGTTTAGAAAACTAATTGAAGAATACCAGAAATGGGGATTAAATATCAATTTAGAAAAGACAAAATACCTCTCAATTGGAGCTGAAGCAGAACAACTCGATATCGATGACAATCAAAAAGTAAATCCATGTGACGAATATAAATACCTGGGCGTCATCTTCGACCGTAGTGGAAAAGACGAACGAGAAATAGAACATCGAATTGTACAAGCACGAAGAGCTATAGCATGTTTGAACGGAGTTCTATGGAGTAAAGAAATATCAAAGAAAAGAAAATGGAACATCTATGAGACAATGGTTAAAACTAGCCTACTTTATGGAGCTGAGACATGGAGAATAACCGAGAAATATAAGAAAAAGGTCGAAACCACGGAAATGGATGCCATCAGAAGATCGATGAGAATATCAAGAGCCGACAGAATACGGAATGAAGTGATAAAACAACAAATGGGTATAGAGGGCACTATAGTTGAGGATATTGAGAGAAAACAGCTCATATGGTATGGACATGTGAGCCGAATGGGGGACGAAAGATTGCCTAAAAAAACGATGATGTGGCAACCCCCAGAGAAGAGGAAACGAGGAAGACCACCACAGAGCTGGAACCTGGGAGTTAGGAAAGCGATTAGCGCTCGAAATCTGGACGAAGACCTAACTCAAGACCGAATACAGTGGCGGTTGGGAGTCGGACAACGTCGTAAGACGTTATAAAACCGAATGTATATATATAAAATAATCTATAAAGAAAATTTCTATAATGAATTCCATGTTAAATCCGGAAGTATCGAAATTACCAAGAAAAGTAAACTGCTACTAGAAAAGAATTTCATAACAACCATATCCCTATTTTTTCTAAATGTAAGCATTTCATTTAAATTGATGTATGCAGCATTCTTTTTAAGAAATAATATTTCCCACAAGACTTAAATCATCATAAATGTTGTGTTGGGTTATTTGCGCGGATATATAAAACAATTTCAACATTCTTAACGTTTTCAAGTGAAACTGAATCTTACACAACATCACGAACTTCTGTCTTAGCTGAAATAAATGTTTTTTCACACTGCGTAAAAATAAATGGAACTATGGTAAGGATCTTTCTAAATTTCAGAAGGAAGGTGTGTTCGAGATTGCGGTTCCGCGTGTTATTTATACCCTCTTAAAATATTGGAGATTTTCTTATTTCGGCAACTCCCTCATGTCTCACCGCTTACGTACTTATTGTTTGATTTGTTGGTTGTTTAGTTCCAATCCTTTAAACCAGTTTGGGAGCTGTCTTATTCACGTGTCGAGAACTTTTTCTTCGATGGTCGTCGAAAAAGTTTTTTGAGTAGTTGTGTATACATACATAATCACACAAAAAATTTAAAAAAATTCACGTTTAAAAAGCTTTATTGATATTTTATTGATAATATGATATAAGTCGACGAAATCACAATATTATCACTTTATGAAATTTATGGTAATCTATTCCTTAGAAGCAAAACGGTTTGTTAGTGTTGGTATTTAAATTCGTAAAACAGTAGCAAGTTATCACGACCTTGGCATTGTAAAAAGTACCTAAGCTTCTTTTTTTTTTCGAATTATAATTTAGTATTGTTTTATTTTAATTGATTTAAACGAATAACAACAAATGCAAAAATCGATACAAGTAAATTAAGGAACTTACTCATAAGGCAACGCCTGGCAGATGAAATCAACAACGGATTAATGAATGTTAAAGAACCAATTCTGCAAAATACTGAGACGAAGAAAAAATAGTTATTAATAAATACAGAAATAGATAAAAGTCAAAAAGAAAATCTAATACCAACCAGATATAAAAAGAAGCAAAGGATGATGGAAGAAATTTTAGATTTAATGGAAGAAAGACATCAATATAAGAACAAAGATAATCAGATGTACAAAAAAGTGGATAAACAAATAAAATACAAAATTCAGAAAGCAAAAGAACAATGATTAAAAGATTAATGCGCAGAAATAGAAGAATACTAGAAAATACATGATAGTTTTAACACACATAAAAAATTAGAGAATTTACTCACAACAATAGAACAAGATACTCGAAAATGAAGTAAGAGAGGCTATCAACAAGCTTAAATATAACAAAGCACCAGGTCCAGATATGATAACAGCAGAAATGCTTAAAGCCACAGAAGAAACCGGCGTAAAGTTACTTCATCTACTCTGTAACCAAATATGGCATTCCAAACAATGGCCTGAAGACTGGACAAAATCTACAACAACGACCATACATAAAAAAGGCAGCTTCCATAAATGCGACAATTATAGAACTATCTCTCTTATATCCCATGCCAGCAAGACAATGCTACATATAATCAATGAGAGACTGAAAACATTCCTTCAAAGAGAAATTTCACGAGAGCAAACTGGATTTACCAAAGGTAGAGGCACTCGAGAATACCTGCTGAATATAAGACAGATAATCGAGAAATCTAGGGAATTCAACATCCCACTATACATCTGTTTCATAGATTACCGTAAAGCGTTCGACAGTGTTAAGTGGAGACACTTATGGCGAATACTAAAAGAAGTAGGCGTACCACAACATCTAATTACACTTATACCCGAACTATATGAACACACTACTGGATCAGTTAAAGTACTTGACACACTTTCGAACGAGTTTCATCCAGAACGGGGTGTTAGACAAGAATGTATACTATCTCCACAATTATTCAACATATATGGAGAGTATATTATGCGAAGATCACTTGAAGGATGGGAAAAGGGCATCTCAATAAATGGTCATAAACTAAACAATCTACGTTTCGCAGATGACACAGCCCTTCTTGCAAATAGTCAAGCAGAGCTGATGGAACTTATACGACTGATCGAAAACGAAAGTCAAATATTTGGTCTGCAATTAAACATATCAAAGACAAAGATCATGATAGTGGATAGACTACACAACAATCATCCACAAATAACCACAATTGACCGGTTCGAGGTTGTGAGATCATACTTATATCTGGCATCATTAATTACAAACACAGGGTCATTACAAGAAGAGATTAAACGTAGATGTGATCTAGCAAAAGTTGTCACAGCAAAAATGACCAAAATATGGAAGGAATGTCAAATTTTAAGAGCGATAAAGATGAGGTTGATCAACTGCTTAATATTTCCAATACTGACCTACGGATGTGAATCTTGGACTCTGAGACAATCGGGGAGAAAAAAGATAGACGCCACTGAAATGTTCTGTTGGAGACGAATGTTACGAATTCCTTGGACCGACCGTAGAACAAATAATTCAATTTTAAGAGAGCTAAAAGTTAGCCAACGACTCTCTAGTAAAGTCCATCTCCAACAATTAAAATATTTTGGGCATGTTATGAGAGCAAACACAGGAAACATGGAAAGACTCATAATACAAGGAAAGGTAGAAGGCCAAAGATCACAAGGAAGATCCCCAACAAGATGGATAGATCAAATTACAGGAATATGCCAAAGACCTATGCATGAATTAAAAGAAATGACCAGAGACAGTGATCTCTGGAGACGGACAATACACGACATCACGTCGACCACTACATTCCACCTGGGGGGTCAGGATTGAAGATAGAGAATGGAACAAGAAAACCGGGAATACTGAAAGATCCAAATGGGAAACTTATGCTGAATACTAACGACAAATTAAAGGGATGGACAGAATACATCAATAAATTGTTCAATTACAATAGAACAGAACAGATAGAGATATATGTAGAAGAGAATATGGTTTTAAAGATATTAAAGTGGCATTAAAAAACAGCAAAAATGGTAAAGCATTAGGTCCAGACCAAATCCTTCCAGAAATCTCAAAATGCATGAATGATGAAACCTTAGACATTATAGTAGACCTATTTACCTCAGTATACATTGTCTGCAAAGAAATGAATCAGAAAAGGCAGAAGGGGCGACTGCCACGCCAATCTTCTTCTTCTAGTGCCGTTTCCACTAATAAAGGTTGGCTATTACCATTGCAAATGTGTCTCTATCTGTTGTTTTTCTTAAAAGCGTCTGTCTATTCAACATTGTTCAGTAGTGAATGTTTTTCAGCCAGGTTATTTGTCGTCTATTAGGATCCCTTCTCCCTTAAATTTTACCCCTTATTATCAGCTACAAAACTCGTACTTCATATTTTTAAGTATGTGCTTCAAATATTCTGCCTTTCTCCTTTTAATGGCAATCAAAAGTTCTCTGTCTTTTCCCATTCTGTGCAAAACCATTTTGTTTGTAATATGATGGGTCCATGGTATTTTCAAAATTCTGTTAAGATTCAAATCTTAAAAGCTTTCAGCTATCTCATTAAGTCAACATTAACAGTCCAAGCTTTAGCACCATAATGAACAATAAAGTTGATATATCATTTTACCATTTGATATTAGACTTGCAGGTTGAGTCTTTAATTACTCATTAATTTCCTTATTATCAAATATGCGACTTTTAATTACTTTATTTCTGATCGAATTTATTATTTTGGTTTTGGATTTTTAGTAGATTACTTTATTATGAGTGCAATAAAACCCTGTTGGCGGATTTCATTTTACTACCAGTTTGATAATGACATACTACTGAATATATGGCTCAAGAAATTTTACTAGACTTGTTAGATAAGACGACTTTCAAATATTAACCTTAGATAAAGAGTTAATATCAATATACTTATACCAATTATATTATTTATTCTGCTTCTAGAGTCCTAAAAAAATCGAGAAAGGAATAGTAATCATTATTATCCCAATAGGTGGAGATAATTTGCTGGACCCACGTGGTTTGTCTCGTAATCGGCCAATTCATATAATTAATCGAGACGAAGCCCCCTAATTGCCTTTTGCCGCATTTCGTCGCATTCTCAGATATCAGTAAACCGTAGATACAGTGGCTAAGACGTGAATATAATAGATCAGCAGAAACCGAAAAGGTCCATTTAAGAACATTTCAGTAACTTTTTTCGCTTTC
Source organism: Diabrotica balteata (assembly GCA_918026665.1). Classification (NCBI taxonomy): domain Eukaryota; kingdom Metazoa; phylum Arthropoda; class Insecta; order Coleoptera; family Chrysomelidae; genus Diabrotica; species Diabrotica balteata. Next base: position 113,195,795 of record OU898284.1, on the reverse strand, counting down.
TAACGATATTCTAACCTTGTCGAAAGTGTAATCTTCACATTGATGACACTTTAATGTTACTCCTTGATCTTGGAAAGTATCGAAGGGTAATAAAGGTTGCTTTGCTAAAAAAACTCTCAAGCAATATAATTAACTGTAACAGGAATTTACAAATCTTGAATTTTTATACTACATTAAAATTAAACATTTTTATGTGGCATGATTCTTAAATAGTTCTACATTCGCAAATTCTGATATTCAATTTTTTTTAACAATTGGTGGTTAAATATTAATACAAGGAATGTTACACAAATAATTTAGTAATAGTAATGGTAATATATTATTATTAATATGCATCTATTAAGAAAATTGTTCTAAATTTCTAATACAATTGATTATTATTTGTCGATTTATACTTATTTCAGCGAATGCACCATTTTATACAGTGTGGAAACCACTTATAGAATAAAATTGTTTATGTCCTTATTTTAGAAAATAATAACGTTAAGATACCTTAACTTTTAAATTTAAATGTACGCTTTTTAGACATAAATTTGAATATACAGGGTGATCAATGCAAGTCTGGCATAGTGCATAATCTCTATTTTAAATGAAACACCCTATATATTTTCATGTTTTTAAAAGCTCCTTAACAATCTGATTTCAACGAACTATATCATGTAGGGTCTATTATGAATAGTACAAGGTGAAATTTTGAAATTAGGTATTTTCTTCAAGACAATGAATTAGATTAAAATAAATGCTCAACATGTTCTCCACCTTGTTGTTAGCAATACCACAGTCTCCTATAAAACTCGTTCTGAACTTTGTTTAAAGTTTGAGGTGAAATATTCCGTATTTCTGTAGTTATCCTTTCTTTTTGAGGTCTTCAATGATAGTTGATTATGTTACATATACTTTGTTCTTGAGATAACCCCAAAAAAAAATCCAAAGGCGTAAGATCTGGCCAATCAATAGTCCCCTTCATCAAATCCTTTTATTGAAGAAGATTTCATGCAAGTGATTTTTCACCATTAAAGCATAATGGGGTGTTGCACCGTCCTGCTGGAACCAGACAGCTTCATGCGGTAGGATTGGATCTATTGGATTGGGATATAAGTTAGCCAACTAAGGAAGAACATCGTCTTTTAGCATGCTTAAATATTTTTCGGCTGTCAAATTATCATCTATAAATATAGGACAAATAATATGATCTCCTATAATACCTGCCCAAACATTCAACTTTTGAGGATACTGGGTGTGTGTCTCACGCATCCAATGAGGATTCTCCGCTGACCAATATCTACAGTTTTGTCAGTTTACCTCTCCATTCAATGTAAATGTTGATATATATATATATATATATATATATATATATATATATATATATATATATATATAATCGGTTTAAAACGTCCTCCGACGTCTTCCGATGCCAATCTCCATGCATCTCTATCTTCCCAAAGATCTTCGTCTAAACCTCTCTCTCGGATCTCTCTGTCTATTCCTTCTCTCCAGCTCTTTCTGGGTCGGCCTCTTTTTCTCTTTCCATGTGGTGACCAATCTATAATCTGTTTAGGCAGACGATGTTCTGGCATTTTTTGCACATGTCCATACCACTTTAGTTGATGTACTCTTATATCTTCGACAATCGTATGTGTGACTCCCATAATCTCTCGTATACGTTCTTTATTAATTCTTTCGAGTTTTGATTTTCCTGCGGCCCGTCTCCAGTAGTCCATTTCCGTGGCTTGTAGTGTTCTTTCAGTAGTTGCCTTTAACTGCCACACGTCACTTCCATACATTACTATGCTTTTTATAATAGTGTTGTATATTCGATGTTTATTTTTTTTGGATATATGTTGATCCCAGATAATACTATTTAGTTGAGATATGGCCCTTCTACCCTGAGTGTTTCGTTTTTTTAAAGCCTGATCTGATTTGCCGTCGTCTGTGATTTCTACTCCTAAATAGGAATATTTATTGTTGTACTTAATGTGTTGTCCGTCGTTTAAAACTAGATTTTGTTCTTTACCACCGATGTTCATGTACATTGTTTTATCTATGTTCACTTCTAATCCCCATTTTTTGTATTCTTCGATTAATTTTCGAGTCATGTATTCTAGGTCGTCATGTTCGTTAGCAATCACAATTTGATCATCAGCAAAACATAGAGTGTACAGGTTGTTATTGTTTAATTGTATACCCATACCGCTGCATTTCCGCTTCCAGAGTTTTAATGCTTGTTCCAGATATATTTTGAGAAGTGTCGGCGCTAAGCAGCATCCCTGCTTCAGTCCTTTGTCTACTACAAAACCTTTGGAAACATTCGTTCCTATTTTAACTTTGGCGTTGGCGTTCTCATATAGTTTTTCCACTGCTGTTATGAGATTTGAGTTGATGTTCGTTTGTCTGAGAGTGTTCCATAACTTATTTTGAGGGATGCTATCGTGAGCCTTTTTAAGATCAACAAACAAAAAGTGGACTTCTTGATCTACAGCAACCTTTTTTTCTATAAGTTGGGTGATACAAAAAAGGTGGTCTATGGTCGATCTACCAGCTCTAAAACCCGCCTGTTCTTCTGCTTCCATATCAGTGTATTCTCTTTCTATTCTATTTTTGATCATTTTCCCATAGATTTTACTAATGGTACTAGTAACTGCTATTCCACGGTAATTGTCGCAATTTTGTTTGTTTCCCTTTTTATGTAAAGTTGAAATGGTTGAGGTTTTAAATTCGGCTGGAACCTCTACTTTATGCAGTTTTGAAAGAGTATTGTCAAATGCTCATATAGTTTTTCAGTTCCATATTTTATCAGTTCTGAGGGTATATTGCCAGGTCCGGGCGCTCTTTTGTTTTTGAGTGAAATACAGATATCCCTTACTTCCTTTTTTGTGATTCTTGTAGGAGATGCTTCAACGCGTATGTTTTGGTTACTTTCTTTTATTTTGAATTCCATTCGGTCTTCTTGTAACAGTTTACTGAAATACATGTCCCATGTTTCTAACGAAATTGGTGAGATTAAATCATTTTTGTTGTCGTTGGTCCTAAGAGATTTAATAAGTTTCCAGATTTCTGTACTTCTAGTTCCTCCTATGTACGTATTTAATTTTTGACAGTTTTGATCCCAGGATTCATTTTTTTTCTGTCTTATCATTTGTCTCACCTTAGCTTGATGGTTTTTGTAATCAGACCAATGTAAATGTTGATTCATCAGAAAAAGAATTGTGCCAAGAGCTATTTCATTTGTTAATTTTATCCATCAATTTTTTGCAGAAATCCATTCTACAATCCGGATCGTCTTCTGTTAGCTCCTGCACAAATGTCAATTTATATGGATGAAGTTTTCTTCATGGAGACACCTTAGGACAGTTGTCTGACTCACATTATTTTGACGTGCAATTTGACGTGAACTTGACGTTGGATTCTCTGCGACACTTTATCTGCGTTTGGCATATCCAAGTTCTCTAAATTGTGCATAAATTTTAGACGCAGAGGATACCTCTGATTAAATAAATTTGCTATTTCAACTTGACTTCTACAATTCTCCCCGTAACCGATCATCATTAAAATCTCAATTCGGTGGGCCTTAGTTAAATATTTCATTTTTATTTCTGCAAGAAATTAGTTTTTAATTAAGAATTTATGATTTTAATGTAAAATGTCAACTGCATGTCAACTGATTGATAACAATCCGCATTATTTACCGATTTAGTTTAATTAGCAGACTATCTATACAGTTTTTACCTATTCAAGACAAAAAATGTTAACACGGTTACTAAACAGAAATTTTCCCCAATATATAGTGTACTGTCACTTAGAGTAGAAGTCTATTGTCTGTATTTAGCTAATTTAAAATAATACCATAACACGTGATAAATTATTAATTTCAAAATTTCACCTTGTATTATTCATTATAGACCCTACATGATATTGTTCATTAAAATCAGGTTTTTAAAAGTATTTTAAAAACATAAAAAATATACAGGGTGTTTTATTAAAAATAAGGATTATGGACTATGGCAGACTTGCGTGGATCACCCTGTACATTTAAACTTATGTTTAAAAAGCGCACATTTAAATTTAAAAGTTAACATGTCCCAGAGTTTTTGATTATTTTCTATAATAAGGACACAAACAATTTTATTCCAGTGGTTTCCACACTGTATAAGTGGTTTCCACACTATATAAGAAAGGTTCATGGTCAATTTATTATCTTCACTGGTCAGTGTTATCGTATGTCGATTCCTGTTAACAGGTTAAGTGCCACCATATTGAAACTTTTAAGGTCTTCATTGGCCGATCACTTTTTTTTATAGTATTTCTATTACTTTCTTTAAAATCTTTATTTAACACTCTAAAATGGGAATTTTGGTTCAAATTTCAATTTTCAAAATGTGAGTCCATTCGCTGCCACTAGCAAGATTCTTATCATAAAATGTCTATGAGAGTCCGTCGACGTGGCTTGTGTTTTTCTTGTCAGTTCTTAGATTAGAGCGGTATAATACAGTCATACGAGAAAGAACAACAAAAACTTAATAAATATTGGTAAAAAATTCTGTCAGGTGAAGAATCGGATCAGTTTGGTGACACGTATCTTTTGGACGAGTACTACCAACCAACTAATTCTAGTGACAGTGAAAATAAATCATGTACCCTGGAACAAAATACAAAAATAAAACGTGAGATTGGAAATACCAAACCGTTGGGACAAGATGTGTCGGCGTCCACCAGTAAAGAAAAAGAATATACGAATCTCGTAGAACATGTTGATGTTGCTATAGAATCTGTCATTGCCCAACATTCTGAAGTCTCCAAACAGGAAATACTCCGGAAAGTCGCCGAACAATAGTGTCCAGTGCAGTGAATGAGGCTATTGTCTGAGGACCGGTCAAGAGCAAAAATTTACAAAAATTTACATTTGGGGACTACATTTCTGCAAATTGTCATACTCAATTTTACGAAAACTTCTACAACAAATGGCCCTTTCAATGCTACGAATATTTTGTAGGCGATGGTCTTTTATCTATAATAGTAAATATCTTATATATTTTGTTCAACTGATTTTGATTTTATTTTTAATTTTTTAGGTCGAAGAAACAAATGCAGCATCAGAAAAGAAATTACAAAAAAACCGAACTGGGATTCTCACTAGTTAAATAATGATCATTATCTCTCTCTCTCTCTTGTCGTTTTCTCATTGCTGAGGATCGTGATTCCCTACAATGCGGGCTGTCAATTCTCTCCATCTCTTGCGATTTTGGGCTGCTCTCATGGACTCGGAAAACGTCTCTCCAGTGGCTTTCTGTACTTGATCTGACCATCGGATAGGTGAGCGTCCTCGGCCTCTACGTCCTTCTACGTTTCCGCACACAATTAGTCTTTCTAAGTTGTCATTGTCTTTTCTCGCAATGTGGCCAAAAAACTTTAAAACATTTGCAAGACACTGAGAGGAGAGTCTGGTCTGAATGTTTAGCTCTTCTAGAATCGACTGATTGGATCTGTGCTACGTCCACGAGACTCGTAGCATTCGTCTCCAGCACCACATTTCGAATGCGTCAATCCTTTTCCTATTCTCTGATTTTATTGTCCATGTTTCGGCACCGTAACTAAAGATTGAAAAAACGAGTGTCCGTACCAGTCTCATTTTGAGTTTTTTGGACAAAGAGCGGTCCTTCCATATTTTTAACAGTCGACTCATCGCGTTCTTGGCCATTCCTATTCTTCTGCGAATTTCCGTATGGCAGGAGGCTGCATTGCTTAAGGAAGATCCTAGATACGTGAACTCGACTACTTTCTCGAATTGATTTAGGGCGCCTGTTGTTTGGAGGATATTCGCGTGGTCCACAATCATGATTTTTGTTTTCTGATTATTAATCTTGATCCCACACTTGTTGCTTTCGGTTTCTACTCTCTTGCAATGGAGATGCCGCCTCTCCATCCATCGAGTGCGTTCCTCATTATGTATTCTCCATATAAATTGAACAGGTCTGGAGATAGTATGCAGCCTTGTCGTACACCTCTGCTGGTTTTGAAGGTATCAGGTTGCTGGTTTTCAATTCTTATTTTAACTGAGTTATCTTCGTATAAGTTTTTAATTAATATTGCCAAATAACCTTAAACTCCCATCTCATGAAGAACTGTCCAGAGAACTTCCCAGTTTACACAATCAAATGCCTTTTGGTAGTCTAAATCTCGTTATCTAAATAATATCAAAAAGTGATATCAAGCAATCGCTTTCAGGTATTGAGGAAAACGCTGCTCAACTATAATTCAGTAACAACAGATGACATGATGATAAGGAAAAATTTAAGGCTGCCATCATTCCAAAGGAAAACGTGTGTATTGATAAAACTTTAGTACCCTTTCAAAGGCGACTAAAATTCAAGTAGTATATTACCAACAAGAGGCACAAATTTGGGATAAAATTATTCAAACATTGTCTGAAAGGTAGCTATACCTACGATTTTATTGTATATTGTGGACAAGAATATGTTGAAGGTAGCACAGTACCAACAAATGTAGTGATGAAACTTAGGGACTGCTTGACAAAGGACAAACACTTGCGATTAATAACTACTACAGCTCTATCACACTTGCACATGAACTCCTACACCGAAACACTTCGGGCATCGTTGTTCAGAAGTGAAGAGATAAGTGAGATGTGCTGATGAATGGTACCAAATTCGCAGACGAAATACTGACAATGCAGAAGCCACGCAAAAATGTAGAAAAGCCATAGAATATCATCAAATATAATAAAAATAAAAGCTTTATTGATATACAAGGTTAAATGAAAAGGTATAATTCGCTATTACGTACAGGAATAAAATGATACAGAAAATTATCGATGAAGCTCTTGATTGGCACAGTACTTATGAATGCCTATGTCGCATATCAAAGGATTTCCAATTAAAGCATGACGATTACCAAATTTAAGGAAGATGTATTTTGGGGCCTATGAGAAGATTTTATCGTCACACCATTAATTATGGAAAATACTCACAAACTCAGCGATGTTGGTCATGCAAGCAGAAGACGATGTAGAACGTGTTACGCAAAATAATAAAAGAGAAAGAAAGTGGCATATAGGAAAACAACCAACACGTCATTGACATGTGATGGCTGTAAAAAACTCCTTGTTGTAAAAAAGCCTTAGCTCTTATTTTGTCATACATGAAGTGACAAAAAATTTAATTAGTACTTTAGATACAATTTTGATATAATGTTATTACGTTTGGTTTTATAAAAATAAAGCTTATTTTGCCTAAAATGTGTTCTTACTATGAATATATGACTGAATGAATATACAGAGTGGCCCAAAAGTCTGGAAACGGCTAATCTCGTAAATTACTGGACATAATTATACAAAATTTGAGATACGCCTATTTTGGGATACGGAAATTCCATATTTGGTATTTGCAATGTTGCCAGATTTTCAGTTTCTCTTATATTACTAGTAACTTTGGTTTTTCAAACGCATCACCCTGTATATTCAGTCATTATTGGAATCTGCTATTAAATACTAGTTCAACCACATGTAACACTTATGATTTTATGTAGTCTGGAAGGTCTTAAATGCATTAACAGAAGTCTGGCAACGCCTAAATTGTTTCAATAAATTTTTTAATACTAACTATTTTCAAATACATTAAAACGTAACAATAGATAGTTTAGAATATTTTTTAACATAATAGTTACGTTATTAAGTGTTCAAAATGTGCTCCATTTGTGAGTTGACAGCACTCTAATCGATGGTAGAATGCTTCTTCCACATTTCTCCATGATTGTCTAGAAATTATTCGAGATTCATCGATAATTCATTGCCTTAGCTATGAGAGACTTGCTGGTTAAGTTTTGTAAACTGAATTTTTCAAGCATCTCTAATAAAAATAATCTTTAGGATTGAGATCGGGTGAACATGGAGGCCGTTCAATTCTACCTTGTCTACCAATTTATCGTCCGGGAAATATCTCATCTAAATAACGCCGAACATTTACACCAACTGTCTGACGTTAAATTTCTTTCGATAAAAAATGGCCCAATTATATAATTACCTACTATAACTGATCATACATTTAATTTTTGTGGTCTTTGAGTATGGTTTTAAGTATGGTTTGAGTTCAACCATATGTTCACTTGATTTTATGTAGTCTGAAAGATCTTAAATACATAAAACAGTGCAAAATATGTAGATTTTAATAAATTTAAATATTTAAATGGAGAATGCTGTGATTTTGACATTTGTTCACCATTTAAATTATGAACTAAAATTGACAGTAGTTGTGGTTCAAATAGTTCTACAATTTAAATTGCTTCTCTAAAATGCCGTTCTCTAAACCGTTCTCCTATTCATAAGACGACGGTACAAAAAACTGTAAGGCGATTTGAGGAATCTGGAGAAGTAAAAGATACCGATCAGGTTGACCGAAAAGAGTTATCAATGACAACAAAACTTCAGTTATAAGCAAAGTTTTGTTGAAGATCCACATACATCCCCAGGCAGGGTTGCACAAGTACATGATGTAGGTCATTCTTCATTCTTACGTTTATTACGTAAAAATAAATTTTATATCGACATGTGGTGACTGGTACTGGTGTGACGTAAATTCACACTGAAGACTGAATGCGTGAAAACCATACTGAAAGACCACAAAAAATAAATGTATGGTCAGATATAGTAGTTACTTATTCAATTGGGTCATTTTTTGTCGAAAGAAATTTAACGTCAGATAGTTGGTATAAATGTTCGGCGATATTTAGATGGGATATTCCCTGGACGATAAATTGGTAGACAAGGTAGAATTGAATGGCCTCCACGTTCACCCGATTTCAATCCTAAAGATTATTTTTATTAGGGATACTTGAAAAATGCAGTTTACAAAACTTAACCAGCAAGTCTTGCAGAGCTAAGGCAACGAATTATCAATGAATCTCGAATAATTTCGAGACAATCATGGAGAAATGTGGTAGACGCCTTCTACCATCGATTAGGGTGCTGTCAACTCACAAATTTAGGACATTTTGAACACTTAATAACGTAACTACTATGTTAAAAAATTGCCAGACTTCGGTTTTATGTATTTATGACCTTCCAGATTACATAAAATCATAAGTGTTACACATGGTTAAACTCGTATTGAATAGGAGATTCCAATAATGACTGAATATACAGGGTGATGTATTTGAAAAACCAAAGTTACTAATAATATAAGAAAAACGGCAAATCTGGCAACATTGTAAATATCAAATATGCAATCTCCGTATCCCAAAATAGGTGTACCTCAAATTTTGTACAATTATCATTAGCATTTTACGAGATAATTAGTGGTTTCCAAACTTTTGGGCCACTCTGTATAAAACAATATATAATTACGAAAATGTTATTTATAAATATTATGAGCCATGTGAGTCCTAGTTGACATCTCAGAAGCACAGGCCAAGTATGCTTTCTAAACCATCTGGCTACACTAAAAATGTTCACGTATATTTTAAATCAGTTCGGGAAGCCTCTGTTGAGCTAAAAGCATTTTAGTTAAGTCCGTATATAACTTTTATGTGTAAGTCCGTGTTTTCTTCTCAAGGCACTTAACTGTTAAAACAGGTAATATGTGTTAGTTCTAAGATTGTACCCCGCTTATTAGTCCAGTTGTCAGAGATTTGATTTCTAAAAACGAAACGAACAAGCTAAATTTTGATGAGTTTTCTAATTTAGCATTCCAAAACAATTGCAAAAAAGTTTGCGACTCGTCTTTAGACTTTCTCCTAAAAACCCCTCGTTTATGGAGAGAAACGAGAAACATCGCTTTAACAAAAATTTGTACGCCATAGTAGAAACAAATGTTTCAAACAAAAAATGTAGCCGAGATCATTTTGATCTATATCCCATTTACGTCGAATATATGTCCAAAGACCTCATTAGGTGAAATATGTAGCCTAAAGTTTACCGTTAAAAATTCACTGCATTTGCAGTCATTTTGGAAAATTTTATGTGAAACTACACTTTACTGCGATTTAACATTTTAAATGAAACGTTGATAAATATTTTTGTATACTCCCATTTACGAAACTGGCATTGAGCGAAGAGTTGTTTGAAAAATACACCCGTTAACTTGTTTCAACTGCAAAAAATCCCCAGCCACATTACGTTTTCGCACAAATAAAATTTATAGCAGGTATCAGCTGAAGTATCACTCCAAAGATTTTCTGTACAAGAATTGTTTCGATAAAACCGGTGATAGCGATACACTAATAGGATTTAAGAGATTTATAGAGCAAAGTTTTTTTCTTTTAGTTTTAACTCTTTAAACTTTTAAAATGGAATAGTTGAGGCATTAAAAATGAGAACATTTACAATTCAGTTGGAAGTATTAGATGTAGTGTTGGAAAAAAATTAAATAAATTTTCTTCACGAAAATTTATTCATTATAAATCCATCACTCCATTACTGAACCCGTTATGTCTCTATTAGATGTATATATATATATATACATATATATATATATATATATATATATATATATATATATATATATATATATAGTAGTTTTGAGTTTCTTGAACCGTATTATATTTAATATAAAATTAATATTTCTTGGGTTAGGTTCAATAAAGATATGTTACATGTGGAGCTAGATTTTATTTTCCATTGCAATTAATCAACGTTTCGGCAGGAAACCCTTGCCTTTGTCAAGATTCTAAAATGTGTATAAATATAGGACAAACAGATATTGTAAAATATGTATATATGTATATATATATCGGAAAAAGGAGTACGACCGTCAATCCAATATATATATAAGGATCACTCAGACGAGTGGTGGGTTCTTATATCGGTCTCTAGGTGGAGAAATAAAAGACAAAGTTGATAGGCTACTTTATCTATTTTGAAGACGTTTCGCTTTCGAGTTTTGAAAGCATCATCAGTTCATCTAAAAAATTATTACAATATGAGAACCACACAATCATGGAAACGATGTTAATTGTTACCTTAAAAAGATATGTAGCAGTCAATGTTATTAACAAATATGTGAATGAAACTAAGTAAATGGACATAGTACGCTGATCTTGTATAAACAGTTAAGCAACTAACAACATATATGAACTTGTACAAAAATTAGCACAGCAATTGACCATGTGGTCCAAAATAAATTCAATGTTATTTATATTAATAAGTGAGAAAGAACCAAGAAAATCATAAATAACCTCCAACTATTTAATGGATATTAAACTTTGATTTTAACTTTAGGTAGCATTATAAGTAATATTAATAAAATTCTACAAAATAGTGAATATGAAGTTACCGATCAAGGCCTTGTGGATGTCGCCGTGAAAATGGCGTTAGATGAAACAGGAACGAACTAACCGCAAAAAGACAGCCAACCTTGAGGTCAAAATTACTTTTGACAGATCAACAAGGTGTAAATACCAACCCAGAATTTTTGGGCGGTTAATTTAATTTTTATATTTTATAACTGAGTCTGGATGACCTCCAGGTTGTAAAGGACAACAACAGTGAAAAAAGTTGGTAGTGTACACACAACTCCCCCCACTAACCGGCCCAAATTTACAAACCGGAGATTTGCATTCAAACTCATAATAATGTGATGACGTTAATCATGTGGCAAGTTAAATAGTCAGGTGATTAACGATATTATAATCTCCATACAGCCCAAGGTTCACTATACTTGGAGCTGTGATTTGTAAAGGATTCTATGAATCAATTACAATGTTTGTATTATTTTATATATAATTTAAAACTCTAATCAAAGAATTTAGTATAATGAAATGCAATATGGGTTGCATATGTAATAGTAAAATTAAGTAAAGAAATTAAGTTATTTAATTGATATATTTATTTATTTTATTTCTATTTATGTATGTAAATTATTTTATGAAAAGTGGAAAAAAGTTCAACTAGTACACCTAATATGACATTAATGTAGTGAAAAGATTAAGTAGCCTAATTCTGCAATATTAAAGCATGATATATCTGGCTCAAGTTACTTATGTCAGTTCTCTTATTCAATGCATTAGGATGTTTTAATATTGAACACATTTCCAAAAACTGTCTTTTCGCTAGATTGCGTTCAGTGGCAAGAATCTTAACTTCATTAAAATCCACTTCATGTTTTGTATTTATCGCATGTTGTGCTAGAGCACAAGTGTGTTTCGATAAGTTAATGTCGCTACGATGTGAAGTGAGACGACCTTTCAATGATCTACCAGATTGCCCAATGTAACAAAGATCGCAATTAGCGCATGGAATTTTATAAATTGTGTTCACTTGTTCCAAAGTGGACAAGGGTGTTTTAGTTTTAGAGAACAAATTTCTAACAGTTTTTGCATTCTTAACAGCAATTTTAACAGGTATATTATTTTGTTTATACAATTTAATAAGCTTCTCAGTAACTTGAGGGAAATATGGTAAGGAAGAGTAATGCGTGATAGTATTCTCAAGATCGGTATTATGCAGAACAGTGCTATTTATAGAATTATTAGAGATGTTTATAAGTTGGTCACCATCGGGTATGTCATAAATTGAGGATCCATAACTATGTGAATAAAGGTATTTATTGATGATAGAGGAAGGATATGAATTCTCTATTAGAATATTTCTCAATAACTTAAAGGATTCCCTTCGATTAATTGGATGTGTCAATTTATTTAATCTAAAGCTTAAAGCTTTTATCAGGTTTAGTTTATATTTCATAGGATGACAGGAATGGTAGTTAAGGAACCTATTAGAGGCCATTGATTTTCTATACCAACTTGTGGTTAGAGTGTTATCTGCCATTCTGATGACACGCATGTCAAGGAAGGGTATACTATTGGTGGTAGTGTCCTCAAGTTCAACAGTGAACTGTAAATGAGGATCAAACTCATTAAAGTGGGATAGGGTACCCTGAACCTTGTCAGGTGGTAGGGCTAATAATAAATCATCCACATACCTTTTAATAAAAGGGATTTGAAAATCCAAAAGACCCAAACGGTCAGAAACCAAATCATCCAATACAAAGTTAACTAGGATGGGAGAGATTGAGGAACCCATAGGTGTACCAAATGTTTGAAGGTAAAATTTGTCATCAAAGACTAAAAAATTAGTGTCAAACACAAGTTGTAACAGTTCTGCAAATATATCCCAAGACACCGGGCAGTTAGGTTTGATAGAATTCCAATGGTTTTTTAAGGAAGTAATTACACTGGACAAAGGTAAGTTAGTGAAAAGAGATACCACATCAAAACTTACTAAAATGTACCCTTGAGGTAGTTGAAAATTGTTAATAAATTCACTAAAATTGAAAGAATCAACAATGTTGAAATCATTGTTGTAATTATATGATTTAGACAAAATGTCTGTTAGAAATTTAGCTATTTTAATATTAGGTGAGTTAATTGATGACACAATAGGTCTCATGCTCAACGTTGGTTTATGTATTTTAGGTAAACAGTAGAATCTTGGGGCATATCCATCATAATTATGTAAAGACTTAGCTAAAGGTTGATCTATGATCTTAATGTTTTTTAAATGTGTTATAAATTTATTTATTTTATTTGTGAATTTAGAACAAGGATTAGAAGATAGTGGTTGATAGTATCTATCATCATCTAACAGTGATTTACTCAAACTGAAATATTGATCTTTGTCCATAAGGACAGTAGCATTACCTTTGTCACTCGTAAGAACGAGAAGATTAGGGTGGGTTTTTAAAAACGATACCGTCTCCCTGTAAATCTTATCTAACTCTGATAAGGGTTGCCTAGGGCGTTTAGTGAAATTCAACAAGATGTTGTTCGAAGATGACCTAAGAGATAGAAGGTCGGAATTGTCCGCATGAGACAAAATATTCTCAACATCTGCTAAGATTCTACTAATTGAGTAGTCCTTGAACGAAGGTTGAAGGCCAAATTTAGGACCCAAAGATAACAGCTTCAGTATGTCAGGAGGAACCTCAATATTAGATAAATTCTTAATCCACTTAGGATTAAATGGGATTTTCTTGAAATCAGGTGTATCTAAGTTATTAAGTTTATTTTTAAGTTTAGTTATGGATTTATTATAAAAGTAATTAAATTTTCTATGTAGAGAAGCCTCAAAAGTGTCCAACAAATTGTCAGGTAGGTGACTATCCAGAAACGAAGTAACATTATTTATTTGAAAAGTTAAAGATTTAATATCTGTGTGAACCTTAGAAATATGGAAATTAAGCAATCGCACCCTCACCTGTCTATTCAAAGCCTGGCTTCTACGGTACAGTCCGTTGTCTGTGGAACTAGATGTCGATGCAAGGATGTTGGAGGTGGTGTCAACAATGAAACGTGGGATTTTCTTAGTTCTCCTACACTCAAGAAGGAAGGTTCTTCTAGCTTCGGCTGTTGCTAACTTTTCTGTAAGACTCGTCCATCTCTTCAGCTTCTTCACTGCTAGGTCTCCATGAATGCGTCTGGTGGAAGCATAGAACCCCTCTGAAACAGAAAGCATCGGAAAAAGGAGTACGACCGTCAATCCAATATATATATAAGGATCACTCAGACGAGTGGTGGGTTCTTATATCGGTCTCTAGGTGGAGAAATAAAAGACAAAGTTGATAGGCTACTTTATCTATTTTGAAGACGTTTCGCTTTCGAGTTTTGAAAGCATCATCAGTTCATCTAAAAAATTATTACAATATGAGAACCACACAATCATGGAAACGATGTTAATTGTTACCTTAAAAAGATATGTAGCAGTCAATGTTATTAACAAATATGTGAATGAAACTAAGTAAATGGACATAGTACGCTGATCTTGTATAAACAGTTAAGCAACTAACAACATATATGAACTTGTACAAAAATTAGCACAGCAATTGACCATGTGGTCCAAAATAAATTCAATGTTATTTATATTAATAAGTGAGAAAGAACCAAGAAAATCATAAATAACCTCCAACTATTTAATGGATATTAAACTTTGATTTTAACTTTAGGTAGCATTATAAGTAATATTAATAAAATTCTACAAAATAGTGAATATGAAGTTACCGATCAAAGCCTTGTGGATGTCGCCGTGAAAATGGCGTTAGATGAAACAGGAACGAACTAACCGCAAAAAGACAGCCAACCTTGAGGTCAAAATTACTTTTGACAGATCAACAAGGTGTAAATACCAACCCAGAATTTTTGGGCGGTTAATTTAATTTTTATATTTTATAACTGAGTCTGGATGACCTCCAGGTTGTAAAGGACAACAACAGTGAAAAAAGTTGGTAGTGTACACACAACTCCCCCCACTAACCGGCCCAAATTTACAAACCGGAGATTTGCATTCAAACTCATAATAATGTGATGACGTTAATCATGTGGCAAGTTAAATAGTCAGGTGATTAACGATATTATAATCTCCATACAGCCCAAGGTTCACTATACTTGGAGCTGTGATTTGTAAAGGATTCTATGAATCAATTACAATGTTTGTATTATTTTATATATAATTTAAAACTCTAATCAAAGAATTTAGTATAATGAAATGCAATATGGGTTGCATATGTAATAGTAAAATTAAGTAAAGAAATTAAGTTATTTAATTGATATATTTATTTATTTTATTTCTATTTATGTATGTAAATTATTTTATGAAAAGTGGAAAAAAGTTCAACTAGTACACCTAATATGACATTAATGTAGTGAAAAGATTAAGTAGCCTAATTCTGCAATATTAAAGCATGATATATCTGGCTCAAGTTACTTATGTCAGTTCTCTTATTCAATGCATTAGGATGTTTTAATATTGAACACATTTCCAAAAACTGTCTTTTCGCTAGATTGCGTTCAGTGGCAAGAATCTTAACTTCATTAAAATCCACTTCATGTTTTGTATTTATCGCATGTTGTGCTAGAGCACAAGTGTGTTTCGATAAGTTAATGTCGCTACGATGTGAAGTGAGACGACCTTTCAATGATCTACCAGATTGCCCAATGTAACAAAGATCGCAATTAGCGCATGGAATTTTATAAATTGTGTTCACTTGTTCCAAAGTGGACAAGGGTGTTTTAGTTTTAGAGAACAAATTTCTAACAGTTTTTGCATTCTTAACAGCAATTTTAACAGGTATATTATTTTGTTTATACAATTTAATAAGCTTCTCAGTAACTTGAGGGAAATATGGTAAGGAAGAGTAATGCGTGATAGTATTCTCAAGATCGGTATTATGCAGAACAGTGCTATTTATAGAATTATTAGAGATGTTTATAAGTTGGTCACCATCGGGTATGTCATAAATTGAGGATCCATAACTATGTGAATAAAGGTATTTATTGATGATAGAGGAAGGATATGAATTCTCTATTAGAATATTTCTCAATAACTTAAAGGATTCCCTTCGATTAATTGGATGTGTCAATTTATTTAATCTAAAGCTTAAAGCTTTTATCAGGTTTAGTTTATATTTCATAGGATGACAGGAATGGTAGTTAAGGAACCTATTAGAGGCCATTGATTTTCTATACCAACTTGTGGTTAGAGTGTTATCTGCCATTCTGATGACACGCATGTCAAGGAAGGGTATACTATTGGTGGTAGTGTCCTCAAGTTCAACAGTGAACTGTAAATGAGGATCAAACTCATTAAAGTGGGATAGGGTACCCTGAACCTTGTCAGGTGGTAGGGCTAATAATAAATCATCCACATACCTTTTAATAAAAGGGATTTGAAAATCCAAAAGACCCAAACGGTCAGAAACCAAATCATCCAATACAAAGTTAACTAGGATGGGAGAGATTGAGGAACCCATAGGTGTACCAAATGTTTGAAGGTAAAATTTGTCATCAAAGACTAAAAAATTAGTGTCAAACACAAGTTGTAACAGTTCTGCAAATATATCCCAAGACACCGGGCAGTTAGGTTTGATAGAATTCCAATGGTTTTTTAAGGAAGTAATTACACTGGACAAAGGTAAGTTAGTGAAAAGAGATACCACATCAAAACTTACTAAAATGTACCCTTGAGGTAGTTGAAAATTGTTAATAAATTCACTAAAATTGAAAGAATCAACAATGTTGAAATCATTGTTGTAATTATATGATTTAGACAAAATGTCTGTTAGAAATTTAGCTATTTTAATATTAGGTGAGTTAATTGATGACACAATAGGTCTCATGCTCAACGTTGGTTTATGTATTTTAGGTAAACAGTAGAATCTTGGGGCATATCCATAATTATGATGGATATGCCCCAAGATTCTACTGTTTACCTAAAATACATAAACCAACGTTGAGCATGAGACCTATTGTGTCATCAATTAACTCACCTAATATTAAAATAGCTAAATTTCTAACAGACATTTTGTCTAAATCATATAATTACAACAATGATTTCAACATTGTTGATTCTTTCAATTTTAGTGAATTTATTAACAATTTTCAACTACCTCAAGGGTACATTTTAGTAAGTTTTGATGTGGTATCTCTTTTCACTAACTTACCTTTGTCCAGTGTAATTACTTCCTTAAAAAACCATTGGAATTCTATCAAACCTAACTGCCCGGTGTCTTGGGATATATTTGCAGAACTGTTACAACTTGTGTTTGACACTAATTTTTTAGTCTTTGATGACAAATTTTACCTTCAAACATTTGGTACACCTATGGGTTCCTCAATCTCTCCCATCCTAGTTAACTTTGTATTGGATGATTTGGTTTCTGACCGTTTGGGTCTTTTGGATTTTCAAATCCCTTTTATTAAAAGGTATGTGGATGATTTATTATTAGCCCTACCACCTGACAAGGTTCAGGGTACCCTATCCCACTTTAATGAGTTTGATCCTCATTTACAGTTCACTGTTGAACTTGAGGACACTACCACCAATAGTATACCCTTCCTTGACATGCGTGTCATCAGAATGGCAGATAACACTCTAACCACAAGTTGGTATAGAAAATCAATGGCCTCTAATAGGTTCCTTAACTACCATTCCTGTCATCCTATGAAATATAAACTAAACCTGATAAAAGCTTTAAGCTTTAGATTAAATAAATTGACACATCCAATTAATCGAAGGGAATCCTTTAAGTTATTGAGAAATATTCTAATAGAGAATTCATATCCTTCCTCTATCATCAATAAATACCTTTATTCACATAGTTATGGATCCTCAATTTATGACATACCCGATGGTGACCAACTTATAAACATCTCTAATAATTCTATAAATAGCACTGTTCTGCATAATACCGATCTTGAGAATACTATCACGCATTACTCTTCCTTACCATATTTCCCTCAAGTTACTGAGAAGCTTATTAAATTGTATAAACAAAATAATATACCTGTTAAAATTGCTGTTAAGAATGCAAAAACTGTTAGAAATTTGTTCTCTAAAACTAAAACACCCTTGTCCACTTTGGAACAAGTGAACACAATTTATAAAATTCCATGCGCTAATTGCGATCTTTGTTACATTGGGCAATCTGGTAGATCATTGAAAGGTCGTCTCACTTCACATCGTAGCGACATTAACTTATCGAAACACACTTGTGCTCTAGCACAACATGCGATAAATACAAAACATGAAGTGGATTTTAATGAAGTTAAGATTCTTGCCACTGAACGCAATCTAGCGAAAAGACAGTTTTTGGAAATGTGTTCAATATTAAAACATCCTAATGCATTGAATAAGAGAACTGACATAAGTAACTTGAGCCAGATATATCATGCTTTAATATTGCAGAATTAGGCTACTTAATCTTTTCACTACATTAATGTCATATTAGGTGTACTAGTTGAACTTTTTTCCACTTTTCATAAAATAATTTACATACATAAATAGAAATAAAATAAATAAATATATCAATTAAATAACTTAATTTCTTTACTTAATTTTACTATTACATATGCAACCCATATTGCATTTCATTATACTAAATTCTTTGATTAGAGTTTTAAATTATATATAAAATAATACAAACATTGTAATTGATTCATAGAATCCTTTACAAATCACAGCTCCAAGTATAGTGAACCTTGGGCTGTATGGAGATTATAATATCGTTAATCACCTGACTATTTAACTTGCCACATGATTAACGTCATCACATTATTATGAGTTTGAATGCAAATCTCCGGTTTGTAAATTTGGGCCGGTTAGTGGGGGGAGTTGTGTGTACACTACCAACTTTTTTCACTGTTGTTGTCCTTTACAACCTGGAGGTCATCCAGACTCAGTTATAAAATATAAAAATTAAATTAACCGCCCAAAAATTCTGGGTTGGTATTTACACCTTGTTGATCTGTCAAAAGTAATTTTGACCTCAAGGTTGGCTGTCTTTTTGCGGTTAGTTCGTTCCTGTTTCATCTAACGCCATTTTCACGGCGACATCCACAAGGCTTTGATCGGTAACTTCATATTCACTATTTTGTAGAATTTTATTAATATTACTTATAATGCTACCTAAAGTTAAAATCAAAGTTTAATATCCATTAAATAGTTGGAGGTTATTTATGATTTTCTTGGTTCTTTCTCACTTATTAATATAAATAACATTGAATTTATTTTGGACCACATGGTCAATTGCTGTGCTAATTTTTGTACAAGTTCATATATGTTGTTAGTTGCTTAACTGTTTATACAAGATCAGCGTACTATGTCCATTTACTTAGTTTCATTCACATATTTGTTAATAACATTGACTGCTACATATCTTTTTAAGGTAACAATTAACATCGTTTCCATGATTGTGTGGTTCTCATATTGTAATAATTTTTTAAATGAACTGATGATGCTTTCAAAACTCGAAAGCGAAACGTCTTCAAAATAGATAAAGTAGCCTATCAACTTTGTCTTTTATTTCTCCACCTAGAGACCGATATAAGAACCCACCACTCGTCTGAGTGATCCTTATATATATATTGGATTGACGGTCGTACTCCTTTTTCCGATGCTTTCTGTTTCAGAGGGGTTCTATGCTTCCACCAGACGCATTCATGGAGACCTAGCAGTGAAGAAGCTGAAGAGATGGACGAGTCTTACAGAAAAGTTAGCAACAGCCGAAGCTAGAAGAACCTTCCTTCTTGAGTGTAGGAGAACTAAGAAAATCCCACGTTTCATTGTTGACACCACCTCCAACATCCTTGCATCGACATCTAGTTCCACAGACAACGGACTGTACCGTAGAAGCCAGGCTTTGAATAGACAGGTGAGGGTGCGATTGCTTAATTTCCATATTTCTAAGGTTCACACAGATATTAAATCTTTAACTTTTCAAATAAATAATGTTACTTCGTTTCTGGATAGTCACCTACCTGACAATTTGTTGGACACTTTTGAGGCTTCTCTACATAGAAAATTTAATTACTTTTATAATAAATCCATAACTAAACTTAAAAATAAACTTAATAACTTAGATACACCTGATTTCAAGAAAATCCCATTTAATCCTAAGTGGATTAAGAATTTATCTAATATTGAGGTTCCTCCTGACATACTGAAGCTGTTATCTTTGGGTCCTAAATTTGGCCTTCAACCTTCGTTCAAGGACTACTCAATTAGTAGAATCTTAGCAGATGTTGAGAATATTTTGTCTCATGCGGACAATTCCGACCTTCTATCTCTTAGGTCATCTTCGAACAACATCTTGTTGAATTTCACTAAACGCCCTAGGCAACCCTTATCAGAGTTAGATAAGATTTACAGGGAGACGGTATCGTTTTTAAAAACCCACCCTAATCTTCTCGTTCTTACGAGTGACAAAGGTAATGCTACTGTCCTTATGGACAAAGATCAATATTTCAGTTTGAGTAAATCACTGTTAGATGATGATAGATACTATCAACCACTATCTTCTAATCCTTGTTCTAAATTCACAAATAAAATAAATAAATTTATAACACATTTAAAAAACATTAAGATCATAGATCAACCTTTAGCTAAGTCTTTACATAATTATGATGGATATGCCCCAAGATTCTACTGTTTACCTAAAATACATAAACCAACGTTGAGCATGAGACCTATTGTGTCATCAATTAACTCACCTAATATTAAAATAGCTAAATTTCTAACAGACATTTTGTCTAAATCATATAATTACAACAATGATTTCAACATTGTTGATTCTTTCAATTTTAGTGAATTTATTAACAATTTTCAACTACCTCAAGGGTACATTTTAGTAAGTTTTGATGTGGTATCTCTTTTCACTAACTTACCTTTGTCCAGTGTAATTACTTCCTTAAAAAACCATTGGAATTCTATCAAACCTAACTGCCCGGTGTCTTGGGATATATTTGCAGAACTGTTACAACTTGTGTTTGACACTAATTTTTTAGTCTTTGATGACAAATTTTACCTTCAAACATTTGGTACACCTATGGGTTCCTCAATCTCTCCCATCCTAGTTAACTTTGTATTGGATGATTTGGTTTCTGACCGTTTGGGTCTTTTGGATTTTCAAATCCCTTTTATTAAAAGGTATGTGGATGATTTATTATTAGCCCTACCACCTGACAAGGTTCAGGGTACCCTATCCCACTTTAATGAGTTTGATCCTCATTTACAGTTCACTGTTGAACTTGAGGACACTACCACCAATAGTATACCCTTCCTTGACATGCGTGTCATCAGAATGGCAGATAACACTCTAACCACAAGTTGGTATAGAAAATCAATGGCCTCTAATAGGTTCCTTAACTACCATTCCTGTCATCCTATGAAATATAAACTAAACCTGATAAAAGCTTTAAGCTTTAGATTAAATAAATTGACACATCCAATTAATCGAAGGGAATCCTTTAAGTTATTGAGAAATATTCTAATAGAGAATTCATATCCTTCCTCTATCATCAATAAATACCTTTATTCACATAGTTATGGATCCTCAATTTATGACATACCCGATGGTGACCAACTTATAAACATCTCTAATAATTCTATAAATAGCACTGTTCTGCATAATACCGATCTTGAGAATACTATCACGCATTACTCTTCCTTACCATATTTCCCTCAAGTTACTGAGAAGCTTATTAAATTGTATAAACAAAATAATATACCTGTTAAAATTGCTGTTAAGAATGCAAAAACTGTTAGAAATTTGTTCTCTAAAACTAAAACACCCTTGTCCACTTTGGAACAAGTGAACACAATTTATAAAATTCCATGCGCTAATTGCGATCTTTGTTACATTGGGCAATCTGGTAGATCATTGAAAGGTCGTCTCACTTCACATCGTAGCGACATTAACTTATCGAAACACACTTGTGCTCTAGCACAACATGCGATAAATACAAAACATGAAGTGGATTTTAATGAAGTTAAGATTCTTGCCACTGAACGCAATCTAGCGAAAAGACAGTTTTTGGAAATGTGTTCAATATTAAAACATCCTAATGCATTGAATAAGAGAACTGACATAAGTAACTTGAGCCAGATATATCATGCTTTAATATTGCAGAATTAGGCTACTTAATCTTTTCACTACATTAATGTCATATTAGGTGTACTAGTTGAACTTTTTTCCACTTTTCATAAAATAATTTACATACATAAATAGAAATAAAATAAATAAATATATCAATTAAATAACTTAATTTCTTTACTTAATTTTACTATTACATATGCAACCCATATTGCATTTCATTATACTAAATTCTTTGATTAGAGTTTTAAATTATATATAAAATAATACAAACATTGTAATTGATTCATAGAATCCTTTACAAATCACAGCTCCAAGTATAGTGAACCTTGGGCTGTAT
Organism: Diabrotica balteata; assembly: GCA_918026665.1. NCBI lineage: Eukaryota > Metazoa > Arthropoda > Insecta > Coleoptera > Chrysomelidae > Diabrotica > Diabrotica balteata. The sequence continues at coordinate 113,173,085 of OU898284.1, read as the reverse complement.
GGAGATTATAATATCGTTAATCACCTGACTATTTAACTTGCCACATGATTAACGTCATCACATTATTATGAGTTTGAATGCAAATCTCCGGTTTGTAAATTTGGGCCGGTTAGTGGGGGAGTTGTGTGTACACTACCAACTTTTTTCACTGTTGTTGTCCTTTACAACCTGGAGGTCATCCAGACTCAGTTATAAAATATAAAAATTAAATTAACCGCCCAAAATTCTGGGTTGGTATTTACACCTTGTTGATCTGTCAAAAGTAATTTTGACCTCAAGGTTGGCTGTCTTTTTGCGGTTAGTTCGTTCCTGTTTCATCTAACGCCATTTTCACGGCGACATCCACAAGGCTTTGATCGGTAACTTCATATTCACTATTTTGTAGAATTTTATTAATATTACTTATAATGCTACCTAAAGTTAAAATCAAAGTTTAATATCCATTAAATAGTTGGAGGTTATTTATGATTTTCTTGGTTCTTTCTCACTTATTAATATAAATAACATTGAATTTATTTTGGACCACATGGTCAATTGCTGTGCTAATTTTTGTACAAGTTCATATATGTTGTTAGTTGCTTAACTGTTTATACAAGATCAGCGTACTATGTCCATTTACTTAGTTTCATTCACATATTTGTTAATAACATTGACTGCTACATATCTTTTTAAGGTAACAATTAACATCGTTTCCATGATTGTGTGGTTCTCATATTGTAATAATTTTTTAAATGAACTGATGATGCTTTCAAAACTCGAAAGCGAAACGTCTTCAAAATAGATAAAGTAGCCTATCAACTTTGTCTTTTATTTCTCCACCTAGAGACCGATATAAGAACCCACCACTCGTCTGAGTGATCCTTATATATATATTGGATTGACGGTCGTACTCCTTTTTCCGATGCTTTCTGTTTCAGAGGGGTTCTATGCTTCCACCAGACGCATTCATGGAGACCTAGCAGTGAAGAAGCTGAAGAGATGGACGAGTCTTACAGAAAAGTTAGCAACAGCCGAAGCTAGAAGAACCTTCCTTCTTGAGTGTAGGAGAACTAAGAAAATCCCACGTTTCATTGTTGACACCACCTCCAACATCCTTGCATCGACATCTAGTTCCACAGACAACGGACTGTACCGTAGAAGCCAGGCTTTGAATAGACAGGTGAGGGTGCGATTGCTTAATTTCCATATTTCTAAGGTTCACACAGATATTAAATCTTTAACTTTTCAAATAAATAATGTTACTTCGTTTCTGGATAGTCACCTACCTGACAATTTGTTGGACACTTTTGAGGCTTCTCTACATAGAAAATTTAATTACTTTTATAATAAATCCATAACTAAACTTAAAAATAAACTTAATAACTTAGATACACCTGATTTCAAGAAAATCCCATTTAATCCTAAGTGGATTAAGAATTTATCTAATATTGAGGTTCCTCCTGACATACTGAAGCTGTTATCTTTGGGTCCTAAATTTGGCCTTCAACCTTCGTTCAAGGACTACTCAATTAGTAGAATCTTAGCAGATGTTGAGAATATTTTGTCTCATGCGGACAATTCCGACCTTCTATCTCTTAGGTCATCTTCGAACAACATCTTGTTGAATTTCACTAAACGCCCTAGGCAACCCTTATCAGAGTTAGATAAGATTTACAGGGAGACGGTATCGTTTTTAAAAACCCACCCTAATCTTCTCGTTCTTACGAGTGACAAAGGTAATGCTACTGTCCTTATGGACAAAGATCAATATTTCAGTTTGAGTAAATCACTGTTAGATGATGATAGATACTATCAACCACTATCTTCTAATCCTTGTTCTAAATTCACAAATAAAATAAATAAATTTATAACACATTTAAAAAACATTAAGATCATAGATCAACCTTTAGCTAAGTCTTTACATAATTATGATGGATATGCCCCAAGATTCTACTGTTTACCTAAAATACATAAACCAACGTTGAGCATGAGACCTATTGTGTCATCAATTAACTCACCTAATATTAAAATAGCTAAATTTCTAACAGACATTTTGTCTAAATCATATAATTACAACAATGATTTCAACATTGTTGATTCTTTCAATTTTAGTGAATTTATTAACAATTTTCAACTACCTCAAGGGTACATTTTAGTAAGTTTTGATGTGGTATCTCTTTTCACTAACTTACCTTTGTCCAGTGTAATTACTTCCTTAAAAAACCATTGGAATTCTATCAAACCTAACTGCCCGGTGTCTTGGGATATATTTGCAGAACTGTTACAACTTGTGTTTGACACTAATTTTTTAGTCTTTGATGACAAATTTTACCTTCAAACATTTGGTACACCTATGGGTTCCTCAATCTCTCCCATCCTAGTTAACTTTGTATTGGATGATTTGGTTTCTGACCGTTTGGGTCTTTTGGATTTTCAAATCCCTTTTATTAAAAGGTATGTGGATGATTTATTATTAGCCCTACCACCTGACAAGGTTCAGGGTACCCTATCCCACTTTAATGAGTTTGATCCTCATTTACAGTTCACTGTTGAACTTGAGGACACTACCACCAATAGTATACCCTTCCTTGACATGCGTGTCATCAGAATGGCAGATAACACTCTAACCACAAGTTGGTATAGAAAATCAATGGCCTCTAATAGGTTCCTTAACTACCATTCCTGTCATCCTATGAAATATAAACTAAACCTGATAAAAGCTTTAAGCTTTAGATTAAATAAATTGACACATCCAATTAATCGAAGGGAATCCTTTAAGTTATTGAGAAATATTCTAATAGAGAATTCATATCCTTCCTCTATCATCAATAAATACCTTTATTCACATAGTTATGGATCCTCAATTTATGACATACCCGATGGTGACCAACTTATAAACATCTCTAATAATTCTATAAATAGCACTGTTCTGCATAATACCGATCTTGAGAATACTATCACGCATTACTCTTCCTTACCATATTTCCCTCAAGTTACTGAGAAGCTTATTAAATTGTATAAACAAAATAATATACCTGTTAAAATTGCTGTTAAGAATGCAAAAACTGTTAGAAATTTGTTCTCTAAAACTAAAACACCCTTGTCCACTTTGGAACAAGTGAACACAATTTATAAAATTCCATGCGCTAATTGCGATCTTTGTTACATTGGGCAATCTGGTAGATCATTGAAAGGTCGTCTCACTTCACATCGTAGCGACATTAACTTATCGAAACACACTTGTGCTCTAGCACAACATGCGATAAATACAAAACATGAAGTGGATTTTAATGAAGTTAAGATTCTTGCCACTGAACGCAATCTAGCGAAAAGACAGTTTTTGGAAATGTGTTCAATATTAAAACATCCTAATGCATTGAATAAGAGAACTGACATAAGTAACTTGAGCCAGATATATCATGCTTTAATATTGCAGAATTAGGCTACTTAATCTTTTCACTACATTAATGTCATATTAGGTGTACTAGTTGAACTTTTTTCCACTTTTCATAAAATAATTTACATACATAAATAGAAATAAAATAAATAAATATATCAATTAAATAACTTAATTTCTTTACTTAATTTTACTATTACATATGCAACCCATATTGCATTTCATTATACTAAATTCTTTGATTAGAGTTTTAAATTATATATAAAATAATACAAACATTGTAATTGATTCATAGAATCCTTTACAAATCACAGCTCCAAGTATAGTGAACCTTGGGCTGTATGGAGATTATAATATCGTTAATCACCTGACTATTTAACTTGCCACATGATTAACGTCATCACATTATTATGAGTTTGAATGCAAATCTCCGGTTTGTAAATTTGGGCCGGTTAGTGGGGGGAGTTGTGTGTACACTACCAACTTTTTTCACTGTTGTTGTCCTTTACAACCTGGAGGTCATCCAGACTCAGTTATAAAATATAAAAATTAAATTAACCGCCCAAAATTCTGGGTTGGTATTTACACCTTGTTGATCTGTCAAAAGTAATTTTGACCTCAAGGTTGGCTGTCTTTTTGCGGTTAGTTCGTTCCTGTTTCATCTAACGCCATTTTCACGGCGACATCCACAAGGCTTTGATCGGTAACTTCATATTCACTATTTTGTAGAATTTTATTAATATTACTTATAATGCTACCTAAAGTTAAAATCAAAGTTTAATATCCATTAAATAGTTGGAGGTTATTTATGATTTTCTTGGTTCTTTCTCACTTATTAATATAAATAACATTGAATTTATTTTGGACCACATGGTCAATTGCTGTGCTAATTTTTGTACAAGTTCATATATGTTGTTAGTTGCTTAACTGTTTATACAAGATCAGCGTACTATGTCCATTTACTTAGTTTCATTCACATATTTGTTAATAACATTGACTGCTACATATCTTTTTAAGGTAACAATTAACATCGTTTCCATGATTGTGTGGTTCTCATATTGTAATAATTTTTTAGATGAACTGATGATGCTTTCAAAACTCGAAAGCGAAACGTCTTCAAAATAGATAAAGTAGCCTATCAACTTTGTCTTTTATTTCTCCACCTAGAGACCGATATAAGAACCCACCACTCGTCTGAGTGATCCTTATATATATATTGGATTGACGGTCGTACTCCTTTTTCCGATGCTTTCTGTTTCAGAGGGGTTCTATGCTTCCACCAGACGCATTCATGGAGACCTAGCAGTGAAGAAGCTGAAGAGATGGACGAGTCTTACAGAAAAGTTAGCAACAGCCGAAGCTAGAAGAACCTTCCTTCTTGAGTGTAGGAGAACTAAGAAAATCCCACGTTTCATTGTTGACACCACCTCCAACATCCTTGCATCGACATCTAGTTCCACAGACAACGGACTGTACCGTAGAAGCCAGGCTTTGAATAGACAGGTGAGGGTGCGATTGCTTAATTTCCATATTTCTAAGGTTCACACAGATATTAAATCTTTAACTTTTCAAATAAATAATGTTACTTCGTTTCTGGATAGTCACCTACCTGACAATTTGTTGGACACTTTTGAGGCTTCTCTACATAGAAAATTTAATTACTTTTATAATAAATCCATAACTAAACTTAAAAATAAACTTAATAACTTAGATACACCTGATTTCAAGAAAATCCCATTTAATCCTAAGTGGATTAAGAATTTATCTAATATTGAGGTTCCTCCTGACATACTGAAGCTGTTATCTTTGGGTCCTAAATTTGGCCTTCAACCTTCGTTCAAGGACTACTCAATTAGTAGAATCTTAGCAGATGTTGAGAATATTTTGTCTCATGCGGACAATTCCGACCTTCTATCTCTTAGGTCATCTTCGAACAACATCTTGTTGAATTTCACTAAACGCCCTAGGCAACCCTTATCAGAGTTAGATAAGATTTACAGGGAGACGGTATCGTTTTTAAAAACCCACCCTAATCTTCTCGTTCTTACGAGTGACAAAGGTAATGCTACTGTCCTTATGGACAAAGATCAATATTTCAGTTTGAGTAAATCACTGTTAGATGATGATAGATACTATCAACCACTATCTTCTAATCCTTGTTCTAAATTCACAAATAAAATAAATAAATTTATAACACATTTAAAAAACATTAAGATCATAGATCAACCTTTAGCTAAGTCTTTACATAATTATGATGGATATGCCCCAAGATTCTACTGTTTACCTAAAATACATAAACCAACGTTGAGCATGAGACCTATTGTGTCATCAATTAACTCACCTAATATTAAAATAGCTAAATTTCTAACAGACATTTTGTCTAAATCATATAATTACAACAATGATTTCAACATTGTTGATTCTTTCAATTTTAGTGAATTTATTAACAATTTTCAACTACCTCAAGGGTACATTTTAGTAAGTTTTGATGTGGTATCTCTTTTCACTAACTTACCTTTGTCCAGTGTAATTACTTCCTTAAAAAACCATTGGAATTCTATCAAACCTAACTGCCCGGTGTCTTGGGATATATTTGCAGAACTGTTACAACTTGTGTTTGACACTAATTTTTTAGTCTTTGATGACAAATTTTACCTTCAAACATTTGGTACACCTATGGGTTCCTCAATCTCTCCCATCCTAGTTAACTTTGTATTGGATGATTTGGTTTCTGACCGTTTGGGTCTTTTGGATTTTCAAATCCCTTTTATTAAAAGGTATGTGGATGATTTATTATTAGCCCTACCACCTGACAAGGTTCAGGGTACCCTATCCCACTTTAATGAGTTTGATCCTCATTTACAGTTCACTGTTGAACTTGAGGACACTACCACCAATAGTATACCCTTCCTTGACATGCGTGTCATCAGAATGGCAGATAACACTCTAACCACAAGTTGGTATAGAAAATCAATGGCCTCTAATAGGTTCCTTAACTACCATTCCTGTCATCCTATGAAATATAAACTAAACCTGATAAAAGCTTTAAGCTTTAGATTAAATAAATTGACACATCCAATTAATCGAAGGGAATCCTTTAAGTTATTGAGAAATATTCTAATAGAGAATTCATATCCTTCCTCTATCATCAATAAATACCTTTATTCACATAGTTATGGATCCTCAATTTATGACATACCCGATGGTGACCAACTTATAAACATCTCTAATAATTCTATAAATAGCACTGTTCTGCATAATACCGATCTTGAGAATACTATCACGCATTACTCTTCCTTACCATATTTCCCTCAAGTTACTGAGAAGCTTATTAAATTGTATAAACAAAATAATATACCTGTTAAAATTGCTGTTAAGAATGCAAAAACTGTTAGAAATTTGTTCTCTAAAACTAAAACACCCTTGTCCACTTTGGAACAAGTGAACACAATTTATAAAATTCCATGCGCTAATTGCGATCTTTGTTACATTGGGCAATCTGGTAGATCATTGAAAGGTCGTCTCACTTCACATCGTAGCGACATTAACTTATCGAAACACACTTGTGCTCTAGCACAACATGCGATAAATACAAAACATGAAGTGGATTTTAATGAAGTTAAGATTCTTGCCACTGAACGCAATCTAGCGAAAAGACAGTTTTTGGAAATGTGTTCAATATTAAAACATCCTAATGCATTGAATAAGAGAACTGACATAAGTAACTTGAGCCAGATATATCATGCTTTAATATTGCAGAATTAGGCTACTTAATCTTTTCACTACATTAATGTCATATTAGGTGTACTAGTTGAACTTTTTTCCACTTTTCATAAAATAATTTACATACATAAATAGAAATAAAATAAATAAATATATCAATTAAATAACTTAATTTCTTTACTTAATTTTACTATTACATATGCAACCCATATTACATTTCATTATACTAAATTCTTTGATTAGAGTTTTAAATTATATATAAAATAATACAAACATTGTAATTGATTCATAGAATCCTTTACAAATCACAGCTCCAAGTATAGTGAACCTTGGGCTGTATGGAGATTATAATATCGTTAATCACCTGACTATTTAACTTGCCACATGATTAACGTCATCACATTATTATGAGTTTGAATGCAAATCTCCGGTTTGTAAATTTGGGCCGGTTAGTGGGGGAGTTGTGTGTACACTACCAACTTTTTTCACTGTTGTTGTCCTTTACAACCTGGAGGTCATCCAGACTCAGTTATAAAATATAAAAATTAAATTAACCGCCCAAAAATTCTGGGTTGGTATTTACACCTTGTTGATCTGTCAAAAGTAATTTTGACCTCAAGGTTGGCTGTCTTTTTGCGGTTAGTTCGTTCCTGTTTCATCTAACGCCATTTTCACGGCGACATCCACAAGGCTTTGATCGGTAACTTCATATTCACTATTTTGTAGAATTTTATTAATATTACTTATAATGCTACCTAAAGTTAAAATCAAAGTTTAATATCCATTAAATAGTTGGAGGTTATTTATGATTTTCTTGGTTCTTTCTCACTTATTAATATAAATAACATTGAATTTATTTTGGACCACATGGTCAATTGCTGTGCTAATTTTTGTACAAGTTCATATATGTTGTTAGTTGCTTAACTGTTTATACAAGATCAGCGTACTATGTCCATTTACTTAGTTTCATTCACATATTTGTTAATAACATTGACTGCTACATATCTTTTTAAGGTAACAATTAACATCGTTTCCATGATTGTGTGGTTCTCATATTGTAATAATTTTTTAGATGAACTGATGATGCTTTCAAAACTCGAAAGCGAAACGTCTTCAAAATAGATAAAGTAGCCTATCAACTTTGTCTTTTATTTCTCCACCTAGAGACCGATATAAGAACCCACCACTCGTCTGAGTGATCCTTATATATGTATATATATATATATATATATATATATATATATATATATATATATATATATATATATGACTTACCAAAACGTAAAACGTGACACAGACATTAACGAACTGACATATAAAAGTTGATATCTGATATCTCATTGTTTACTGTCATTAGTATATAATTATTTTTATATGGGCGTATCGTTGATGTTTTTGAAAAAGGTAAGGTGGAGATATGTTATGACTTTAAGAGCTTTTTATGATGTTATATTGATATTGTTTAAATCAGATTGAAATATATTTTATTTAGGTTTTGTATATCTTTTTTGTCATTTATTGCGTTGGTGTTTCTTTTTATTTCTATTGATTCGTATATCTCCCTTTTCTTTTTGTTTTTTTCTGTTTTTAAAATTTTAATGTTTTCAAAGTCAAATTTATGCTTCTTCCCGCTTTCATGTTTTGTGAGCGCAGTGACGTTGTTCTTGTCGTATTTGTGAGAACGAATTCTGGATTGAAGCAGTTGACTGGTTTGACCGATATAGACACCTTCACAGTTTGTACATGGTATCTCGTAAACAACATGTGATTTTTTAAGTTTTGGAGTTTGTGTTTTTAGTTTTGTGAAATATTTATTTAAGAGGTTGTTGCCTTTGTGGGCTACTGTTATATTATGTTTGGCTAAAAGATTTGTTAGTTGTTCGGATAAACCTTTTATATATGGAAGAGTTGTATAAGTGGTTTTGATACTGTTCGGTTTGTTGTTAGTTGTATTGTTATAAAATTTATTGAGTCTTGATTTGAAAATAGTTTCGATTAAATGTTCGGGATATGCATTCTTTAGAATTTTGCTTTTTTTTATTGCAATTGGTCTTTATTCTGGATCTGTTAGTTTTATAGATTTATCAGTGAGACTTATAATTACAGACTTCTTATGGGAAAATGGATGATGGGAATTGTAGTTAAGATATCGTGAAGACTATGTTTCTTTTGTAAACCACATGGTTTTAACTGTATTGTTAATGCGATGTAAGGTGATATCCAGAAAGTTTATTTTATTATTTTGTTCAATTTCTATAGTGAACTTTAATTTTGGATGGTAACTGTTGAAAATATCTGAGATTTCGGTTGTTTTATTTGTTGGAATAGCACAGACACAGTCATCGATATAGCGGTAGAAGAATGGTACATTAAAATCTAAATAGATGGATGCGCAATGGGTGCAAGTATATCTAGTGTCATTGCCCAACTGGTTCTGGAAGACTTAGAAGAATCTGTCATGAGTCATTTAGATTTTAATGCACCATTCTTCTACCGCTATATCGATGACTGTGTCTGTGCTATTCCAACAAATAAAACAACCGAAATCTTAGATATTTTCAACAGTTACCATCCAAAATTAAAGTTTACTATAGAAATTGGACAAAATAATAAAATAAACTTTCTGGATATCACCTTACATCGCATTAACAATACAGTTAAAACCATGTGGTTTACAAAAGAAACATGGTCTTCACGATATCTTAACTACAATTCGCATCATCCATTTTCCCATAAGAAGTCTGTAATTATAAGTCTCGCTGATAAATCTATAAAACTAACAGATCCAGAATACAGACCAATTGCAATAAAAAAAGCAAAAAATGCACTTCTAAAGAATGCATATCCCGAACATTTAATCGAAACTATTTTCAAATCAAGACTCAATAAATTTTATAACAATACAACTAACAACAAACCCAACAGTATCAAAACCACTTATACAACTCTTCCATATATAAAAGGTTTATCCGAACAACTAACAAATCTTTTAGCCAAACATAATATAACAGTAGCCCACAAAGGCAACAACCTCTTAAATAAATACTTCACAAAACTAAAAACACAAACTCCAAAACTTAAAAAATCACATGTTGTTTACGAGATACCATGTACAAACTGTAAAGGTGTCTATATCGGTCAAACCAGTCAACTGCTTCAATCCAGAATTCGTTCTCACAAATACGACAAGAACAACGTCACTGCGCTCACAAAACATGAAAGCGGGAAGAAGCATAAATTTGACTTTTAAAACATTAAAATTTTAAAAACAGAAAAAAACAAAAAGAAAAGGGAAATATACGAATCAATAGAAATAAAAAGAAACACCAACGCAATAAATGACAAAAAAGATATACAAAACCTAAATAAAATATATTTCAATCTGATTTAAACAATATCAATATAACATCATAAAAAGCTCTTAAAGTCATAACATATCTCCACCTTACCTTTTTCAAAAACATCAACGATACGCCCATATAAAAATAATTATATACTAATGACAGTAAACAATGAGATATCAGATATCAACGTTTATATGTCAGTTCGTTAATGTCTGTGTCACGTTTTACGTTTTGGTAAGTCATATATATATATATATATATATATATATATATATATATATATATATATATATATACATATTTTACAATATCTGTTTGTCCTATATTTATATACATTTTAGAATCTTGACAAAGGCAAGGGTTTCCTGCCGAAACGTTGATTAATTGCAATGGAAAATAAAATCTAGTTCCACATGTAACATATCTTTATTGAACCTAACCCAAGAAATATTAATTTTATATTATATATATATATATATATATATATATATATATATATATATATATATATATATATATATATATATGTATAACACAATGGAAACCATGGTGTCTAGGAGATACCTTCTTTCTACGAACATACATAGGACAGACAAACCGACGAATCCACAACCGTATTTACGAACATTCTACATCTGTAAAACATTCCTATACTACTTTAGCCCTAGAACAATATCATATTCAGATAAATGCGAAATAGATTTCGAAAAAGCAAAAACGATCGCTCCTATCCGCTTCTTAAAATCAAGAGTTATTCATAAAGCCATCGAAATTGAAAAACGCCGGTATTGTCACTTAACACTGAGGAGTAGTCAGATTGAGACCTCAGTGCCGTTTGATGATTCTTGTATTTCTACAGAACAATATACTGGTACGGCACGAGTGAGGGGAGTAGGCAGATTGAGAACCCGAAATTGACCCCGAACCATATCCTTGTGATGTCCTCTCGTAGGAGTCACTATCCGGGTAGCTTTTGGACAGTCAGAGACAGAGTTCAAAATAAAAATAAAACTTTATGTACATATTTACAATTTGGTTTAGTCTTCTCAGTACCTGGCCTATTTATTCAAATTAAGTTTGACCTTGTCATATGAAATTAGTCTTATCGGCAAGCGAGTGTGTATTTGAAATTTTACGGGAACGTTGTATCGATTTAATAACAGCGGACGATAGGTACAAAGAAAGGAAAGGAACTTAACATGTCCCTTAAGTGATTCGGGTTAATAGGACACTCCTCGACAGTCTCAACACGACTGCTTCAGAGTACGGGTAGTGAAGAGCTCAACACGCTCTTCGGGTAACGGCGGTATGGGACGGAACAACTTGTGAACTTAACACGTCCACAAGCCGGGGTAGGGAAGAAGAGAACCTTCAGTCAACACCTGTCGATTCTGTCTCTATGAGGAAATGTTGCGTTTTATATAGCGGAGCTTGGTAATTAGTTTTGCCCTTTCTACTGTCGATACACTCCTACTTCATGGGTTGGTTCGCGCGCACGCTGGTTTAACGGTGATGGCTTGGACTCATCGTTACATCCTTATTAATAAATTTTCCAAAAGGAGTGCCAAAACGTCGAGTTTATCGACGACGTCGAGATATTCTCAACGCGGTTCTTCCCAAGAACTCAGTAATTTTCCTACTTTTAGTCTCTTTTTTCACATTTTTTTAATAGTACCGTTATTTTTCTATTCTCGAATGTAGTTTATAGATCACAAAAAAACAATGGCATCATAGAGACCACAAATTTTCTTAAGTGCATCTCGTGTAATTGGCTCCATAGAATGATCGTCAAATCAAGGTCTTATCACCTCTGGTTAGTCAGTGTTGAACATCTTCAGAGGACATGCAATAAGGTTTTCTTTACGTAGTAGCATATACGGCACCTTAGTTTGTACACAAATCCAAATATAAAAAGGTTTCGTGGAAGTTTAAAATAACCAATGAACAATAAAAGCAAATCTTATTGTTAAGTGGAAGGAATTTAGTTGGACGATTTCTGATTACTTCAACTTTAGACCAAGAGTCTCAGTATTTACGCAATAGAAAACTTACTCGGTTAATACTAAATTCCAGAAGAACCCCAGCCTATCATTTAAATGGACGAACTTTATCTTGCAACAATATCAGCTTGTTTCCTTCTTCTTTTCGATGAACATATTAAGTTAATATTATTGGTCAACCAGCTAAGCTGATTGACTGAAAAGCTGATTTTTGCATTAGAAATCAGCTTAAAGCTTAGTTTGTCCCTGAGTTTTTTCAGCTACCAACATGTCGGAGCTGATAGAGATCCGAGAAAAGTCCTATTAACTATCTCCTGAGCACAGACTAAGATCACGAAGATCTGTCTAAAATACTGATGCATAGGAACTGAGAGCCTAACTCGACTTAAGTCCATGATTACGTCCACATACTCCAGCATGCGTTTGCTTACGCATCCAGAAACGATTTTTAAAGCAGATAAAATCATTCTGAAGAAGCAGTACTGGTTCTACTGCCACTCTCTCATCACGATTAAGAAAATAAACCACAGAAGTTCTTGTTCTCTCAAGTATGCTCTCGTTTATCCCCATTAGCCTAGGGTTCAGAGAATAAATACACTGATTTATATAAATATTTTAAAGCAGAATATATTGAAATCAGAGCGATCCTATTATTAGATCATAAGTTGTAGCGTTTTACTTTTCATATTTAATATCTATATAATAATATAGGTTCTATTTTAAATTTTGAAGCTCACCCCTGGTTTATTATTCCAAGTTAAGTTGAGATGCTTAAATGCGGAATAACGATGGAAATATTTTTTTGTCTATGTATACTTTCAAATCCCATAACTTTTTATTACCTTGTCAGGTAAAAATATAGATGTATTTGTAGGTGAAAACGATTTGTTTACATCCAAGTCCCTTAATATTTCGGTTAAAAAAAAGAGGTTTTTTTGTCGTTCGTCGTTTAGAACGAGGGTTAAGAGGAATATTATTTGTTTAGGTTTCGTAGACGACAAACTAGCTACGAAGACGTGAAGGGGGATTTATTTGGCATTTGAATTTGTAAAAAGAGTCAGTCAAGTAAGAGAAGTCAAGCAAGAGAGGTCAAGCTAAATCAACCGAATAATGAAGTCGAGCTGGGGCAGTTGAATTGAGAAGACGTAATGGGGCGACTTTGAATCGAAAGTCGATTTAATTTTTTTTGGTTATGTTTTGGGGCCAGTGAATGTGATAATGCTCTTTGCATTGAATGTGGTTTAGACAGAGTGACCACGATGGGATTTGTGCAGTATGCCGGAAACTAATGAAATTTTTGAAGATTGATATGTAGGATGTCCCCACCGGCCTTTTTTTGTTCGCCTGCTTGATTTGATCCCATTCACGTCTTAGATCGTCGTTCCTGAGTATAGAAATGGTTTCCTGTGTTCCAGTTTAAGAATTTGTCCAAGTAGCTTCCTCAGAGATGTAGCAAGTTTTTTCTTTTTAAATGTTAAGTGGCGAAATATGTGAAAAATAAGGTAACAATTAATATATTAATTCTTCCAAGTGTTGACAAATGACATCTGCTCTAATCCATTGTTTTCAATTTTAATTTGATTAATATATATATATATATATATATATATATAATATATATATATATATATATATATATATATATATATATATATATATATATATATAAGATATTTTATATATGGTTAAATTTCATAACATTTAACCAGAACATTATCATTATAAAATTCCAATGCCGGACCTGTATATTCGAAGAATGCCGGTTCAGCTTGACGTCACTTGGGTTGCGTTAGATATGATCCGGATACTCATTTCGGCTTTTGGGTTCGTTAACTATGACCCGGCAACTCGTTGTCGGCTCTTTGAGCGTGGGCGCACCGGCAGCTGAGAGTAGCGTTCCAATCTTAACACTGTACACATCTCCACTCGTAGCATTTTGTTGGTTTTTGTTTTTTATTACGTACGAGTGGAATTAAACGTTCATAAACGGCTAACATGTGGTCGTATATCTTTTAAACATTTTTTCTTATATAACAAGTAATGGTTTCAACGTGTTTTTCATCAATGTTTTGTAAATAGCTGTATAAAGTGCGTCGTAAAAGACTTTTAAGTGCAAAAGTGAGGTTTAAGTGACAAGTTCTCATCTGTTTACGTGACCAAATGAACTTACATCAAGAATCGAACTATCTAACCTGCATTTTTTTGTAAAACTATTCCGAACTTAAACATTTTCAGTTTCTCTCAATAAAATCTAGTGAAAATTCAATTTAAAGGGTTTTCATTTATTTAAACTCAAAGAAGAAATACCTTTCCAAGGAAATATTAGAAGAGCAAAGGGGTTATTACCTCAAGGAAGAACCTGATAATATCACACATGTTACCTTACCCGCAATTTCTTGGCATACCAGCAACCTAGAAGGAAATATAGAACATAACATCAAATTAATGTGAGACTAACCCTCATATTTTATTCATGGTCAGCTTCGAGCCGGATCGACTTTTTGATGTCAAGGAAAGCGGAACTTTCGTTTGAGGTACTGTACAAGCATTTTTTAACAAACTATTAGTGTTTCTTCAAATAAACTTTGCCTTCTTCGAATCATAAACATTTTTTATCAATTTTTTTTGTAAGTTTAGAATCATAAACATTTTTTATATCAATTTTTTTTTGTGATTTTAACATAGAGAATGTACTATAATAACTTGGCAAATTTTTGTATGTTACAAATTTAAATGTATAATCTTTAAACTAACATAAGTGGAACAATTAAGATTGTTTTTGCTTTTTAAACAAGTGTTCTTTTTTGTAAAACATCTTTTAATTGCATTTTAATTAAAATTGCAAATAATTTAAATTTAAACACAATTTGCTAGGAATTTGCATGTCAAACATTTTTTTATGCATTTGTGGAACTTAGATTTTTGTTAAAAATTTATTTAAAATTTTCAAAAAGTTTTTTGTTCCTTAGCAAATTGAAATACAATGTTCTAGGGGACCGTATCGCCAATTTTTTTTGATATTTTAACTTAGAGCGATTTTCAAAAAAAAAAACATTATCAACCATTTTTGTTTTTCACTCCTAAGTTGACTCCAGGATATTAAAGCAGTAACAAATATTAAATATGGCATCAATCGATGAATTTAAGAAAATCAGATCCATTTCAAAGTCACAATTCACCAGGGTCGAAAATTGGATCAAAGCTAACGTAAATTGCACTGATAAGATTCAAATAGTATCAAAATTGGAAACTTTAAAAACATATTTCATCAAATATTGTGAAGCTCAAGATGAAATTGAGTATCTTGATCCTAAAGACAATGACAGAGAAATTACAGAAACCAAGTATTTCACGTTATTTTCAACTTTAGACTCGATTTTTTCTAAACTAACTGCTCCTATAGTAACTTCAACTCCCAAGTCTCAGACTACAGCTATAGCTTCACGTCTGAAACTTCCGGAGATTCAAATTCCCAAGTTTTCAGGGGATAATCTAGAATACAAATCCTTTATCAATCTTTTCAATGCTTTAATCACGAACAATTCTAATCTGGGGTCACCTTCGGAGAAACTTTTTTATCTGAGATCACATTTAAGTGGGGAAGCTCTCAAACTGATTGAGAATTTGGAGATTTCAGATGACAATTTCACAGTTGCATTGAATTTTTTAGATTCAAAATACAACAATATCAGACAAGTTTTATCAAACCATTTTCAGCAACTGTTGAGGGCACCTGAAATAACCAAAACTTCCCTAAGCACGTTGAAACCATTTATTACAAATACACAATCTATCTATGAATCATTACTCACTTTGGGTCATCAACAAGACACGCTCTTTGAGGCTTTAATTACTCAAATACTAACTTCTAAACTAGATTTTCAATCGCGAAAAGCTTTCGAAGAGCAAGCAACACCAAACTCTCTTAGTACCCCAGCTCAACTTTTTGATTTTTTAAATAGACGTTGTACGGTATTGGAAGCGGTACAAACAGAGGTACAACCGGGAAGCCCACATCATGAGAGGAAATTTAAACAAAGTAGGACTTCACCAACAAAGTCTAGTTTACCCAAAGTGTCTTTGCATACTGCTAATCAACTATCAAACACAAACCATCAATCTAACAGAAACTATCAATCAAACAACAGCCAACAATCAAACATAAACAATCAATCTATCAACAATTCACCAGGTAAAAAAGTAACTTGTGCGATGTGCAGCGAATCTACTCATAGGATTAATTCATGCCCTAAATTTTTATCATTGTCCATAATCGATAGACAAACATACATCAATCAAAACAGATTATGCATTAATTGTTTAGGTCGAAATCATGCGGCCACAACCTGTTTATCTAGATCAAATTGTTCTTATTGTAATAAAAGACATAATTCATTATTACACGAATCATCTTTATCAAATGCTACTCAGGATTCTCCGTTAATGCAGCAAACAAGTGCACAGTTTGAATCCAATTGTTCAATATCTCCGCCTAAGATGGATCAAAATCAAAGGGCAAATCAAACATTAACTTTTAATCAAACATGTTGACAATTAGAACATTCTTTATCTGCTAACTCCACTGCTGCACACAGCTATGTACTGCTAGCTACAGCTCAAGTTCAATTCAAATCAATTCAAAATCATGCAGTCATAGTTAAAGCACTTTTGGACAGTGGAAGCCAAATTTCTTTTATAACTAAATCATTATTAAATCAGTTAAACATTCAATCTTATTTCAAAAAGTGTAATGTCGCAGGTATTTGTCAATCTAACAAGGCAATTAACGAGTTTATAGATCTTACATTTCAATCTAATCAGGAACCTGCGACGTTTTTCACAACAACCTTTGCTGTAGTTGAGGAAATAACTTCACATTTGCCTCAAATTCACTTGAATAAAAATTCATTAAAAATTCCTCAGCACATACAATCAAATCTAGCAGATAAAGAATTTAATATCCCTTCTCAAGTGCATGTTTTATTAGGTGCAGAAATCACTAGCGAAATTATCAAACCAGGAGTGTGCAAATTAGGTTTTCAACTGCCCACTCTTAACAATACACATCTTGGCTGGGTAATTTCAGGAAAATTCCCTGCCAGGGCTGTAAACATTCCGAAAATCAACCACACTGCATCTAGTGATATCTTTTACTCTTCAAACAATCATAACGTGGCTTCTGATCCATCTAGATCAGAAAATTATCAATATCCATCTGAGGCTACTAACTCAGAATATCTTAACTATCAATCTTGTTCTGAGGCAAACCCCTCAGAATGTCTGAAACGTAAGTTTGCTTCTGATTCAAAAAGATCAGAAAATTATCAAGCTCTATCTGAGGTGAACCCCTCAGAATATCATAAACATAGCTTTGTTGCTGATCTGACTGGATTAGAAAAGTATCAATTTCCATCTGAGGCAACCACTTCAGAATATCGTAATCATAACTTTGTTTCTGGCCCAACTAGATCAGAAAAGTATCAATCTCTATCTGAGGTAAAACCCTTAGAATATCTTAAACATAACTTTGTTTCTGATCCAAACAGATCAGAAAAGTATCAATCTCTATCTGAGGTAAAACCCTTAGAATATCTTAAACATAACTTTGTTTCTGATCCAAACAGATCAGAAAATTATCAATTTCTATCTGAGGTGAACCCCTCAGAATATCTTAATCACAAAGTTCTTTCTGATCCAAACAGATCAAAAAATTGTCTGTCTGAGTCAACCTCCTCAGAAGATCAAACTTATCAAACCGATTCTGAGCCTAAGATGCCAGAGTTATCAAACAAACTTTATCAAACTTATCAAACTGATTCTGAGCCTAAGATGCCAGAGTTATCAAACAAACTTTATCAAACTTATCAATCTCATTCTGAGCCCAATAAGCCAGAATTATCAAAAAATACTAATCAAACACATCACAATCATTCTGATCTTGATAATCTAGAACTATCTAACGATCTTTATCAAACTAAATCAATCAGCTCAGAAACACCTCATGAATTGGATCAATTTCCTTCTGAGGCAAATAGCTCAGAACACAAACATATCAAACTAAAAAATGAGTTCTCTGATCACAGTTCTCTTAATCAATCTTATGAGATCAATAACATTTCACCAAACAGCCCATTTAAAAAACTTTTCCAAACTAACTTATCAACAAACTTCGGTACACCAATGGAATCAACTATTGTTTGGGAAGAAGTCTTACCACTATTTCATTGCTACAACGCCATGGAAACATCTATTGAAAGATTCTGGATCCAAGAAGAAGTGATTACAGAAAATGCATCATCAGAAGACGATGAGTTAGCCGAACGAATTTTCAAGGATACTACTGTTCTATTACCAAGTGGAAGATTCCAAGTAGATCTTCCCCTTACATCACCGACAGCTCACTCACAGTTAGGGGATTCTTTTCAAATCGCAAAACATCGTTTTCTATCATTAGAGAAAAAATTGCATAACAATCCTGGGTTACTTGGTGAATATAAAAAATTCATTGATGAATATCTGCAACTAGGGCATGCGCAGATCATTCCCTTAGAACTTAAAACAATCAACAATGATCAAAAATATTTTGTACCACATCTGGGTGTGATCAGAGAACAAAGTGTTTCAACAAAACTAAGGGTGGTGTTCGACTTTTCTTGCCGAACAACCTCCAAACTTTCCTTAAATGAAATTCTTCTAACAGGACCAAGAGTTCAACCGGAGCTATTTGACATTTTATGCCGTTTTAGATCATTTAAGTACGTTTTAACTGCTGACATCACTAAAATGTATAGGCAGGTGGTCATGAATCCTCAACTTAACTTTCTACAAAACATTCTATGGAGAAATTCTCCTAACGATCCTTTGCAATGCATAGAATTAACTACAGTCAGTTTCGGACAAAAAAGTGCTCCTTATGTTGCTTGTAGGGTACTTAATGAAATAGCTTATCGAAATCCTCATTTAAAATTAGCATCTGCAGCAATACTGAATCAAACTTATGTAGACGACATTCTGGCGGGTGTAAATGAACCTGCGCAGATTGAACAATTACAAACTGAACTTAATCAAAGTTTAAATCCTCATGGTTTTCAACTACATAAGTTTGCTTCCAATTTAACAACAGAATCATCTCAACAAAATTCAAACGTTAAAGATCTTAATCTAGAGGATATGCCTTGTAAAATTCTCGGATTAAAATGGGATCCTACAAGTGACTCCCTTCAAATATCTGCTCCTTCTTGTCTCCCAACCACTCAATTAACAAAAAGAATAATTCTTTCTATAATCTCTAGCTGTTTTGATCCATTGGGACTGGCTAATCCGCTGATAGCTAAGGGAAAACTAATCATGCAAAAATTGTGGTTATTAAAATTAGGCTGGGACGACATAATCACCGATCAAACAATTATTAAAGAATGGCTCACATTTTCCACACATTTAACAATGTTACAAAATCTATCCATATCAAGACTCATAACATTAAACAAACAAATATCACATTGTGAAGTCCATGCTTTCTGCGATGCAAGCTCAGTTGCATACGGGGGAAACATTTATATAAGATCAGTTTTCACGGATGGATCCATTCATTGTTCGTTATTAACTTCGAAATCACGAGTGGCTCCAATTAGCAAACCATTAACAATCCCCAAACTTGAACTTTCAGCTATGGTTTTAATATCGAAACTTTTGGATAGAGTGCTAGGAATTCTACAAAACAACTTTACTTTCAAATCAATCAATCTGTGGACAGACTCGCACATTGCGTTGTCATGGGTACGTGGTCACCCCTCGAGGTGGTCAGTGTTTGTCAGCAACAGGGTTGTACAAATCCAAGAACTAACTAAAGATCACAAGTGGAGACACATAAGATCAGGGCAAAACCCAGCCGATCTGCTATCTAGAGGACAGTTCCCTCAAAACAAACATGCATTCTGGTTTAATGGACCAAAATTCTTAAATGAACCCCAGGAAAATTTTGACGATTTGGATACGTTCAGAATGGTGGAATCTCCACCTGAAACAAAGAAAACTTCTTTGAACGTAATTCAGCAACTCGATGATCCATGGGTTACTACTTTTGACACTTTCAATAGCTACACTAAATTAATAAGAACTTTTGCATACTTTTTTAGATTCTTACATAATGTCAGATCACCAGTCAAAAGGGTAGGTCTATTGACCACTGAAGAACTAGAACATTCTGCACAATTTATAGTTTCTAAAATTCAAAATAAATTTTTCTCAAACGAACTAAAATGTCTCAAAAATAATGAACACATTTATAACAAGCAAATTTTAACTCTCAACCCATTGCTTGACGAAAAACAAATTATCAGAGTAGGGGGACGGTTGAAGCACTCCGACCTTTCCTATAATCAAAAGCATCCCATTCTATTGCCTAGTAAATGTAAATTTACTTCTTTATTACTTAAAGCAGAACATAACAGGTTGGGGCACAGCGGTCCGCAAAATGTTTTATCCAATGTAAGGTTGCAGTACTGGCCATTAAATGGCCTTAGAGAAATCAAACGTATCACATCAAAATGTCACATCTGCTACAAATTTAATGCTCAACGACCAAATCAAATCATGGCTGATTTACCAAAAGAGAGAATCACACCATCTCGGGCCTTCCAAAACGTAGGACTCGATTTTGGTGGTCCGTTTTCCATCAAATCAGCTTCAAAACTTAGAAAAGTCGTCATCACCAAATGTTATTTAGCTTTATTTGTCTGCATGGCGACTAAAGCCGTTCATCTAGAATTAGTCTCAGACTTAACTACCGAAGCCTTTTTAGCATCATTAAAACGTTTCATTTCCAGAAGGGGCTGTCCCACTATCATATATAGTGACAATGCCACCAATTTTCAAGGATCAAAAAATCAATTGCACGATTTATATCTTTTCTTAAAAAATCAAACTAATCTTGACTTTATCAAATCATACTTACTTGAAACAAAAATCACATGGAAATTCATTCCCCCTCATTCTCCTCATTGGGGTGGAATTTGGGAATCCGCCATTAAAAGTGCGAAATATCATCTCATACGAATGGTCGGAGGGCTTACATTGACTTTTGAACAACTTGCAACTATCTTTTGCCAAATCGAAGCAATCATGAACAGTAGACCACTTTGTCCATCATCTAATGACCCGTCCGATTTTTCAGCTCTAACTCCAGGGCATTTTCTGATAGGTTGTCCCTTAACCGCGTTTCCAGAACGGGATATTTCTGAGGTTCCACTAAACAGATTAAAATTTTGGAACATCTGCACTCAAATTCAACAACACTTTTGGAAAAGGTGGTCAGTAGAATATCTGAACCGTTTACAAAATAGGCCCAAATGGATGGAACCTCAACTAGAAATGAAAGTAGACGACTTAGTCCTTTTAAGGGAAGATGATACGCCACCCTTGAAGTGGCCATTGGCGAGAATAATAGAACTAATACCAGGAAAGGATAATAAGTCCAGAGCAGTCAAAATCAAAACTCAAGATGGCACTTATATCCGTCCAATCGTTAAGTTAGTACCATTACCCAGTGTCGAATAACATGATGTGGGTATTCCGGTCTTATTATTCATCATTTGTACATATTTAATAAGTTTAATATTTCATTCTTCGCTCTTTTATCAAGTATCAAAAAAAAAAAAAATTTCTTTCTTTTTTTTATTTTTTTATTTATTCTATTCTTTTTATTACTACTTAGTTTGGTAATTATCACACAAGCGTAGAATCATTTGTTGTTTTTGTTTTAAACCTTCATGTTGCACTACTTTCAGTGTAACATCAGTAATCATTAGTTTTCTGACTGTCAGTATTTCTGAGTTGATAGTAGCTACACACCTATCAAATTATCAAATTGCACATAAGTGCTGGTCCTTCGAGTCCCAGAGAAAATCTTTCATTTTCTGTTTGTTTTTAAACACTCCGAATCTTATTTAGTTTGTTAACTTTAATCAAAACTTATTTCTATTTATTATTAATAATCATTCACTCTCTTGCGCCGCCCCCCAATATGGTTAAATTTCATAACATTTAACCAGAACATTATCATTATAAAATTCCAATGCCGGACCTGTATATTCGAAGAATGCCGGTTCAGCTTGACGTCACTTGGGTTGCGTTAGATATGATCCGGATACTCATTTCGGCTTTTGGGTTCGTTAACTATGACCCGGCAACTCGTTGTCGGCTCTTTGAGCGTGGGCGCACCGGCAGCTGAGAGTAGCGTTCCAATCTTAACACTGTACACATCTCCACTCGTAGCATTTTGTTGGTTTTTGTTTTTTATTACGTACGAGTGGAATTAAACGTTCATAAACGGCTAACATGTGGTCGTATATCTTTTAAACATTTTTTCTTATATAACAAGTAATGGTTTCAACGTGTTTTTCATCAATGTTTTGTAAATAGCTGTATAAAGTGCGTCGTAAAAGACTTTTAAGTGCAAAAGTGAGGTTTAAGTGACAAGTTCTCATCTGTTTACGTGACCAAATGAACTTACATCAAGAATCGAACTATCTAACCTGCATTTTTTTGTAAAACTATTCCGAACTTAAACATTTTCAGTTTCTCTCAATAAAATCTAGTGAAAATTCAATTTAAAGGGTTTTCATTTATTTAAACTCAAAGAAGAAATACCTTTCCAAGGAAATATTAGAAGAGCAAAGGGGTTATTACCTCAAGGAAGAACCTGATAATATCACACATGTTACCTTACCCGCAATTTCTTGGCATACCAGCAACCTAGAAGGAAATATAGAACATAACATCAAATTAATGTGAGACTAACCCTCATATTTTATTCAATATATAAGGTTAAATTCTACAGTATTTTGATAAAAAGGATATCCATAAGTTTTATGATAATCCAATTTGGTCCTAGGACCATTTCAAGAATTTTTGTAGCAATCTCTTTTGTAAACAAATAACACGTAAGTTTTTGTTAACTTGTTATATAGTATGCTCTTGTATAATATGTATTTTTGAAAACTATTTGTTTGAGACAAAAATAAACGTTTGATTTGTTTGTCTAATCCATTTTGTGTTTTAATTTAAAAAAGTCTCCTAATCCTTGTATGTATTTTTGATTGTAGGGAAGAAGAATTTTTTCTTTCTCCCAGCAGGAAGTTTTCTTCAAAGCGGCGTCCTAACATAAATAGCTGGAGGTAAAATTTGTCTGCCATATCTTATTCGTTTATGACCCAGGAGATTTATGTAAGTATCCCTTTATTTTCATTTAGTAGATACCCCAATCCGACCCAAATTTATTTCAACTGTAGCGTTATAACTGCTACATTGCCTGCTTTCTTTCTTATGTTAATATATTTCGTTAATTCTATTCTCCAATTTCCGTATCTTCTGTCATAATTCATATTCTTCTATATCCTCCATTGTATCTCTTATTTTTCTATATATTTTCTAGGATATAGATTGTATCAGAATTATGTCGTTACTTAATTGATTCATTATTCTCTTTTCATTTTTACTGGTATTTGGTATAAAAACCAGTTGGCGTCCAAATCTATCTTCTTTATATATATATTTTAGTATCTACCTTTCCTATTTTCTTAATAATCATCATTTTTATCTTTTACTCAAGCTTCTAAAGAGTGAATTTTATTTTCATCTCTATTTCCGTTACTTTGGAACGAGAGGTCCCATCTTTATTCTTTCGACATTTCTCCTTCCCATTCGATACAAAAGTCGATATAAAGACTTCTATTTGCTAAAAATGTCGATTTTCTTCATGACTTCTCTAAGAATAGAATAACCAATTGTTGTGTCGTCTCCAGATTTGGAGGTAAGTGTATAATATATTTTATCGATTTCCTAATTCCACCTGTTGTATAAAAATCTTTTTATAATTTTAACTTTAAAAGTTCTAAGCTCATTATATATGATCATGGTATGACATGTAAGTAGGTACATATTTTGTGGATTTTTTTTACGTTTTTTATTTAATATAAAAAACTAGCGATAAGAAATATATAGTTTCTTTAATATAGTCTGTAAAAGTTTTACGAATATTTTTATAGTTTTAAATATGAATTTTAAATCCATAATATCTTTTGATTTTAATGATAATTAACTTTTGACAAACTACCAGTTCTATATAGCAATGTTTCTAAATTATCTAGCTTTTCACTAAATATATCTTGTCATTTTTTTTAATTAATATTAGAATATTTCAGTTTTAAAAAAGTAATTACCATTTGCATTAAAGTTATATCCTTACTTTTACTTATTTGCCTATGATAAGTGCATGAATAAGAATTGTTTCTCGACTTGCTTGGGTGAATAATGATAAAATTTTGTTAAATTTGATT
This sequence comes from Diabrotica balteata, assembly GCA_918026665.1. Classification (NCBI taxonomy): domain Eukaryota; kingdom Metazoa; phylum Arthropoda; class Insecta; order Coleoptera; family Chrysomelidae; genus Diabrotica; species Diabrotica balteata. The sequence continues at coordinate 113,148,307 of OU898284.1, read as the reverse complement.
GGTCACCTTATTCATCCCCCAAGCAAGGTCTCTCATTTTGGTTTCACCATTTTCTAAAGCAAGGTGTGTTTTTCTTAATTTTAGTCAACCTCCGGGATACATTTCTCAGGTGCGGGTCAAATTTTATTACCATCCAGAAGACCAACCGGCCTGAGAATGGAACCATTATTCCAATAGGAGAGTTGACTCCGAGACAAGGAAATCCAAAACTACCAACATGGCTTGCTAACAACCAGAACAGAAAAGACCAGGAAAAAAACTTAGGATTTGGTGACAAAAATTCTTCTTTCATATACCTAATGTAACACTGTAGCAAGAAGTCGAATAATTTTTATTTAAATTCAATACGATATTTAACATTTATTTTTCTGTTTTTTTTTTATATTTCAATAAACATGTGTTAATTTAACTGTGTATTGTTTCTTCTTTTTACTTGTTTGTGTATGTTGCTCCAGAGTAGGCCATATTCACGTCCTGAGTGAGCTAGCCAGGGAGTGTTTCGTATAACGTCTAATGTAGCAATTTTGTAATTGATGCATTAGGGGTTATGACGGTAAAAATTGGTCCCAACGGGAAACGATTTGTCACTCCAACGTTGTCAGTGATGTTAGTCAGGTTGTAGCAGCAAACTAAGGTTTGCGGTTACAGGTTGACAACAGCAGCTCAACGTTGGGATGTTACAAATTGAGCCTCGAAGGGTTACAAATTGGCACCCAATGAATATTTGTTGGCACGTCATAGATTGACGTCCAATGAATGTTCGTTGGAACGTTACACAACTTATCCACTACCCAGCTCTCCAACAACCCTCTGAGTGCCGTACGCACTAGTTTCGACTATTTTATTTGCCCAATCTTCTCCCCCATGTTTTTACCCTGAGGTAAGCAAAATAGTTCGTTACAAAGTATATTATATAGTAATGGATTATGACTTACCTAATGTTTCCTTTATTTGTGCTGTATTTAATATGATTGCAGATGGCCTCGAACATACCGCTGGTAGTGGTAACATAACGACAATCGAAAACCTGAAAAAAAATTTTAACGTTACCCAATTTTAAAGATAATATCGATTTGGTAGTTTAAATAATATAAATATATTATTATCGTTGTGTTTGCAGGCTAACCTGCATCCCTATGTTGGTTCTAATTGCCAAATAACATGTTACCATGAGTTTCTATCTTTGTTCATAACAATATAAATCCACTTCACAGATAGGTCCTACCCCAGGATATTAAAATACAGGTTACTCTGACATTAACAGAATGAAATATGTCAGCGCGACGTCAACCAGGGGGTAAATTTTACGAATTGTTTGAGAACAGAATTATCGACGTGCAAGTACTTGGATGTGATACGAGAAACGATCGTGCGCGAGTAGCGGAGAAATCTTGCAATTTTTACTGCACATTTCATAGATTTCATAAATGCATATTGTCAGTTGTCAAATTGTCATATTTCATATTCGTTTGTTTATTTACACCTTCTGTCACTGAAGAAAATGGAATTTAGTAAATGCTGTGTTATCAATTGTAAAGATACAACAAAAAATTGTCAATTTAAGTTTTATTCGTTTCCAACTTCGAAGCACAAATTACTACAAAGAGAAAAGTGGATTTATATCATAAAAAAGCATAAGTAAGTAACATAACCTAAATTATGCATTATTCTTGCGCCCAATTTTAAAGTCAGTTTGAAATAAATAATAAATAAAAGTTAACTTCTAAGTGAAAATTTTAGTTTCATAACACTCACTTAGAGTTCACTTTATCCCAAAAATCAAGTTTTATGCTAATGTAACTTTAAGTTTAGTTATGTATTACATAGCTTTGTCCATTTTTCTTAATTCTTCCACATTCTTAACATAATTTGCCACTACTAAAGCTTTTCCCTTTGACTCAGTGCTTGGTTGAAAAGTTATTTGGTGATTTACTTTCTCAAATCCAGTTTTTATTATTGCATCTATATTAACAGTAATGCTGTAATTTAATAATGTATTTAATTGTATTTACACTACATACAACGTTTATCTTTTAATAACATACCAACATAACCTCAATCTTACTTTTTCTTCTTATTCTTTTTTGGGGCTACGTCCTTGACAGTTATCCGGTAACATTGATCTAACATGAAAGCGAAGTAAATTCTGCTGATTTACGACACCAGGTGTCGCTCTTCCGAACTTGCACGGTCCCAATAGGATTGCCGAGATCAGTGAGGGCCTTATCATAAACGGTGAGCCACTTAATAAAATAAGATATGCTGACGACACCGTCCTTCTGGCAGGAACACTAGAGGAACTATATTTAGTTGTTCAGCAAAGCAACAATTTGCTGAACAACTAAATATATATTGCAACGATTATGGACTAAAAATAAATTTGAAGAAAACCAAGTTTATGGTATTTACAAAAGCACAAAACATCAAAGTTAAGCTAGTACTAGATAACACATAAATTGAACAAATATCTTCGTACAAATACCTTGGAGCATGGATCACAGATGATACTGATCAGACAAAAGAAATAAGATGCCGCATTGAAATTGCACGGTCAACTTTTAATAGAATGAGAAAACTTTTTTGTAATCGCGATATCAATATATCGCTCCGGATAAGAATGCTTCGATGTTATATTTTCTCTACCCTTTTGTATAGGGTTGAAGCTTGGGCACTTAACAAATTCAACATTAAAAACCTAGAAGCATTCGGAATGTGGTGTTACGACATATTTTGAAAATATCATGGATGGATCGCAAAACAAACGAACAAGTTCTCGAACAACTAAGAAAACAATGCGAAGTTTTAAATTCCATAAAAATCAGAAAATTGGAATACTTGGGGCATATCATGAGAGGTGAAAAATACGAACTACTAAGGAATATAGTGAAGGGTAAAATCAAAGGCAGAAGAAGAGTAGGAAGACGTAAAATCTCGTGGATACGCAATCTCCGTGAATGGTTTGGATGCAGTTCAATTGAACTATTCAGGCGCGTAACCAACAAAATTATAATTATAATAATAAGAAGAATAGGATAAGTTATTTGGAGAATATAATTTGTTGTTAAATATAGTAAGTGTTTTAGTTTATGTTTATATCTTGAGATATAATGTGTCTATAGTAGTATATAACTTGAACCCAAAACTCTTTACAAGTGTTAAGATACATTAATGTGGTTGCATTAAGTACCTACTTACTGAATTTTATTTCTACTGTTTTATATATTGTAAAGGTAACATTGGGAATTATGCAGGAAAATGTTTAACATTAATTAATTCAAATTTTTTATTGATTTACATGACTATTGAAAATATTTGCAGTGTAGCAATCTGAAAAAATTATTCAAAAATGTCCAAATAGGATGGAAGGAATTTAATGATTTTTACATTTCCAAAAAATGTAAAAATTCAAAATGGACTGTGTAGTAAAGTGTTAGTAAAATAGTTTGTATTTAAGACTTCGCATAGAAGATTATGAGGATGCCTTAAAAGCTAAACTATTAAACATACAACCTAAAAAGTTATAAAAAGATGGTAAGTAGCTATGTTCATTTAAATTTTCAGTAAAAATGTGTTAATTCATTGACTTTGAGTTATGTTTATGATTGAATTTTTCAAAATTAAGTAAAAAACAAACAAATTTCATTAATAATAAAATATCTTCACTCAGTTGTAATTAAAACTTTTAATTTTAGCAATTCTATCGTTATTTTTACTACCAAATAAAAATGACGTAAAAGAAATACAGTATTGTGCGAATTAATGGAATCATAGGCTGTTTTAATGAAAAAACAGTTTATTTAGTAAAAAATTATATTTTGACAAAACTATAAAGGTAAACTTACATCATTCAGTAGGAAATATGTCCTCCTTTGACAGCAATTACTGCTTTTACCCGTTTTAGCATAGATTCTATGAGTTTCTAGCAGTTGTCAGATATCCTTTCATCTCGATACCAAACCTGAATGGCCGCTTCTATCATTTTTGATTTAGTGGTACAGTCGATTTTTCGAAGTCTAGCTTTGTAAATGGCCCATAAATTTTCAATAGGGTTGAGGTCGGGCGAATTACAGGGCCAATCTAAAACATTAATCTTCTTATTTTTGAAAAATGCCATCATTTTCTTTGATTTGTGACAGGGAGCTGAGTCCTGTTGAAGAATCGCTCCTCCTTGGGGTGACATTTTTGGAGTTGTTTGTCCAAATACTTTTCCAACATGGATTTGTATTTTTGGCTGTTCATCATGCCTTTAATTGGCACCAAAGATCCAACCCCCATGTATGAAAAACATCCCCAAAACATTTTCTTGACTGGAGGTTTTACGGTTTGATCAATATGAGATCAAACTTGGACTGTAATGGACTGTAAATAGGACTTTTTTCCAGTTGCCTACAGTCCAATTAGAGTATTTTTTGGCCCACAGTAGCCTTTGTTTCTCCATTCGTTTAGTTAGAAGCTGTTTTATCTGTGGACGAATTGCCCTTCTACACTACGACTGATATAGGAGTAGACGTCGCGCGCTAGCAGATTTCAAATATTGTACCGAGAGCTCAGTTGATCGAGAACCGCTTAGCTGTATACAAGCTGTATACAAGTGTATACAGTTGTATACAGCTAAGCGGTTCTCGATCAACTGAGCTCTCGGTACAATATTTGAAATCTGCTAGCGCGCGACGTCTACTCCTATATCAGTCGTAGTGTACCATTCTCCAAAAGTCTTCTACGAACAGTTGAGTCATGAATCACTATAGCTGACGCTGCTAGATCTTGTTGTAGGTCTTGGCTTGATTTTCTTGGGTCCAATTTGCTCTTTCGAAGTAAAAATCTATCATCTGCTGGTGTTGTTTTTCTCTTTCTTTCACATTTTCCTAACCTTTTTACATCCACTGATCCCGTTTCTCGTTTACGCTTCAAATTTTGCTTACTACCCCCTGACTCACTCTACAGGTTATAGCAATCTCTCTTTGTGACATACTAGTGTGTTCACTTAACGTGACAATCTTTTCACGCTTCCTAGGCGTAATATCCATGTTGAAATAAAACCAAAAACAACACAAAATAGTACAAAAACCCCCAAAACAACACAAGCTTGGTAAGAAATGACCTAAAACACACTTAAACACACCAACACACAGTAAGGTTATGTTTTTAATGCTTGGTTAGCTGTCAACTGTGTAGGTAGTGTTGCCAACTGTGAATATTGAAAAAATGAAAAAAAAAAAAATCACAGTGATTCCATTAATTCGCACAATACTGTAAGTATGAGATGAAAACGCATGAGGAAAGAAAAAAAAGATGTTGTCGAACATATAATTTTACAAAATATTAAAGAGCGGCAGATAAAAGCAATACAAATAAAAACTCCTGCTCAACATATTGATTTACCAAAAATACCTTCATGTGATAAAGAATCAGAATTAGATATACTGAAAAGATAATTAAGAAACACAAAAGAAGAAAACGCGAAACTTCAGCAAAAACTTTTAGAAAAAAAAAAAAGGATACGGAAAACAATCTTAAACCATGGATACAGTATAAAGAAATTCCAAGAGGTCATGGATTAGAGAACTTGAGACAGCTAAACTGGAAAGCCAAACTAAGTTTCTAAGAGAGAATCACTCTCCTATTTGTCACCCAATATGCAGCTTCTTCGAATTTATAATAATTTTTAAATTGTTTCTCTGACAACTCTTTGGTCGGATATACTAATACCTGTCGGATTATCAAGGAAAAAATATATATTACAATATTATAATTTCGTGCGAGAACAAATCATCCTCAGTCTTATTTTTTCAATGTTTCATTTTTGTATCTGCCAATTTTATTTATATTTAGCTATCAATGGTATTACATTTAAAGAAAAATATGTACACAAAAATGTTTTTATAATATTTACTTAGCCTCAAGACACAAAGACGAGAAATATATTCGAAACATTTATCTCCAGCGCGATAAAATACAATACTTGATATTAATGTATACTTCCCAAGAGGATTTTTAGATGCATGTATAGCAGCGTAATCCCAAATAATCCGCAGAGTGCGTACGACAAATCCGGAATACGTTACAGCAAGGCGAGCGTCACCCAAAAAGAAAGAAAATGTTGTGTAAATACGCTGCAGTCTCTTTAGCTTTCCTAACGAACTACCATTAAAGGGATTTAAAAAAAGTTCTGCGCCAGAGTGAGAGATCAATCTTACAGAAAAACTGTAGCTCGCTCCGATCAAAAGCTACTTTTTAGTTTTTGTTTGTTTGCTATCAGAGGAGTGTTTTTGGTTAATTATATTGTACAATACAAACAATTTTCAAACACGGTGATTTTTTATAACAAAAAATTAATCATCATTACTTCACGGAGAGTATTGACTCAAATAGTTAGTTTAATTGATAAATGATTCCAACAATATTCTTTAACAGTAATCTTAGTAAGTCTGACAAGGCTAGCACCTTGATTGATATATGTTAAAAAATACAATATTGGACACAATAGGCGCCAAACAGGTGGTTTTCTTTTGTTGTAGCTAAACTATGGAGTATTTAAAAAAGTGTTGAAAACAAAACGGATGTATATCAACGGCTTCTATGATTTCAATATTCAGCTTCTATAATTGTTGGGGTCTTCTTTATATTCTTTCTTGAACGTTGGCATCATTATGCTGTTTCTCCATGAGTCTGGTATCTTGCAGTACAATATTGCAGTACAATATTAGTTTCATTTAACTTTTTTTATTTATCCCAATTTTTGAAGAGTTCTCTAATTAGAGATTTAAATACATAGTTCTGTTATATTATCTATTTATATTATGCTTCTTATTTTTTATTGTTCTCTAGTTGTTTTGTATTAAAAAATACATAATTAAATTATTGTTTTCGTTATTAAACCACTAATTAATTTAAATTCTAACGAATATTTCTGCCGTCTAAACATTTAAACTCTTCAATAAAATTTTCTCCGGGTTAATTTTAAACCCGATTCACGTTTTTAAACTTCATTACAATTAATTCAATCGAATCAGTGATCCGAAGCATGAGAAAACAAGCACTAGCAACGAAAGGGTTACTATCATCATTTACCTTCAAACCTTTTTTCCCTTATTTTCTCAATGACCGTTCGTGACTCTTTTATTAAGTAGTCAATTCGTCGAAGTATATCGAGACCTGTATACACTCTAAAAATAAGAAAATCGATATATAAATCAAATACTCAATTTAGTTAAATTTGTCAGTACAAGATATTTACAGAAGACAAAAGAAAAATCAAATTTAAAAGTTCAATTTAGGTGAATTTAATATAAATTATTATAAATAAAAATGTCTCTTAATGTAAGAAAGCATCTAGAAAAGTGTTTCAATACAGAATTAAAACATCAATTTGTTTCAAATATTGTCATATTCCACATAATTATTATCTTTAAGGTGATCACATTTTGTAATTAATTCATTAATTAATTAAAAATACAAACAGTAATGGGAGTATTTTACTGTCATCATGTCATGTGCTTGTCTTTTTAAAGACGAATTACATGCTATGATTTTTTTTCTGACAGATATTCTCAAGTTAAAGTTGATTTCATGTAATCGAATGAACTATCTTATAAATAAAGTCGTCCCAGGAGCGCAACTCAACATTATTGGCAATATCATTTTAAAGTCGTCTATTAGAAGTCGTCTACTAAAGTTGTCTATTAGAAGAATTTTTCACTATGTAACAAAAAACAAAATTTATTTAATTTACTGGAGAATGATTTCCGAAGTGAAAATTGAAACGTCAATAAACGTATTTTTATCTTTAATTGTGGCTTATTCCCAGTTAAATAGTAATTAATTTAAAATGCCACAAGAAAATAGATTCAGAACACATTTTGTAAGTTTGGTGTTTATTAACGATTTGAATAAATTTATATAAACGCTTTTCTTTTTTATTTTAAATAAATTTCTTTATAAAAGGATCGCCTTATGTATTTATAAATTTCAAAACGTTGATATGATCTATTTATAATTTCAGGGGATTTATTACTTTTTTATACGTTTTTGTAAGGCTTTGGTTATACATTTCATACATTTACACATTGCAAGTTTATTATTTTTATGTTTTGACACTAACTTAAGCGTACACACTTGAGTGGGAAACGATTAGGAGACATTCATTGACTTTCCGTGTTTTGTTTTGTATTCAGCCCGAGTATCTGATGAGGCTACGGGAAGCCAAAATGACGACCTAACACTCTGTAGATAGTAGCATGTTATAAAGTTTTTTTTAATTATGAAATATTTATGTATAAAATTCTCCAGTACGCTTCTGCTTATTATAAAATATTGCAATCTTGTGTTCATCTTCTAAATCGCAATAGTGGATTAGAAACCAAGAAGTTCCTTGGAAGTGGATCCAAGGTTATTTTCACGATTCGTAAGTCTAACGAATTTGAGTTGGTTACTTGGCGTGTACGGGTATGTAGGGGACGCAACGGGGAAATGTCGAACTTTAGGTTTAAAGATTTGGTCAAACGGAACGGTCGTTGTTATGTAGTGATAAAAAGCCGGAATAATTTGCCAAAGATAGTGGAATTTCACTCTATGTAATATGTCGAATTTGGAAGAGTGACCATTGTCTCTATGTTTCACTTAGAATTCTTAATTTACTCACATTTTGGTCGTCCTTCCAGACAATTGAAGCAGTTTGTTTTTGTTCGTGTCCTGAGAGTTCGACCCCAGTTCTACCGCCAGAAATTTTAGCAGAAATCCCAGTTATAAGACCAGAAGTTTTCAGTGCGTTTTGGTTAAATCAAGGAAAGAAGACCCTTTTTCCCTAAATCCAGCAAGATTAGGATTCTTCAAAGCGGTGCCCTTTTATTTCTTAAATAGCTAGAAGTCTTTCTTGTTGTTTCTATTTGCCCATTTGTCCAGGAGATTTATGTAAGTACACCTTTACCCCTGAGGGGAAAATGGTATTCTTAAGCACCTTTTTCTTTAATTTTTTGGTTCGTACTGACAAGGTTTTCACTTAATATATCATATTCTTTAAACTTACCACTTTATTGCATTAGCGATTGGCAACTTGCCTTGTTGTCTGTCATATTGTGACTTCAAGGACACTGTCTTTTAACGTGATAGCTTGGTGGTTCTAAAATGGGCTCTCATTTGACGGGTACATGTTGCAAGCTTTGGAAGATAATAGTGGTAACTCCTTTACACTTTTTAATATTACTATATCAAATTCTTAATCACTTCAACAATGTTATGTAAAGTAAAAATTAAATTTAACTAATAATATTATACTTTTTTAAGTGTGATATTATGTTCATGTTAGTTCTCGGCAAATAATTGTTGTTACATAAGTTTTTTTACATACTTTTTAAATTGCATGTATAATAACCATATGGTCTTTTGCTGTTCTAAGTTTGAGTTAATTTGTTAACTGTATTAAGTTTCAATTAATTGTTTAATCCAACATCCAAGGTATTTGAATCTCTGAACTCTCTGCTACAACCGCTGCAGAGAGTTCAGAGATTCAAATACCTTGGATGTCGGACTACCCAAAATCTAGATCCATTCTTCGAAATTCGATGTAGAATTGAATATCCGTGAAAAGTTTACACGATGTAACGTGTGGTCTGTACTTTTGTATGGATGTGAAACTTGGACGTTAAACGTCGATATCATGAATAAAATCGAGGCGTTTGAGATGTGGTTGTATCGAAAGATACTAAAAATTCCACGGACTAGCAGAACCAGAAACGAAGAAGTTCTTCGAAGAATGCGACATCAACAAACTCTATTAAATATTATTAAGAGGCGTAAACTAGAATATCTTGGACATATAATCAGAGGACCAAGATATGAGTTCCTTCGGCTAATTCTCAAAGGTAAAATCGAAGGAAAGAAATGGATAGGACAGAAGAAACTCTCTTGGTTGAGAAATTTGCGGCAGTGGACAGGTTTGACAGCGGACCAATTGCTACACGTAGCCCAAGACCGAGATCAGTATAATAATATTATAAGCATGGTAGTCGCCGACGTTCCGTAGGGATATGGCACTCTAAGAAGAAGAAGAATTGTTTATACAACATAACTATTAATGTCTAACATCTTAAGCTTTTTTACGTATTTAAATATTATAACATTGACTGATACATGCTTCTTTTTATATGAACTGATGATACTTTCTGATTAGAGAGCGAAACGTCTTCTATAAATAGATAAAGGAGCTACCTTCTTCGTTTTTTTCTCACCTTTTGACCGAAAAACTCACCACTCTTCGAGTGATCCTTAATTTATAATTCCTATTAGCATTTTGAATTAGTGATAAAGATTATCCTTGTCCTCAATACGAATTTTTACAGTGTACGTCTTTTCTTACTGACAAACAATCGTCAAAATGCTGATTCCTACTAATCACTGACAATTTGAACGCTGGTGACATTTGAGAAAAAACAAGGTTCTACTTTTTGTGGCCACAGTTCTGCATTAGGACTTTAAGTGCTTGACTTGTAGGAATGGCCTATTCTTATTGGATGAGTTAGAAGGTAAATTAAGTTTGATTTATTGCTGCATAGTAAGTAATTGTATATAAGTAGCTTTATCAAAAAACTAAAAAATATTAGAAGAAATTTAAAACTAAAAAAATTAACATTATGGCATAAAGTTCGATTAAGAAAAAGACAGAAAATAGATTTATTAAAATTATGAATCGAGATATATAAAAAAAATATGTGCAATTTTCTGATAATACCAAAACTTGTAACCGTTTCAAAAGTTTCAAATTATTTTCCAATGTTTCAAAAGTTTCAAATTATTTTCCACTGTTTCAAAAATGAATTATTATTATAATTCCTAGTAAATATTCAAATTTTAATAAACATTAAATTAAAGAATAATTAATAAAGATGTTCCAGAGATCTCCTTGAGCGAAATTTACAAGGCCCTAAAAAAGATGAAGAATAACAAAGCTCCGGGGGAGGACGGTGTCGTCACGGAAGCGATAAAGATAGGAGGCTCAGTACTGATAGCCAAAATTCAAAAGCTCTTTACTCTATGCCTATAGAATCAAAATATCCCAACAAAGTGGAATAATTCCATAAATGTACTCTTACACAAAAAGGGAGATATAGCAGACCTGGAAAGATACAGATCAATCAGTCTCCTTAACCATCTTTATAAATTATACACCCGAATAATAACGAATAGATTAGAGACAAAGCTGGATTTTTACCAACCTCGGAAACACACCGGTTTTCGCCATAATTACGGCACAAACGATCACCTGCAGTGCCTAAAAACCCTAATAGAAAAAACTAACGAATATAACCGTCCCTTGGCATTGATATTTGTAGACTTTAAAAAGGCGTTTGATACAGTGGAACTACCGTCCATCTTAAGAGCTCTACAAGATTGCAGGATCGAACACAGATATTGTAATATAATTAAAAATATATATGAAAATGTCACAACAACCATAAGTCTATATTCTGCAACTAATAAAATAAAGATAAAAAGGGGAGTCAGGCAAGGTGATACCATGTCACCAAAGCTGTTCATTACCGTTCTTGAGTATGCATTTAAAAAACTAACATGGCAACAGAAAGAAATATCCATCGATGGAGAAAGATTAAACCATCTACGTTTTGCGGACGATATCGTGCTTCTGTAAGATAATCTGGGAGAGATCAAAGACATGCTCCAAGAACTGAATGACATACTACAAGAAACTGGGCTGGAGATAAATTTCGAGAAAACCAAGATGATGACCATTATGGTTCCCAGCGAAGAGATACAGATCAATAACAACAAGGTAGAATTAATCGATAAATACACATACTTGGGTCATGAAATTAGAATAACCAGAGACAACCAAACCTGCGAGCTAAATAGACGAATCATGTTGGGATGGGCGGCATATGGACGGATGAGAGACATTTTTAAAACAAATATTCCAATTTACCTGAAAAGGAAGACATTTAACCAATGCATCTTACTAGTCTTGACCTACGGAGCAGAGACCTTAACTTTAACGAAAGCTACTACCGAAAAACTGAATGTAACACAAAGGCGAATGGAGAGATCAATGCTGGGCCTGACCTTGAAAGATCGCGTAAGAAATGAGGAGATACGCCGACGAACTGGCGTAGACGATATTATACTGCGAATCAATAAACAAAAGTGGAGGTGGGCTGGACATGTTGCTAGAATGGAAGACGGAAAATGGACGAAGAGATTATTGGAGTGGAGACGAAGAGCCGACAAGCGAAGTCGAGGCAGACCACCCACCCGATGGACAGACGACCTAAGGAGAATAGAAACAAACTGGATTGCAGCAGCTAGAGATAGAGAGAACTGGAGACGTTTGAAGGAGGCCTATATCCAACAATGGATGTGAAAATTCGGCTGGATGATGATGATGATTCAAATGTTGCTCACGCCATCTATCCGCTGAGTGCATTTGAATTACCTCAAGGAGCCTACTGTATTTCCTAATAGCTCTGACCGTCGTGTCACCTCAAAATTGGAGCGTTCATAAACTTACCGGGAGCCCTAATAGTTGCTAGAGCCATGTTTATATTTGTTCTGAGGTTCTGAGGTTCTGAGATTTGATCTGAATAGCTATGGAATTATGGTATGTGTTCTAAAAGCAGCAATTCGAAAAATATTCCGTTTGCTTAGCCGTCCAATGCTATATATTTTTATGGTGGATATTATGTTTCTGCTGCCGATAGATTCAACGTTCTGAAATCGCACCCTAATACTTAGTTGGTAAAAATTATATCCTTGTTACAAATTATATCTTTGTTACATCCCTAGTGAAGTGATTTATTATTAATCTTTTAATTACAATAAATATCTACATTCTACATAATATACAAATATATTTTATGTGAACGAATTTAGAAATTTGGGATAAAGAATAATTTTATTATTATTCACATAAGTATTTCTCATTCATAATCTAATGCAAGGATATAAAATATTTGCCTTCTTAATATATATTTTAATTCTAGTTTCGTATAAGCAATTCTCATTTATAATTTATTACCTTAAACACAGACTGTTTATTGCGTTTCTGGGATGACGTAAATTTTTAACGTAGAATATTTTAATAACTTTTTGTTCGTTAAAAAATATAGCTTTGTTTTAAATTTTCTATTTTATTTCTTTGTCTGAGCTCGTTTCCCTACGAGCGTGAACTATTAGGGAATGGCGCCTAATTCATTTTAATTTTATACAAACAGCTTCTATATGACTTTTGAGATGACCACATCCAAACTCTTTCGACACGATCAGAAAGGCCTAGATTGCTTGTGTACATAAGTGAATATATTCTTTTACTCGGTCGTCCCAATGGTCTTCTTCCATTTGGCGATTTGTCTCTTGCTATTCGTACTATCCTATTTTCTATCATACTTTTGATGTGTTGATTCCATTCCACTGTTCTTCTTTTAGTCTACGCGTTTATTTCCTCTATACCACATCTAGCTCGTATTTCCTCACTTTTTACCCTATCTCTTAGAGTTTGGTTTCTTATTTTTCGTAAGACTTTCATTTCTGTTGTTTCCAGCAGTCTTTGTGTTTCGCCGTATCTGCTCTTGTTTCCGCTGTGTACGTCATTATTGGTCTTATTGTTGATTTATATATCCTGGTTTTCGTTTCCGTTGTGAGGTATTTATTTCTCCAGATTGTGTTGTTGAGACATCCTCCTGCTCTGTTTGCCATGTTCACTTGTTTTTGTACTTTTCTTTTACTTTTCCGTACCTTGGCAGTTTTATTCCTAGGTATTCAGTTTCCATATCGCTTTAGTTTTCTCTGTTGAGATCACCATGTTGTATATGAGCGCCGTATCTTCGAATTCTTTAATTAATCTATGTAGGTCATCTTTATTTTCGGCTGTTATTATGGCGTCCTCGGCGTAGCATATTATCCTTGTTTCCTTTTCTCCCATTCTATATCCTCTTTTTTTAACTTTCTTTATGATTTCATCCATTATTAGATTAAATATTAATGGGCTCAGCGAATCTCTTTATCTAATGCCAGTTTCATATTTGATAGGTTGCGATAGTTTTCCTTTACATCTTACCATAGCTATGTTATCTTTATATATATTCTCAATGGTTTTTACTAAATCCAGTGATATTCGCTTTTTATATAATAAATGTATCGCGTCCCGAATTCTCACTCTATCAAACGCTTTCTTCAAATCTATCAGACACATATATGCTGGCTTGTTGTATGCCAGCGACTTTTCATTTATTTGTCTTATTACAAAATCTGCATCCGTGCATGATCTTCCTGTCCGAAATCCTTGCTGTTCCTCTTGCAGAGATATTCGTTCGTTTATTTTTGTCGCTATTATTCTTGTTGTCAATTTAAGTGTTGTATTTAATAGATTCATTGCTCGATAATTATTGGGGTCTTTCTTATCTCCTTTTTTGAAGAACATCACTATGATCGCGTCCCTCCATTCATCTGGTATTCTGTTCGGGGTGATTATTTTATTAATAAGAAGTTGCAGTTGTTGTAAGAGGTGACCACCTCCATATTTTAAGAGTTCATCTGATATTTGATCTTGCCCTGGTGACTTTCTGTTTTTTGTTTTTTTTTTATTTTTTAACAATTAATATATTAAACTGCTGTAATTAGATTAAATTGGTAAAACAAACTTGTATTGTTTGTTGTAATATTTCAGTAATACGACAGTATTGCCCTTCATTGAAATTAAAGTTAAAGCATTATATTACGTGTCGACTCTGAAAATTATTACATATTATTATGGAATGATACAAACACTATATCTAAATCAATTTAATAGATAACGCAGTAAAATATTTGAATTGCTGGAAATAAATTAATGATCAAAATGAACCAACTGAAGAATATTAACGGAATTAACTACAGTAAACATGACTAAAATTAACATATGCAAATAAGGAAAATGATTTAGGGCTAACCGTATGAATTTGTTATATATTATTAATAAATCTGTTTCAAAACTATGGCAATTACATTGAAAAATATACGCGATGTTCCAATGAAAATTTGCAGCACCCTAAAACTCGATTAAATAAATGTTTAAACAAAAATACAAAACCGCCTAATTATGCAAAAATAATTCTTAAAATTGATGCTTGTGCTATTTTACAAATAGAACGAGGAATTAGATTACCCATAATTTTCCAGTGGTTTTATTACTTACAAAACTATTTTTTTTTTATAAAGAAAGAAAGAACCTGGCTGGTTAATAAAAGAAATAAATGTTGTAGATAGTACAGTGCCCCATTGACATGTGACGCCAGCTACTGTCACCACCCCGCCAACGCTCAGTTTTAATAAAAATTATTTTTTTCTACACTAATTTATTTTTAAATGTTAGTTGTACATTCTAAGTTTTTCATTCCAAGAGAAAAAATAATTTTTTTACATATCGTTTTTTCTGGTTTTGAGATTTATTTAGTATTGTTGAGAATTGAAACAAAATGACGTTTTCCTATTTAGAAGAGTTTATATATAAAAATCAATAAAAAGATGAAATATACCAATATTTCAAACTTTTGGACATATGTGTAGTTTTCGAATAACTTCTTGAGGCAGTTTTAATTGACTGTTGTAAAACAGTACAGAAATCATTAAAATTTTGGCTAAAACGTGAAAAAGACTAACGAAATTATAAATAAAATAAAACTAACAATTATAAATAGAAATTAACAAAAAGGAGAACAAGTTCGTTGCTCAGAACACAAATACCTCAACCTTCTAATGAAGGAGAAAAAATCAAAATATCCTAACTCTTTTCATTAAATTATATGAAAATAGTGTACACTTTATCAAGAAGATGGATATATTGGAAAATCATTTGTTTCCTCGATATTTGGCCGATTAATTAATTATTTGGGTATATATCGGTATTGTTTACATCGAATTCCCCACGAATTGTAATTAAAATAATCATCAATTTAATACAAGTGTTTCCGAAACCGAGTACAAATTAGTGTCTATCTAATAATGTGTCTAGTAAATCGAATTAGGCAACTACAATTTTCATTACTCAAAACAAAGTAGGGGCTAATGTACAGGATTTGTAATATTGCCGGATAAGTTGTAAATGCTAATACTATCTAGTTTATCAATTAGCAGATATGTATCGAGTATATATGAACAACAAGTTGGTGCTTGTTTTACAGATGTACATTGTGTTGATAAAGTTGTATATGTTCTTAAAGATAAATAAAATAATTAAAATTTTTTTGATACTTTATATATTGGCAATCAGTGTAAAACTCTGTAAACTGTTACAATTAATATATATAATAAAGAATTAAGTCTAACTAAATTTAGTCTAACCAAAGACTTTTTACAAATTTCATCAAATTTATCTTTTAATTTTGATTTAATTAAAGTGGTTATACATTTAGGATGCACTGATGATGGCATATTATTTCCGAAAACGTTCTGTGATGTAGCCCGATAGGCTTTTTAATTCTTCTTAGTCGTTAACCTGATGCAGGTATCGTGATATCATGAAGCTGTTAGGTAATTTTTCCAATGTTCCTCCACGTTTTTCTATCTTCTGCCAATCTAGCACATTCTGACAATGGAGCGCCAATGGTAGCAACAATATGGTCCGTGTATCGTGTAGGAGATCTACCTCTACTTCTTTTGCCTTCTACTTTTCCCTGGATGGTAAGTTTTTCAAGACCATTTCTTCGAAGCACATGTCCAAAATAGCTTATTATCTGTTCTGTTATTTGTGTTCTTAGTCTTTTCTTTATGTTTAGCTGGACCAGTATGGATTCATTTGTTCTTCGGGCCACCCATGGTATTCTCAGCATTCGTCTCCAGCAGTACATCTCAAATACATCTATGTTCTTTTTGTCTTTCTCAGTAAGGGTCCAGCATTCCGATGCATAAGTAAAAACTGGAAAAACTAGACTTCTTACTAGTCTCATTTTTGTATCGGTAGTAATTTCATGGCTTTTCCAAATTTTTGTTAATTTTGCCATAGCGCTTTTTGCGATTGCTGACCGCCGCTTTATTTCTTCAGTACAGCCTCCTTTGTTGGTTATTAATGAGCCCAGATACACAAATTTATCTACAACAGCGATATTGTTTATCCTAACCAGATGATTTTGATTGTTGTTAGCTCTGTCAATTATCATGATTCTCGTTTTATCCCTGTTTATTTTAAGGCCCATCGATAAGGTTACGTCTTCTATCCGTTGTAGCAGGTGAATCAATTCAGTTTCAGAACTAGCGAGGATAGTAGTATCATCTGCATATCTCAAGTTGCAAATCTTCTTCCCGCCAATGGTGATGCCACCGTTCCAGTCCTCAGTAGCTTTCCGCATTATCCATTCACCATAGATGTTAAATAAAATTGGGCTTAGTATGCAGCCTTGTCTCACGCCCTTTGTGACCCTGAAACTGTCAGTTACCTTTTTAGTTTACCTGTCAGGCTTTTTAATATTATACCTTTTATAAAGGAGTTTTTAAATAATTTTCTTTGTGATACATGGTATACAGCTAGCTAAAGAAATAATTAAAATATATACTAAGATTTCACTATAAGAAAGACTGATTTCTTCGTTTGAAGGCGGAAAACTGGGGAATGACGTATGAAAGAAGTATCCAGTGGCGTACTTTTATTTCAAAGTTAATTATATTATATTTTTTTAATATTATTTCTTCGAAATAGGCCACAATCCAGGTTTTTAGTGATTCGTACAGCGCCAGTTAAGAGAATTTTTCACAGATGAAAAAAATGTAGTCTGACGAATGAAAAATATATTCACATTTATTAATAAGCTTTTACATATGTCTACATTTAAATGTAACATTTAGGTTAGGTATACTACAAGAAAACAGTTTAAAAACCTTTATCAAAACTTTTATCAAGCAAATATATTTCATAGTCGTATTATCTTCCACAAAGTTGCCAAGCAGCTGACAAATCCATATTTTCTATAAAAGTAATCATAATGCCTGCTTTACTATAAAGGTATTCGAAAGGAAATCACATTATTTCCCCGAGAAAGCAATGTTTTTATAACAGAACAAAACTTTTGTTGTCTACGTTTGATATATTCGCCGTGACGTTTTAGATGCTTTTATAAAAAATGTGCCCACTTATCCTATTGTGTTAAGTATCCCAAATCCCTTCCTATTGTTAAAATTTCTTATATTGAGCGTTTTTTCGTATATGTTTAATAAACAATGAATTTGTATTGAAAGGTTCTGGAACTGTCATACTAAAAGCAAGTTGACGATCATGGATTGAATCATACATAATTTATTATAGGGAATATTGCGATGGAAAAAAAACTATAAGCAAATAATTCCTATCAAATATAGGGACCACTTGTTAAACAAATAATTTGTATAAGTATATTTGAGCAAAATAAATTAGACTTTGTAACACAAATTTGATTTCGTCATGCAGATCAAAATGATAATGAAATAAATGGAAAAGAGAAATATTTTTGAAAGTGAATTTTTAAAAATATTTAATTTCTAGGTGAGTGCTTTAGGCTTAAAAAGACATCTTCGGAGCTACGATTAAATTTATAAAGTAAAGAGGAATCCAATTGGTGAAAAATACATTTTTTTCTTATGTAAAAAAGCTTTGAAAGTTCTTCAAAAACACCTCCAAAAGACTCCAAAAATTTGAGGTTAAAATAAGTTTATTGACGTTTTAATTTACACTTCGGAAATCGTTCTTAATAGTATTTTGTGATACAAAAAGTTGTGAATTCCGAAAGAATGTTTATGTTTGTTTCATCGACTTCGAGAAGGCGTTCGACAGAGTCCAATACAATACACTTTTCGACTGCCTACGGGCAGCAGGACTTGACCACTATGATATAAGACTGCTGAAATACTTATATTACAATCAAGTAGCCTCTATCCAAATTGGAGACAGTCCCACTGAAAAAATACCCATCAAACGTGGAGTACGGCAGGGTTGTGTTTTGTCACCCACTCTTTTTAATCTGTACTCTGAAGAAATCTTTAAGGATGCTTTGGATGACAGACAAGAGGGAGTAAGACTAGGTGGAGAAGTAATCAACAATATTAGATACGCTGACGATACAGCCATTCTTGCAGAAAGTTTACAAGATCTCCATACATTAGTAAATCTAGTCAGTGAAGCAAGTTATCGGAGAGGCCTAAAAATCAACATTTCAAAGACAAAGTGGATGGCAGTTGGAAAGATCCATATAGATCAAGGTCTGCTTTCTCTTAATGGAGAAGAGATAGAAAGGGTAAATCATTTCAAATACCTTGGCAGCTGGTTAAATATAAATTGTGACTCTGACAAAGAGATATTATCCAGGATCGAAATATCACGTAAGGCTTTTATGACCTGGAAACCAGTTTTATGCAACAGAAACCTGTCAATGAATACTCGTAAGAAGGTCCTGAAATGTTATGTGTGGTCGATCCTATTGTATGGTTGTGAAACATGGACGTTAAAAACCACAATGCTAAACAAGTTAGAAGCATTCGAAATGTGGTGCTATAGACGAATCCTAAAGATATCGTGGGTTTCGCACACTTCCAATGAAGATGTTCTTCAAATGATTAAGTCAGAACGTCTGCTCATAAACACTATAAGGAGGAGAAAAACAGAATACTTCGGCCATATAATTAGAGGACCTAAATACCATTTACTTCGCCTTATAATACAAGGAAAAGTGGAAGGAAAGAGATGGATTGGTCGAAAGAAACTTTCATGGCTGCGTAATATTAGACAATGGCGTGGTTTCACAGTAGAAGAATTATTTCGCGCAGCAGCCGACAGAGAAAGGTTTCAGGAAATTGTAAACATGATAACGGCCAACGTCTGAATACGGACACGGCACCCAAAGAAGAAAAATATCACATAAGCCTCGTAAGTCAGTTGGTCCAGTTAGGTACCATGGAAACGAATTAACACACGTTATTTTGACAGATTAAAAATTATTAATCTGTCAGTGTAAATATAGTGGTAATTTAATTTTTATTTTTATAAACGATAATAATCGTAGAAAAAGTATAGTACACAACTTGAGTTATAAGCTTATTACATGCTTGTAAAATTACTGTGCTCGCCTCTATGCGGCTCGCGCGCAACTTTTTTACTTGCATGTCTTAAGCTTCTTACAACTTTCGTTATGTAACATACTATTACATGTATTAAATAAATAAATAAAGTACATTTAGTTTTATTTTTTCGTAAATGGGATTGTGTATATTTGAAATTAAAAATAATTTGCACTTTTTAAAATTTCAAATGCATTTTTTTTTCAAATATACTATCCAAATTATATTTAAATATTTTAAGCTTTATTTGAAATTTCCCGTCAAAATTAAATTTTGAAATTCCCGCACAATTTCCTACTTGAATTAGTTCCGATACAAATCTCTTGGAGCGCTAAATTTCATATCTTAATAAAGTATTGGCGTGAAGCATCTAGAGGTAGGTGATTTGTGGTCATATTTATGTTTCTGATATTTGACAATATTTAAATTGTCAAAATTTTGTGATTTATTGTTTAAAAAACAATATAGGTAGTTGATTAAAAAATGTATTCAGTTGAGGAGAAAGTAGCAATAATAAAAATAATTTATTCAGGCAATAGTGCGCGAATTGTCAGTCCTTTATGTAGCGCAAGATATTCCAATAGACCAATTCCAAGTCATTCAACAATTCAAAGGATTTTACAAAATTTTGAAAATACTGGGATTATGATTTCTAATTGTAAATGTACAATCAATATTGCTGAGGTACAATCAATATTGCTAGAAAATCAAAATGAAGTAAATGTATTAATAGCAGTAGTAGAAAATCCTAGAATAAGTTCTCGAACCATTGCAGACCAGTTTATTATTCATAATTCTACGGCCTTAAAAATTTTGAAAAGGAATAAATTTCGTTCATTTAAATTTCAATGTCATCAATAACTAAGAGGAAATGCTGAGCGACAAGCGGAATTTTGTTATGAAATTTTAGAGAGACTTAAACAATGGTATTATAATATCTTGTGTTAAATAAAGATCTGGCAGTGCTAGCAGTATCTGAATACATTATTTCAATTTTTCGTGAACTGAATACATTTCATCAATTTTATTGCTTTGTAAACAATATAATTTATTGTTTACAAAAGTACTATTTACTGTTCACTAGTAGTAGTAGTATTTGTGAAAATTTGCGTATTTTAGTTTTTGTGCATAATTTAATCACAAAATAAAAATAATGACAATTTAAATATTGTAAAATATCAGAATCATTAAAATGACCAAACGCAACATGTCATACACATTCTTGTACCTCGTGTGGTCTGCTTTTAAGGGGTGGCCTGGAAAATGTATTATATTTTTACAAAATTTTGGAATACATTTAATTCGTAGAACAATTTTAACATTTGTTTTGAATACATATTTCAGTCCTCTACAAAAAGTTTCTTACGACTTTTGATGTAAAATAATTAGGGAGGCAGGAATTCAACAATTTAGAATTTCCCATTGAATTTCCTATGGCCCGTTCGGTGATTCACCACCCGGTATATCGATTGAAAGGTCTCGTCGAGACGAATCTAAATATGTACTTTCGGTTGCGATCCGACACCGGAAGTGACCCGAAATGCGCATAAAACGTCAAGATAGAGCAAATCTGACACCGGATTCGTGATCAGCATGCAAAATTAACTGCTAAATGATATTCATGTCGACATTTGATGAACTAAAAATTGCATTCCGGTTTTGAGGTCGACTTCCGGTTTCGTTTTTATTAAAAAGTAAAAAGTAAAAGTTTACATAACTCCCGGTGCCAAGCAAAAGTTTTCAGAAAATGGAGACATTGTAACAAAAAACATTGTTTTCGACGAAATATTTCGTGATATTTAATACACTTTTTACTTGCATTATTATTGATGAATGTTATGTATTTTCTTGCTTATATTGTTTGTATTGATCTCTTAATTTTTCTCGCAAAATAAAAATTTCATTTAAAAAACTCGATGTCGAGTTGGTCCGTTAGTTATTCAATATTTCTGTTACAAAACTACATTTAATATACTTTTTCAATACCAGCCTTCTTTTCAACGTTATTCCTTTTGTGTGCCAATAATTAAATAATAATTGATATTTAATGAACCTATGAATATTATCGAAAATCTGGAAGTAAAATTTTAAATTCATTGCGGGATGAACTTCGGTTAAATGTTGTGGCAACATCAATGTAAACAAAGTTGGCAACCACCATTTTTCGTGTTCGAAGTAATGACTTTTAAATGGATTATTTTGTGTGAGACCAAAGCTTTTATATATTTTTGTAAAAAATACATAAAAAGCATTGTCATCAAAATGTGTAAAAAGGTTATTGTTAAATAAATTTATATATTTAATAATGTTACTAAAAATTTCTTATGATTTTTTGCCGTATAAATCTTAATCTTAATTAATGTTCATAATATTACTACTAGTACAGCAACATGATTTGTTTCCCAATGCCATAATTTTAGGATTTTGTTACATTGTTTTTTAGATTTTAGCAATCAGAGTAAACTAATACTTGCTTTTTTTTTTCCTTTTTTGTTTTACGTAGTTTTTATTTAGGTAAGTTTGTATTTATCTGTTTATTATTAAATAAATACAAATTTAAAGAATGAGGTACTCTTGTCTTTAATGTTCCTAAATAATATGGCAATGGTAACGATAATACAAACATGGTGTATTATATTAACCATTAAAGAAATGAACATTACCTCATATGTAACAGACAAAACAGACATTACCTCGTGAGTGACATAATTTTTTTAAATTTTGCTTCACACTCTTTTTATTTTACTTACAAAATCAGGAAGTTTAAAATACAATAAATTTAAGATTAATTAAAAAAATTTAAAAGAATTAAAACTGCCGTAGGAGAAGCTAGCGGGAAAATAGTTAAGTGCGACTCCAAGAGAAGTACAAACAAAGATTGGTTTGACGAAGAGTGTCAGACGATAGCACAGTAAAAGAAGAAGATGAGACAACAAATATTAACAGATAATAGAGAGTGTAAAAAACAAGAATATAAAATTGTTCGAGGAAGATTGAAGGCTCTGTGTAGAATAAAAAGAGAAACCACAATGAGTTGAAATTAAAAGAGATAGAAGAGAAGTTTAAAAACAAAGAGGTGAGGTCGTTCTATCAAGAAGTGTAAAAGATAGGGAAAGGTTACCAAAGCCACTGTAGTTATATGTAAGGTAAAGACGGAAATGTAATTAACGATCTGGCAGAAATATTGACGGAATGGAAAAAACACTTTGAAGAGTTATTAAATGGTGAGGAGGACCACGAAGCAGTAGACAACTGGACAGTTAGAGAAGATGCGATAATTGAAAGGCAGCCTACAGAGGAGGAGGTGGTGACAGCAATACAAGAAATGAAAAATAACAGTAGTCCTGGTAAAAATGACATATGCACAGAAATGATCAAGTTTGGTGGAGAACCACTACAAAGGAAAATATATCAGCTAGTAGTGCAAGTATGGGAAAAGGAAGTAATGCCATCGGACTGGTATGGGGCCCGCATATGCCCTCTGCATACAAAAGGAGACAAACTGAAGTGTGACAACTATATAGATATAGCCTTATTAGATACATTATACAAAATCTTGGCAAGAATATTGAGAAATAAACTAAATTGCTACACGGAAAGAATCCTGCATGAATATCAGGCCGGCTTTAGAAAGGACAGATCTACAGTAGACCAAATCTTCTCACTAGAGGAGATACAAACGACTTTTTATGAAGGTAAAGTTCCCCTGTATGTTTTGTTTGTGGATTTTAGACAAGCATATGCTAGAGTCGATAGAGTCAAAATGTATCGAGCAATGGAACATTTGGGTATACCAAAGAAACTAATCCGACTAGTTAAAATGACACTTAATAACTCTACGTGTGAAATAGCTTGGCAGGGTCACATATCAGATCAATTTACGGTTGAAAAAGGCTTAAAACAGGGAGATCCTTTATCCACTACAATATTCAACTTAGTATTAGAAACTGTAATCAGAAAATGTAGCATGAAGGTGGAAGAAACGATCATGACAAATAAGCACCAGTGCTTGGCATTTGCTGATGATCTAACGATCCTAGCAAAAACCAAGAAAGAACTAAGAAGAGTTGTGAAGAAAATCATCGAAGAAGCACAGAAATTCGGATTGGAACTAAATGAAGACAAAACCAAATATATGATCATGGGAGGGACAAAAGGCAAAAAAGAAGACTTTAGTGTGAGGTCAGTAAGTGGTAAAAGCTATAGTTTTAAAAGGGTGGACAAATTTGAACACCTGGGTGTAGTTTTCGATAAAAATGGAAAAGAGAAATGGGAGCTCGAATCCAGAATAGCAAAAGGGAATGAAAAGTAGGTGGTTTAAGAGCCCTACTGAACTCAAAATACGTTTCTAGACAAGGTAAACTTAAAATATATAAAACAGTAATTCGATCCACAGTAACATATGCCGGTGAGGCATGGATATTAAAGAAGGAAGAGGATACTCTGGAAAGATGGGAAAGGAAAATATTGAGACGCATATTCGGAGGACGGAAGACAGATGATGGTTGGGAGAGAAGAACCAACAATGAATTAATGGCTTTATACAATGAACCTACCATTACCAAGTTCGTAAAAGCACAAAGAATCAGATGGTTAGGGCATGTGGAAAGAATAACAGCAAACAGAATGCCTAAACTAGTAATAACCAGAAAATTAATCGGTCCCAAAAGAAGAGGTAGACCCAGAATGAGGTGGATTAATAAAGCGGAGGAAGACCTTAAACACGTGAAGGTGAGGGACTGGAAAATAAAAGCACAAAATAGAAGCCAATGGAGAAATATTGCACACCAGGTCCTCCAGAGTAATTAAGAGTGTTATATATACATATTTAAGTTAAAGTTTTGTTTAAAATAATTGTAATTAGTTAATATTAGGATTATGTTGTAAAAAAATGCCCTAGGCCTTGACGGCCTATTGTGGGTAAAAAAAAATTTAAAAGATTTCAAATAATAAATACATCTTATCAACTCTTAAACCGTTTTTTGTTTATCCTGTAAAATTAGCTACTTGTTACTTACGAGGTACTGTCTTTGAACCTTTGATACATTGCAATAGTTCAATTATTTAAGAAACTCATTTAAATTATTTATATGCCAAAGAACCGCTCTGTTAGAGTCTCAAATTCTTGTACATTATATACCGTAGAACACGTTATAGCAGCTGCTTTAAATATTACATATTTGTGTCTGCCAATTAAAATTTCAATGTAACACGAATTGCTTTTACGGCTGAATGAAAATGTTCTTTTTACGACGATTACATGTGTATGAATACGAATAAGGCACAAAAAGACCAAAGCGAAAATACAGATTGTGACTTCATACTCTGATTGATATTTCACATTTTTATGTTGATATTGAGATAAATTATTGTAACGGATTTTTTGTCCTTTTATAGGTTTTATAAATGTAGTACTTTAACAAGAAGTTGTTTTGTAATAACCATAGCTCAGAAATAAACATAAAATTTAATTAAATAAATTATCTTAGCACTTAAACAATACGTGTTAAAAAATGTTTTATACATTATTAGGTTCATCATCATCATCATCTTGGTGCTACAGCCCTTAGAGGGCCTCGACCTTCTCAAGCTTTCTACGCCATTCTGTTCTGTCCCTTGCTTGAATTTTCCAGTTGCCGACTCCGATCTTCTCCGCATCTTCTACCCCGTCGTCTCATTCCCACAGGTTGCGCTGTTAGAATCTTTTTTATCATGTTCGATTCAGGGGCCCGGGCTACATGTCCTGCCCACTGCAGGCGGTTTCGCTTAATTATAGTGGTAATATCTTTACCACCAAACGTATGCTTGTAGATATTCTGCAGTTCGAAGTTATATCTACGCCTCCATATTCCGTTCTCACAGACCGCTCCAAATATCTTGCGTAGCACCTTTCTTTCAAAAATGGATAGAGCGGATTCATCTGTTTTCGTTAGCGTCCATGTCTCTGATCCGTATGTGAGAACGGGGACTATCAGTGTTCTATACAGCCTTATACGAGTTTTTTGAGACAGACGTTTGTTAGCTGGATACTTTGATAGACCATAATAACACCTGTTTGCAATTATTATTCGCCTTTTTATTTCCTCAGATGTATTATTATTGGGGTTAACCGATGTCCCTAGATATATGAACTCATTGACTGCTTCGAAAGTTTGGTCATTGATGATTAAATTTGTGTCAACATTTCCAGCTCTTGTGTTTGTGTTAGTCGCCATGAATTTGGTTTTATTTTGATTTATATGTAACCCCATTCGTTCTGCTGCTGCTACTAGCTCGGTAAGGATTTCCGCAGTTCTCGCCCTAGTTCTTGTTATAATGTCCACGCATATGCTAGAATTTGGACTGATCTATTAAATATTGTTCCCCTGCTATCTAAATTAGCGTCTCGTACAACTTTTTCTAAGGCGACATTAAAAAGCTGACACGCCAGCGCATCTCCCTGCCTTAACCTTCTATGTATTTGAAATGGGGTTGACGAGTCGTTTTGAACTTTTACTGCTGATAGCATCTTCGCCATTGTCACTTTTATCAAACATATGAGTTTTTTTGGAATTCCTAACTCATTCATAGCGTTGTAAAGACTTGGTCTTAAGACACTGTCATATGCCGCTTTAAAATCGACAAAAACATGATACATATCTATGTTAAACTCTTGCGCTTTTTCGAGGATCTGTCGTAGTGTAAAGATCTGGTTAATGGTTAAACGCCCAGGCCTGAATCCTGCCTGATATTCCCCTAGAAACATTTCAGTATAAGGCTTTAATCTCTCGTGCAAAATATTTGATAATATCTTGTATGCTGTATTTAGGAGAGTTATTCCGCGGTAATTATTGCATTCCAGTTGGTTTCTCTTTTTGTGTAACGGACAAATTAAGCCTAAGCTCCATTCTTCTGGCATTTGCTCCTCAGACCAAATTCTACAAACAATTTCTCGCATCACCTTGGTGAGCTGCTCTCCACCGTGCTTAAATAACTCTGCTGGGATGCCATCGCTACCTGAGGACCTATGGTTCCTTAGTTTTCTATAGATATTTTTACTTCATCTATCGAGGGGGATTCCACGAGTTCCTCATTTCGGTATTCCAGCTCTATATTGTTAGTAGGTTCCCCTTCCAGCAACTCTCGAAAGTGATCTACCCATCGTTACAGGATGTCCTCTTTGTTGGTAAACATTATTAGGTTGACTAATTGTAAAAATCATAATTTATGAAAAGAAGGCAAAATGTGCAAACAATTTATTATCATGATTCTGGCTTTACAACCCTTGGTGGGTCCTAGCCTCCTCAAGAATTTCTCTTCAGTCATTCCTATCCATCGCTTTTCTCTGCCAAGCACGAAATCTCCATATTTTAATAAATTATAACTAACTTCTCCGGTCCTCCTGATCGGCTCACAAATTCCCATTCAAAAAACGACCGTCCAATCAAAAGCTCAAATTGTGTTTACCATTATTTTGGAAAAGCCTAATTTCTGTTTCAGAGAAACTAAATCAATATAAGGTTAAATGTTCGAATAATTAAACTTTGACGGTATACAAGGCAACTATTGAACACGGTGATTAATTTAATCTTGCCCAAGTACTTTCGATCAATAGATCATCTTCAGGGGCATTTCGTCAGTTGTGGCCTATCCGACATGAGTAGAATGTCATAAATATAAATTTGGACATAAAAATACAAAATACAATACACAAAGACAAACAAACACTTTAAAATTTTTTGAAAAGGAGAAGCTACATGTTGTATAGAACATGTTGTATACTTCTATACAACATGTAGCTTTAATACACTTTTTACTTGAATTATTATTAATGAATGTTATGCTTATTCTTGCCTATATTGTTTGTATTGATCTCTTAATTTTTCTCGCAAAATAAAAATTTCATTTAAAAAACTCGATGTCGAGTTGGTCCGCTAGTATTTTGTATTTCGATAATGACCTCCGAAGTTAAAGTCGTAGAATTCGTAGAATGGCTTACTGACTAATGGGCGTTTGTAAAAATGGTTTAACCATGTAGAAATTTCGGTATTGTTGTAATTAAATACCCATTTAGAATTTTCCTGATAATAGTGTCTACTAATTGTTATACGAGTGCGTATATCTTAAGCAGTTTTGCAGTTTGTATAAACGGTTTCACTGTTTTGTGTGTGCATTCGAGAAGATACGTTAACTTTTAAAAAAATACGTGCAATTTATTTTTAAACTTTTGTTATGTACTGTGTCAAAAACATGGAGCATTTAGAGGTGAAAAGTTTCAAGCAAGAACAAATCTTAGATTTATATGCGCGACAAATTATTTTTTGACTCCAACACAAATTGTTTCTACAACAAGTACAGCGCTGTACTTGTACTCCCGAAGTGGAAATTAAAACATTAATAAACGTATTTTAACGTTTAATTGTGGCTTATTCCCAGTTAAATAGTAATTAATTAAAAATGAAGAAAATAGCTTTGGAACAATGTATATTTAACTTCAAGAATCGTTGGTGGTTCCTGTTCCCTCTCTTCTGTTACCTCATCTCTTACGTCTTTTATGTTTTCTTCTTCTTCTTTTTTTATATAAAGTACCTGGTTAAAGTATTTCACCCATCTATTTAAACATCTTTTCTTGTTGTTAATAGATCGCAATTCTGACTTCTGCATTGTCTTGTAGTTGCCTTGAATTTATTTCTGTTGATGTTTCTTTCTTATGGAATGGTCTGAATTCTTTTCTGTGTTGAGGTTTTCCATATATTTACGTTCCTTATTTAGGTCGTTTTCTGTTTTTTCTTTTGTTTATTCTCTTTTCTTCTCCTCTTTTTGTCTGGTAATTCTCTGCAGTTGTTTTCACAAACAAAACACATAGAATATACAAAATAGGCAAACGAAGGCATTTTGCCTATAATTCGAGCTTTAAATATAACAACAACTATAATACTAGAAACCCATAATACTTGTTTCCAATTCGCAAGGAAACTAAATAATTGTAAACAACAACCGGCCGGGTATCGGTGTTGTTGAACTTCGGTCAGACCAGTCGAGACATCGGGACAGGGATCTTAAATCGGGATCGTCCCCGTTTAACCAGGACGTATGTAATTGATTGCAATGTAACTTTCAATTTTACCTTACTAATTGACATTTGAATCATCACTCTGAAAATCGTTTTCAAAAAAGGATTAAATCTGCGAAATTTTCTGCGAAAATGTACAACACAAGTTGTTGTTAGTAGCTTATGTTTTTAAAATTAATGGTTGACTTACTTGGCCTCATTATTGCATATATATATATATATATATATATGCTATATATATTGCATTGATTGTACCAAGAAAAATTTATATGAATTCTCTAATTCTCTCCACAGCTCCGTCTCCTCTCAGAACAAATTTGATCTCCTTCGACTATCGACAACTTATTCACACGTTACTAATTTAATATATTATTATTTGAGCTAAAATTCTCAAAATGAAATTAATTATGAATGTTACTCCCGTTAAAATGCTTCCTCTACCTTGAGTTGTCCAATTCCTCGTTCTATCCAAAATAAACTATCAGTTCTCAGCAGCCTCCTATGTAATTGGCAATATTAAACAAGATATTGCAATTTAGTGTCTTCAATGCTCTCCTTCGAATGCACGTACGTTTTCAATGATGCCAGCCTCTTTTCCTCTCGCCAAACTTAATTTCTCGTTCCGAAATGAACAGCGATGCGTAGAATATAAGTAGGAAAAGTTTACTTACAAATTTGTACCAGATCAGCTACCGTCGGACACACTTACTTCACCAACTCACAACTTATTCTTTATCACTTACTACCCCTGGAGACCACCTCGAAAACCAACCATTCACATTAAGAAACTGGAACTAACTAACTACCTCATCTCATCTATCCATCCATCCAACCTCTCATTATACACACCCACCTCACCACTTTCCAAATTCTCGGCCAATCAGAAATTTGCATACCACTCCCCACATAAAATCAGAAATACCTACAAACTTTCCTAATTTATATTATTTCTACAAGGACACTTAATTTCTACTGGGTATTTACAGATTCCGAAAAACCATTTACTTATTAACTATTTTTATTGTCCTGTTCATGGCGCAAACCCGGATTACGGAACACTTTATGGCTTATGGGAAAAAAACATCGTAAACTTCTATTTATTGTATCCGCACTATACACTTGTTATATTTATATAAAAGATTATTTATGACTAAGATTACCTTTGGTTAATTCCAGGCAGTTCGGAGTATTTTTACTTTCTGTAATCTCTGAAATATTGATTTCATCGTACATTTAATATTTTTACTCTTCAGTTTTGAATACCATAACAATACATATGTTCTATTGTGTCTAAAAAACATTTAAATTAATTAAAATAAAAAAGCTTTATCTTTCTTTAAACTCCATATGCGGATTTACTTATTTCTTAATCGAATTTCCAGGTACAACTGCCGTTTCCTTTCTTTTTTTTTGTCTTTGTAAGTCTCCATTTACAAACCCAAATCCTTGTACGCTTCGTTCGTTTAAAAAACAGTTTTTTAATTTATCCCAACGAA
Source organism: Diabrotica balteata (assembly GCA_918026665.1). Classification (NCBI taxonomy): domain Eukaryota; kingdom Metazoa; phylum Arthropoda; class Insecta; order Coleoptera; family Chrysomelidae; genus Diabrotica; species Diabrotica balteata. Next base: position 113,117,698 of record OU898284.1, on the reverse strand, counting down.
GAGGGTTTTTTCCAAACACTCTACTGTCTAAAACGAACACGATTTGGTAAAGCCGATATCCTTTTTAAATGTTGACCGAATTCAAAGAAAATGTTTAACCGAACAATTTTTGAGGTAGGAAATCCAAATAAAACTATTTTAATTATACGAGATTAAAGAATTTGGTTTTAAATTTGTTGATTATGTTTTTATAACGATTTTATAATTTAATTGTTACTTTATTTTAATATTATCTCTTTATACAGCGAAACCTGCTTAATTCGAATTTCCTTAATACGAAATATTCTTTAATTCGAATGTTTATTGTGATCCCTAGCATTTTCTATATAAGTAATGGTAAAAATTTGTGAATAATTCGAATTATATATTTCGGATAAATTAAACTTTTCTACAAGCTAAAATGTCAATTTAATGCTGGAAATTTCCGCGAAAAGAGGTAGTATTCTTTCCTGTCCTCACGCGCCACTTGTTTCAAGGCATTCAAGACCATTGTAAATTTGTACCCGTATCTGGTACCTAAAGTGTAATCACATATGGCAGTGAAGTTTGGCCAATGAAACAAAGAACAGAGAAACTGTTACTAGCAACAGAAATGGACTTCTGGAGAAGAGCAACAGGCAAATCAAGAAGAGATCGGATACCAAATGAGAGAATACGAGAAATGGTTGGAGTCAAGCATAAAATAGTTGATGACATAAAAACAAAACAGTTAATATGAACGGCCATGTACAGAGAATGCCAGATGACAGGATTCCAAAACAGATTTTGACGTGGACACCACAAGGGAGAAGGAAAAGAGGAAGACCGAGAAGAATCTGGAGAGAGGGGATTGAAAAAGAACTCGAGCACGCCCCTTCAGTTAAGATGCGCTGGTTTAGCAATTTACTGTGGCGTTGGCGTTGCAATTCGCGGAATCACGTCAGTACAGTATGTCACTGCGTGTTGAGCGAAGATGTCGTCGCTTTGTTAACTTCCCAAGGAATTGTCAAGGAATTTGGAATTCCTCCTTTTCACACACATGATAATTCACACCTACTTCTTCAAGTAGGTGGATACACCTACTTGAAAAATAAGAAAAAAATCTTAAGAGTGCAAGTGAGTGCAGTAAAGAACGAAAAAGGTTAAGGGAGCTGGAATATCCAAATGTGTTTTAAAATGGCTTAAACAAGTCAAGGATAAGAATATTCCCGTGAGTGGTCCCTTATAAGAAGCAAAGCTGAACAATTTTTTATTGAAATGGGAAAAAACTTTCATTTTTTCATGGAGAAAATTTCATTTGAATTCATTTGTGGAGAAAGTGGGGCCGTTAATCACCAAGAAGCAAGCGAAAAGAAAAACAAATTGGAGAAGATTATTTAGGATATAGATTAAAGAAATATTTTTAATGTTGACGAAATCGGTCTTTTTTTTTAATGTAATTCGGCCAAAGCACTTGAATTTAAAAACGAAAAATGCCACGGAGGGAAAATAAGCAAAGAAAGAGTCACTCTCCTAGTTAGTGCAAACATGGACAGATCAGAAATGCTGCCTTTACTATGCAGCGTGTCTAGTACGTCAAATGATTGACAAGTCGGCTAATCCGCGTTGTTGTAAGAACCTCAATTGAAACCAGTTAAATATGAGAGCAGCGCAACTTAAAGTGTTCCGGCTATCAACAACTCCTCTTTTTATTTCAAACTTTACAGTCATCTTTTCTTATATATTGTTATGGATATAATGGATATATTTCTATATATATTGTTATGGATTAGTGTATCGATCAGAAATAGAATAAAGAGTTTTTTATTATTTTAATATACCGCGGGCATGTAAGTTAAAATACAACCCTGTACTTATTTGTAATAGTTAGAATAAGAGAAAACATTGTTCCGTGACGGGAGCCTAACGAGTTTTTCGGTGAAAGACTGAATGAATAGTAAAAGGACAATGGAACCCGTATAATTATAGATTTAGGAATAAACTTATAATTGTATTTTGCGGTGGGCATTTTGCGAAAGATAACAAGAATTTGGAAACTTATTTCTGTTGAAAAAGGCAAAATTGTTAATGGTTTCTGAAAAGTAATTTGAGTGAAAGTAGTTTATTTGTTTTAAATATCATGTTGGAAATTTTCTAAATCGAATATAAGTGGGAGAGATGAATGCTTATGATTGGTTAAAAAGGAATGGTGGGAATGAAAGGTTGTCTGGGAGAGATTGAAAGATTATTATGTTACCGGCAGACCAGAAGAGAAGACGTGTTTTCGTGTAGTCAATCTGAGTACCAGTGTTTTCGTTTGTTAGTGAAAAAGGTGGAAGCTGAGAGCAGATCAAAATCGAGAAGAATAATACCTCTTTTGAGTCTGCATAGTCCACGAGATATAATTGAGAAAGAAAGGAGAATTTGTGAATAAAGAGTATCGGTCAAAACAGGCTTGGGCTTGTGTTTTCGGAGGAGTAGTTTGCTGGTATGCGGTTTGGATCGATGCTGAGAACGGGAAATATTTGATGGTAGGCGGACATAATCAATCAAGGAAGGAACTGTGGTTTGATCGAGAGGAGACATCATTGGTGTAAAAATAAAGGTCAGTCAAATAATTTGAATGCAAGAAAATTTTAAGATATTCTCAAGATAAAATCAAATATAAGCATATGAACTAAGATTCCAAGTTTCAAAGAGTTATTTTTTTTGTGAATAAATTATATTTTTATATGGTCATTTTTTTTAGTAGATATTATTATAAAACAGATCAATAGATAGTTTGTAATTAAAATTAAATTTAGAGTATAGGAGTTATTTGGGAAAGATAATTGCCCACAAAAGTTATTTATTAATATTCATCGTATTGCTTATTGAAAATAAATAATAATTTGTGTGCATATTTATGTTGTTTTAATGTTAGTTCCGTTTCCTGTTCTATCCCGATTATGAGCAACTAGGAGATACTGAACCCACTAGAAGAGATGTATAAAGTAAACTGATTAAAGAAATAATTAACAAAAAAAAGGCACCCTGAGAATTTTTAATAGTAATTGAATTGTATGAATCTGCATAAATTAGTGAATTAATTAATTAAATAATTGGATTAATTAAATTAGTGTGAATTAATAATAAAACATCATAAAGCAGATCACAACAATATATATATATATATATATATATATATATATATATATATATATATATATATATATATATATGTATATATATATATATATATATATATATATATATATATATATACGTATATATATATATATATATATATATATATTATATATATATATATATTGTTATGCTATTTAAATTGTATTCTATTGCTTATTTAGAAAAGATCCTGTCTATATTTATTAAATGATCTAATCTTCAATTAATCACAATAAATCAGCATTAATTAATTACAATCTCAGGCTATTTAACTTGTACTATTTACCTTTGATCGTGGATTCAAAATATTTTCCAATTGGCTTCCTAATTGGGATAGGTAATATGACCTGAATAAAATACACAGAATTTCAACTGAAGTATATGTGAGATGTCCTTTATTTTATTGAAATTTTATATAACAATCAATCCGGTAATATTTGCAATACAATACTTTAAATATATGAGAAGTTGTTTTCTATCATGGACCCAAATGTTATTTTACATTGATTTTTAATATGTGTTATAACTAAGCTCTCTTTATAATTTTTTTTTTAAATGATCGCAAAATTAACTGTCTCTATTATTTATTCAATTTATTTAATTTATAAATGAAAACCACACTCCTGCTCTAATGAAAATTGACTGACCTTTCGTTATCTGCCGTTGCAATTCTATGGCCACGCCATAAAAAAAAAACCTTTCTCTGCTTCTGCTCCTATTTTGGTCCAGAAGACGTACACCTTTCTCCTATCTGTCCTTGTATCTGCAACCCAACAACTCGTGTAATTCTATGCAGCCTCCTTTTGAACCAATCTCCGCGCCTGTTTATAACTTCAAATGTTTCCGGCTTCGTCTGATATTAATATTCTTATAACCTTTTGGTTTTTCTATCTCTCTGTACCCCGTTCCTCACACTGATCAGCTTTTACACAGCAAATAAACACACCCGGTAAATTACGTCTTCGGGACTTCAAACAAACACAAACCACAAAGCTCCTTCCTTCTTGGGCGATGAAAACTGACTGACTCCTTTCCTCTCTCCTATCTCATAGCCAAAACCACCCCTCCTTGCATTCAAAAATTGACCAATAAAAATCTTCTACCTCTGTGACGTATATCGTTATCAACCAACTCTCTCTATTAAAACGTCATTCGGGTAATTCCAGAAAACAACATTCTTTAATTATTCTAACTAAATCTATCTGCTTTACAAATATTTCTTACTAATAGCTACAAACGATACCTGTTTCTCAATTCAATGTCTTTTGTTAATAAACTTTTACCGATATAATCTTTTGGGGGGAAAAACCACCGCACATCCCGGTCTATTGTTTAAACACTTTCTATATACACTTTTATTACGGGTAAATCCATTTCACAATAACCGACTTATTTAAATTTCTTATCGATAACATTTGAAAGTCTTGTCTCTGAGGCCTAATGAACAATTCTTTGAACAACTTAAAATACATATTTTGTCTTATACAGGATGTTTGAAAATTTATGTGCCCGTGTCTTTATGAAATATCAATAATCTTAATTTTTATTTAAGTAATAAAATTTGTAGATCGGTTTTTTATTGCTTATGGACATTCAAAAGTACAACAATATATATATATATATATATATATATATATATATATATATATATATATATATATATATATATATATATATATATATATATCACCGTTTTTTAAACCTAGTAGAACATAATGTTAAAACATTTTTGAGTCGAATTTTATAAAAGATATTAAGTTAATAAATATATTTCTCGATTCATGTGTAGTCATATTTAAGACAAAACAGTAAGTCCTAATAATTTAGTATATATCACTTTAAAGATGTTTTAAGTGTACCTTTTATAAGTCGTTTTTGTTTTATGAAGCTATTAAACAAATCTACCAAGATACTAACCGTGAGGTTTTTCCGCCTTTTAATTTATTTAGTGCATATAAATCTTCTTTGCTATTTCAAGACTTTCAACCATGCCTCCAATATTTTGTCTATGATTTTCAAAAAGTTTTCACCATATTTTTTCATGTTTTTAGTTCTGCTTCTAAACCTGTTATTGTTGTGCGTTTGTAGCATACAAGTATATCTAGGAGCTGATGGTTACAGTGATCACAATTTTTCCTGCTCTAATTACACTTGTTAATCTAACAACTAACGCAAATCTCCACCAGCCACTTTCAATTAGTATCGTAATGTTTTAATAGGCATGCAAAAATTTTCAGCGATTTTACATACTGATTGATAACGATGCTGCAAGTTTATTTTTTATTTTCTCGGAATCGTAATGGATTGGAGGTATTGTTGATCCCAATATCTGTGATTTCCCTAATTCCGTAGGCCAGTACAAATAAAATTGTCAGATTTTTTTATTAACATACAATTGTAAACATTATTTTTTATTTCAATATTTTGGCTCACCAAAATACAATCTATTAAATGATCATCAAAAGTAAAACAATAGGTGTTATATATCTTTGTAAGATATAGTAAGTTTTATCTTTAAACAAGGATTCTTGTATATTGATATGTCGCAAAATGTTACTGGGTAACACCGATTTAATGACTATTCTTTTGTAATATTTTTCTTTCATTATTTATTTGATTGAATACAGGTGGTATCGTTTATTGCGGTCCAGAAGACGATTAATAAGGGATCAAATCTTTATTAAAAATTTATCATTATAAACTGATATATTTTTAAATCTCCAATATTGAAGATTCTTTCTTTAATTCTTCCATTTCTTTTTGTTTTTAGTTATATTTTTTAAACTCTCCCTTGTGCGATTATATTATTTTATATGTCATATTTATATGGAGAGCTTTATATTCACAATTTTTCTTCCGACATCACTTCCTTTAATTTTTATCTTTAATCCATTTATTTGTCTTATTATAGTTAAGTTTTATATTTATTAAGAATTAATAAAAAATTAAAAACAAACACAAGCTGTCAGTAAGTAAAAGAAAATTGAATCAATAGACAAGCAGTCTAAGAATACCATTTACTTTTATATATAAAGAATTTCAGAACGTGTTAAAAGATGGGATTACAGCAAGTACCTGTGGCAAGGATAAAAAGATGGATCTTGCAACTCTTCAATACCTATTGTAAAACCTACAATATTCCAAATTCTAAGATAAACTAAAATAAAACCTTGTTAAACAGAGAAGATCCAAAGAATCCTAGCAGCTTAAAAGTCTCCGTACTGTCATATTTTAGGCTATATTAGAGATTAACTATATTCGAACAGAAAAAAATGTTGAAAAACACTGCTTTCTAGTATTGATGCGTATTTATCGATCCCATCCACTGAGTTAGTAAAAAAATCTATATTATATTCGACAAAAAAAATCTCTCAAAATACAACTTTGAGACATAATTAAATATAATTAAGCAAATAGCAGTAAACAACGGATACAACGAACAAACAATTAATAAAATGTTAAATCAAAAACTACACAAGAAAACCCTGAAATTAGTATTTCCACCACCAGAGAAAAAACCCAGTACCTTCTGCTCGATTACATATACAGGCAAAATAACAACAAAAATTGCCAAACACATAAAAAAGAAAGGAATAACACCAGCTTTCCGAACAAATAACAACCTAGGCAAATATATTAAAAATAACAAGAGCCAAAATAAAAAACACTTTAATAGTGGTGTGTACAAACTTCAATGTTGCGACTGCCCAAAAACTTACATCGGTCAAACTGGTAGAAACTTTGATAAACGAATAGCAGAACATAAAAGGGTTTTCAAAAATAAAGAAACAGATTGGACATACGCACTTCACCTTCTAGATCATAATCATTCTTTTAATGATAAATTTAAAATTTTTCACATTCAAAATAAAGGCCTTAAGCTATCTTTGTTAGAATCTATGGAAATCAACAAATTAAAAAACACAGATATAATTCTGAATGACCAACTTGAGACAAACAGTTCTCCACTCCTCAACATATTTCATTAGAGACTATAAATTTGTAAACCCAAGCCAAAAATAGATCACTTGAGAAAGGCAATTAGCCGAAACAGCTGTAGTGATAAGATTTAAAATAAATTTTGTGGAAGTTTGAAAACAAAGTTTTCAGTGTTTTATTGTTACATATTGACTTTACTTGTACGATCATATCTGTCACTATTAACCTATCAAAATCATTCAAAATATCAGGAAACTGAACGTTATTTAGTTCCGTGTCAGTTCTAGAATTATTTTGTTTTTTTCTTTTATTCGTTTCAATGTTTCTTGCCATTTTCTTAGCTTTAGGGGATCCTTTAAAGTGTTTTAGTTTTTCTAATCACGGCGTATCACGTTTTTAGTTTATATTAGAGCGATGCCACACAATTATATTTGGTTAAATATATTACATAATTATTTCAAACATCAGTTTTTCTACCAATAGGTTCACTTGTCCAGCTCGTGGCTTTGTTGATAAAGCCATTTTCAAGATATTTTATTTAGAAATGAATTATTCTTTTAGTTAATTGGAAACATAACCATTTTGTTCATGATAATATGCATCGATAACATAATTGTTTATAAAAATAGGATAAAACTGTTAGGATTAATGCGATTTTAAAAATACCTTACAAATTGCATTAAAAAAATAATCTAATTGATACGCGATACGTCCATCAGCTCATCGACTGGATTATACCGGTTGAATATTCAAATAAATTTAAATATATCCAAATAAGGTGTAAATTTGGTAAAATTTCCATTAATTTAAATGATCATGTGACCGATTGAACAAAAACCTGCCACAGAGAACCCTTTGCCGAGGGCAGAAGGGCGATCAATCAAATTATTTGAGTTTTAGATTAACGGCTTTTGCGGCTCTCTTTGGCTACAAATGAGATATGCGGCTGCAACCGTTACTTTTTTGCTAAATTTAATTGCTTTTTTATTTGTGTTGTTAAGTAGGGCCGAAAGTTTGGCAAAAGTAGAGTTAAGTTATTTAAGTCACGACGCGGCTTAAATGGTTACGTACATAAAAGGGATTGATACAGAGCGATGCAAATGTTAAATGTAACATTTGTAAATAATTGATGGATTCGACCGTTACTTGATGGAAATTCATTTTATGTAGCAATAAAACACTGAAAACTTTGTTTTCAAAATTTCTACAAAATTTATTATAAACTCTTATCACTACAGTTTTTTCGGCTGATTGCCTTTCTCAAGTGATCTATTTTTGGCATGCGTTTACACTTTATAAGTCTTTAATAAAATAGGTTGAGGAAGGGAGAACTGTTTGTCTTAAGTTAGTCATTTAGAACTATATCTGTATTTTTTAATTTGTTACCTCCCATAGATTCTAACAAAGATGGCATTGTAAGGGCCTTTATTTTGAATTTGAGTAATTTGAAATTCGTCATTAAAAAAATGATTATGATCTAGTTCTAGAAGGTGCGTATGTAAAATCTGTTTTTCTATTATTAAAAGCCCTTTTATGTTCTGCTATTCGTTTATTAAAATTTCTACTAGTTTGACCGATGTAAGTTTTTGGACAGTCTTCTTTATTCTGTTTTGCCATAATTATTTGTTCATCTGTGGTGCATTCGTAATTTATTTGTTTCCCCATTACTATGCTTTCTCTGGCAATTTAATCTGCAAATTCAATGCTTGTTATTCCTGCGTGTGTTTGATCCAGAAAAATTTTATATATTTATTTTGATCTTGTAAATGTTTAAGTATTGCTTGGATGCTAAAAATAATGTCATTGGTTGTGTTTGAGTTTGATTTAAAAATTTTAAGAACGGAAGGTGAATCGGAAAAGATATTAGCATTCTGATCCTCTTCCTGATAAATATATTCTAGTGCTTCTAGAATTGTTATTGACTCAGCTGTGAAATGGATGTGTTTTTGTTTAACTTATATTTTTTTTGTATACGTTTAGGTATTACGAAAGCGCAACCTGTACCATCGGTCTTTTTTTATCCATCAGTGTATATAGTGATGTAGTTTGGATGTTCCTCTAAAATTTGATTTATGAATATACCATTAAATGATGGTAACTCCGAATAAAGGGGTATATATATCACAGGGAACTGAAAGTGATCAAAGTAATCGATTCCTACTTTTGTTTGTGGTTTTTAGGGTCACGTTCCTTAATCAATCCAAATAGGAGTAGAGTTTTTATGAATCCAAAAAGGCTTAGTTAGGTCGCATCTGTTTAACATATTTATGCTGCTACTGAATAGCTTTATAGCTTTGTAGCTTTAGTGACTTAATAATCATTTTTTCAGCTAAAAATGATCTTCTCTGTTCTAATGGAAGTTCGATTGCTTCAGCTCATAAGGGTTCAACTGGTGTAGATTTCATTGCTTCCATACATATTCTGAGTGAATTGTTTTGTATAATATATATATTATCCAGCTTACGTAGATTTGTTTTATTAGCTGTTCCATAAAGTGTACAACCATAATCAATTATTGATATTATGTCAATTATAATAATTTAAAAGAAAAAATAGAAATAAGCTAATAATAGCTATTAACCTAAGCTTAAAGAAGAATCTACTAGTAATAAAATACGGGAAGAAATACATAGACACTTGAGTAACAGAACAGTACAAGCGACACAAACTGCCGTGGAAGAATGGCACTATATTGAGAAAACACTTACAAGAGTAACAGAAGACTACCTCAAACAAGATACACGAAAAAAGAACAAACCATGGATGACAGAAGAAATTCTAAACATGATAGACGAAAGAAGAAAATACAGAGGTAAAAATGAAACAGCATACAAGCAAATACATAAGAATATCAGAATAAAGATCCAACAAGCCAAAGAAACCTGGCTAAGTGAAAGATGCCAAGAAATTGGAGAGTTGGAACAAAGACATGATACTTTCAATCTACATAAAAAAGTAAAAGAAGCCGCTGGAAGATTTAAACAAACTCCTACGTCTTTCACCGAAGATAAACATGGAAACCTGCTACTGAACATAGAAGATCAAATAGGTAAATGGAGAGAATACGTGGAAGAGATGTTTCAAGACCGAGAGAGGACGAACATTTACATGCAGGAGGCATCGACTTGACCTTATATCACAAAGCAAGAAATTATCAAAGCGGCAAATCAGTTAAAGCACGGAAAAGCTGTTGGGGAAGATAATATCCCAATTGAAATAATAAAGATATTACTAGACGAACACATCGAAGTAATGGAAGATATATTTAACAAAATATACGAAACAGGCATAATACCAAATGATTGGCTGACATCGGTGTTTATACCACTATCAAACAAGAGACTCCAAGAAATGTCAAGACCATAGGATTATTAGCCTGATGAATCATATGTTGAAGCTTTTCCTACGAATAATACACAATGGAGTATACAATAAACTAGACGAACACACTGGTCAAACTGTTTGGTTTTAAGAATGGGTTCGGAACAAGAGAAGCACTTTTTTCAATATGTGTGCTAGTTGAAAGATGTAAAGATGTCATTCTGATGTATACTTATGTTTTATAGACTTTCAGAAGGTGTTTGACCTGGTGAAACGTAATAAACTAATAGATATTTTAAGGTCATGTAATATCGACGATAAAGACTTAAGGAACATTTCAAACCTCTACCAGGAACAAAAGGCTAAAATTAGAATAAAAAGCAAAACATCTGGAAAAATCAATATCAATTAATCAAATCAATAACGGAGTAAGACAGGGATGTGTCCTATCACTTTGCTGTTCAATGTTTACTCTGAGAAGATATTTCAGAAAGCTTTGGAAGGCACCTCGGATGGTATAATTATAAACGGGCAACGTATAAATAACCTGCGATATGCTGATGACACTGTTATATTAACAGATAATGCTAAAACCCTGCAACGCTTAATGGACCGAGTAACAACAGCCTGTAGAGAATTTGGAATGAAATTGAATACAAAGAAGACAAAAACGATGGTCATCAGCAAGCACCAAAACAGAAGGGTGAAGGTCAATGTCGACGGAACAGATCTGGAAAGAGTAACAAGAACAACGTACATTAGAAGTAATCTTGATGAAACTTAAGACCACTCACTAGAAATAAGAATACGCCTGGAAAAGGCACGTACAATTTTTTCAAAATGCAAAAAGTTCTATGCAACCGCCAGCTGGGCATCTCATTGAGAACTAGAATACTTAAGTGCTCTGTTTTTTCCACCTTGCTCTATGGTGTTGAAGCCTGGACAATGACAGACGCAACACAAAAAATAATCCAAGCATTCGAACTCTGGTGTTACCGTAAAATGCTTAGAATATCCTACATGAGCCATACGACAAATTCGGAAGTCTTGCGGAGGACGAATAAGGAAAGAGAGCTTATGCTTATAATAAAAGAACGGAAAACTGCTCCAATTTATAATCGAAGGCAAAGTCAATAGCAAACGAGGACCAGGAAGAAGACGCAACTCTTGGCTTAAAAACCTACGGCAATGGACGAACATGACCTCCATAGAACTATTCAGGGCTGCTACAAATAAGATTAAATTGGCAAATGTAATGGCCAACGTCCTTAAGGATAAGGCACCGTACGAAGAAGAAGATATTATGTCAGCTTTCTAGAAGATTAGAGCTGTTTGAGGTTCTGCACCCCACTATTCTTTAATTTCAGCTTTAATTTTAGTTTTAATTTCAATATTACTTTCAAATTTAATACAACATTAATTTAATTTGTTAGTGTTAGTATTGGTAGTGCTATCAGTGGATAATTTTCCCCCTCTAATGTGCCTACAATATTCACATTTACTACTAGATTTCACTAGCAGATTGTTAATTTGCAAATTTATTAAATAAAAAAAAATATTTTCTCAGTTTTCCTAGAAATAGATAAAATTTATAAACGTACATAGGCATGTTTTAAAAAGTACGACAGAGAACTATAGATTAGCTTAGAAATATAGATTAGGATAGCAGACTAAGACTGGCTCAATAGCAGCAGTTTGTTATAATAATTTTTGTACGTTCTGCAATAAATTATTATTTTGTATATTTTTTTACATAACATAACAGTAAGCTGGTAAATGAATCGGTCCAAATATCCAAATATAATTTAACTTTTTTCCCCTTATTCGGAGTTGAACATTCGCGCACATATCTAAAACTTCTCAGAATTAAATTTACTCCACTTTAAAGGCGAAGCTTTCGGATTAAACGAACAATGGAAAAATTGTAACTTCCCTATGTTTTTATTTTTCATTTAAGATTAAGTTATCTTCGGTTAGGTTTTGCCATTGCTCTGCACGGTAATTCGAGTGTGAATAATATTCTTTGGCTTGAAACTTTGATAATATGTGAAGTCGAAATAAAATTGCAATTTTTACATGGGCGAATGAAAACGTTTATAGAGATTATTAGAGAATATGTAGGGTGTTTTACGTTGCACGACTAAAAAGAAATGTTCTTGAAACGTAAAATCAACGGTATGTTATTTATCTACATGTTAGTGGTATTTACAGTTTGCTGTCACTTGCTATAAAGCCGAAAGTAGTCAACAAAAGTGTTATTTTTAATATAAAGGATTTTGGACAGCTTTTTTTAAGATATTACAGATTTTTTAAATTGTTTTTTTATTTAATAAAACTCTAACAGGAATCTGACGAGTATTGCTATCTGATCATTCACTATTATTAATAAGCAAGTTACTTTTATAAACGTATTACAAAAAACTTATCTAAGCTTACATTTAGCAATATTCCTTAGGCTTTAATACAGTATAGTACTACTAGCTTAAGTCTACGCTTTGGCTGCACTTACTTTGCTTTTTCACTCTCACTTACTTATAGTACTAACTCAAACGGCTTCGTTCTCTTAAGTCATCTTATCTGGTTGGCGCTGTCTAAGAGTTTGATGGCCTCGACATTCACGTGGTTGGAGAGCCTTTGCTCATGACTCTCGGCAAACTTACTTATTGTCTGCATAACCGTAGTCATCTGGAGGTCTACATGAAGATCACAGTTTTTGAAGTACCATGGAGCGTTAACGATGTTCCTTAATAACTTATTCTGATATCGTTGTATAATTTGGATGTTACTTTCTTTTGTACAGCCCCATAGCAGTATCCTATAAGTCCATATCGGTTTAACGACTAGCTTATACAATAACAATTTGTTATACGTAGACAGAGTGGATTTTTTTCGCATCAACCAGTACATCTTTCTGAACTTAATTTCTCTCTTTTTTTTCCTTAATATGTTCTTTTCAACGTAGCTTGAAATATAATGTCATACCCAAATATTTTGCCGTATTTGCACAAGGTATTTGGTTTCTATTCATACTATTTTGGATATGTTGTTCTCCTTTGTTAGTAAAATTGACATGAACAGATTTTATTTTATTCAATTTGATACGCAATCGCCTGGTCCAGATGTTAATTTGTTCACCAGAGTTCTGTAGCATGGTTGCTGCATCCTCGTGGTTTTGTCCGACTGCTAGAATGCATATGACGTCTACAAATGTCGCAGTTGTGTTAGGTTCTAATGATGGAATATCGCTGGTATAGAGCATAATCCGTCATGCCACACTTTGTCAAAAGCCTGGGGTTCATCGAGGAAAATTGCAGATCAAACTTTTCCCTCTTCTAGAGCTTTTTCTACTATATCTGTTACGCTATGCACCTGATCTATCGTTGAGTGGCTTGCTTTAAACCCAAACTGATGATTAGGAATTAGATTTTTTTCCTTTACAATCAGTTTTAGTCTTTTCAAGAGTATTTTTTTATATAATTTAGACATGACAGGTAACAGTGAAATAGGCCTATATGAAGAAGCTTTTTGTGGAGGTTTTCCTGGTTTTAGTGTGTCATTATAATTTCTGTCACCTTCCACATCTTTGGTACGTAGCTCAGCCTAAAGGAAGCTTTTATAGATGTGTTAATTTTATTATAGCTTTCCTTGAAAGTTGCTTTAACACTTCCCCAGTAACTAGCTTAAATCCAGGAGCTTTCTTTGGATTTATACTTTCTTTTATTTCCAAATATACTTCTTTTGGAGTAACAGGGCTAATCTCTATTTTATCTTGATCAGGGAGCTCCCAGTTAATGATTTATTGTTCTTCACTTGATTAGAATAGACTAGAAGAGAAATATGCTTTATTGTCACTGAAAATTATTGAACAATTTTATGGACAAAGCTAAAAAATAAATCACTCAAATAATACAAAAAGTATTAAACAAAAACAATATAGTAAAAAACAGAATAACACAATTATAAATTAGTAAAATTATTGTATAACCTACATAATTTGTACAGACAACAACAAATGAGACAAATTGTAGCCACTGCTTGAGACACCCAAATGTAATTATAAACAATACTAATTTTGTTTCTTTGTTATACATTAAGAAACTCGTCAACTGAATAATATGGTCTTTCTGAGAGATAGATTTTTGTCACCTTACGAAACTTAATGAAGGATGTTGCGGATTTAATTTCTCTTAGAAGGTGATTATAAAGTTTCTTTGCACGATATAGAATATAATTCTTTACTAGCTGAGTGGACGGGATCGGCAAATAAACGTTACAATCCGAATTTCTAATGGAGTAGCCATGGTCAGGTCTATCGGGAAAAATGTTTAGATGCTTTCGAATCAAACAAACCGTTTCCAAAATAAATAAAGAGGGAAGCGTCAAAATTCCGTGATTTTTGAAGTAGGTCTTGCAATGAGTTTGTTTGAGACCAAATAGATAACGGATTGCTCTTTTTTGCAACTTAAAAATAGTATCAAATTGGGCCGCTGTACTAGAACCCCAAAATGGAAGCCCATATCGAAGATGGGACTCGAACAATGAGAAATATGCCATTTTGGCAGAAGATAAATTTAGTTCCTTCGAAACAGATCTTATTGCAAAGCAAGCTGAGGCTAGTTTCTTCCTTAAGGAGTCAGTATGCAAGGACCATTTGAGATCACTGTCAATGAGAATACCTAGAAATTTCACGGAATTTACGATATTGATTTGGCTCTCATATAAAAGCAAGGGTTGCATGACTCCTTTATAAGATAATGCTACAGTCTTATCCACGTTAAAGCTAAGTAAGTTGGAGTCTGACCAAGCCTTGATTATAAGTAAGTAAGTAAGTAAGATTAAAAAGTATTTTGTAGGTGGTCAGCAAACCTGTTGGCCTTTTGTATATTGCTCCTTGTCCACATACCGTTAGTATTTCTAATTGGTGGATTCTGTAAGAGTGGCCTTTTTAATCGTTTGGTAGGCTTCCACAATGAGTAATCAGTAGCGCTATCATTTGCGTCTCAGTTTTCTTTTTTCGGTTATCATTTCTTCCATTTCTTTCTTGTAGTTATTTTCTTTTATTCTTTCGGCACTGTCCGTGCTGTTGTTCCAAGCAGCTTGTTGTACATTTTTATTGAGTAATTCTACTTCTACCTCTAGTTGATTAACGGTTCTTAATGGAACTGAGAGGTTAATCTTCTCTTCAAGGTCTATCTGGAAACTTTTCCAGTCAGTATTTTTGTTAAAAAGTCTAGGGGGGCTTTCTTTTTTGATAACAGTGTCACTAAGTGTGAGAATTATTGGAGAATGCGCCGAATTCATATCCAATGCCTCTTCTATCATGGTATTTGTTGAAATATTTCTGTCTACAAAGAAGTCGATAAGGTCTGGGATTTTATTTGTGTCATTAGGCCAGTATGATGGTTTCCCGTTGAAATTGCTTCTAAAAATTCTTTCCCTTTAGTGGTAGTCAGTCGTGACCCCTAATGCGTATGTTTTGCATTGAAGTCTCCTCCAAGGATAAATCTATGTCCTTGACTGGTCACGAAAATTTCCATATTAGTTTTTCTTGATGTCTTGGCGGACTTTATAACCCCTAAATCTAATATATGACTCACGCGTAAAATTGGATTTAAAAATGAGGCATATGTCTATTTTTTTATATCTAGTATCGCTTGTAGTTCTTGCTGATGTTTCAAGATACCATTTGCATTCCATTATACTATTCGTAAACTACCCGCCATTACCAAGTCTTTTAGGTATAGTTTCTTTGTTCCTTGGTTCTATTTTCAGATCTTTTTAACTTCTTCTTCTTCTTCTTCAGCCTGTTTGCATCCACTCCTGGACAAAGGCCTCCCCATGAGTTCTCCACTCTTCCCTGTTTTGTGCTATTTGGTGCCAGTTTCTCCCCATTTTTGCTTTGATGTCGTCTATCCATCGTTTTTGTGGTCTTCCTCTACTCCGACTGTGTTCGCGTGGTCTCCAATGTACAATGTTTTTCGTCCATCTGTCGTTGTTTTGCCGTGCCACGTGCCCTACCCAGTTCCATTTCATTTGTGCAATCCTTCCAATTACATCTTCCACCTTCGTCCTGCTTCGTATGTCCTCGTTTCGTATATGTTCTCTTAGTGATATTCCCAACATAGCTCGTTCGATGGCCCTCTGTGTTGTTCTTAATCTGTTGGCTGACAACTCTGTAAGTGTCATGGTCTCCATTCCATAAGTCATGACCGGTAGAATACAACTGTTGAATACCCTTTTCTTTAGATTTATTGGTATCTTTTTGTTCTTCAACACATCACTGAGTCTGCCTACTGCTGCCCAAGTCATTCGGATTCTTCTAGTTATCTCTGCTGTTTGATTCTGTTTGCCTAGTTTGATGGTGTGACCTAGGTATATATACTCTTCGACACTTTCGATCTCACTTCCATCTAAGTCGATTGTGATATTTTGATTTGTCATTACTTTTGTTTTATTTAAATTCATTTTTAAACCGATTTTTTCAGATTCTTGTTTAAGCTCCTTCAGCATGTAGATTAGTTCCTCTGTATTGTTGCTTATGAGTACTATGTCATCGGCAAATCTTAGATGGCTTAAAAACCTGCCATCAATTTTAATTCCGAGTTGTTCCCAATTTAACTTCTTGAACACATCTTCTAATGCAAGAGTAAATAATTTTGGAGATATGGTGTCTCCCTGTCGAACACCTCTTTCTGATCTTATTTTGTTTGTTGTTAGGCCTTCTGCTACATTTATTTGCATAGTTGCATTGTCGTATATGTATTTTAGGAGCATTCTATATCTGGAATCTATCCTTGCGTTATTCATTCCGTCTAATACCGCCCAGAATTCTATGGAATCGAATGCCTTATTGTAATCCACAAATGCCAAATGAAGAGGTTCATTGTATTCGTTACATTTTTCAATAAGTGTCCTTATTGTCTGTAGGTGTTCTATTGTACTATAACCTTTGCGGAAACCCGCTTGTTCAACAGGCTGGTAACTATCAAATTTGTTTGATAGTCTGTTGGTAATTATTTTGGTAAGCAGTTTGTATGGATGTGGTAACAGGCTTATTGGTCTGTAATTTTCGAGTTTGTGTTTGTCTCCTTTCTTGTGTAGTAAAAGTACCTGCGCGTTTTGCCAAGAGGTTGGAATAGCACCCCCGAATAGGCACTTGTTCAGTAAGATTTTAACTGCCTCCATAGTAGTATGACCTCCAGCTGTAATCATCTCTTTTGTTATTCCGTCGTCTCCAGGAGATTTTCCATTTTTCATTTGCTTTAAGGCATTTACAACTTCCTCGGTAGTAATTTCTGGTAGTGTTTCAGATCCTACATTTAGTATTCTTCGTTCCATATCATGGGTTTCAGGTTTTGCTACGCTGGACGAGTATAATTCTGTATAATAATCTTCGACAATGTTTATTATCTGATTTTTGTCGTTTCTAATGATTCCATTTTTATCCTTTATTTGGTGTATTTGTTGTCGGCCTTTGCTATTTAGCGTTTTTAACACTTTCATATTCTTGTTTTTCTCTATAATGTTTTCGATTTTTTCGGTGTTGTTGTCCCTGATGTCTTGTCTAATTCTTGTTCTTATTGCCTTATTAAGTTCCTTATATTCTGGTGAATTTCGATCCATGCGGCTTCTGTCCCTAATCATCTGTTGTGTTTCTGTCTTCAATTTATTATCTTTCGGTTTCGGCCTCGTATGGGTTTTTTTGATCGCAGAGATTATACTCGTTCTTATCGTTTCTTCCAAATTATTTATGTCTTTTTCTTTTAGCTGTTCCATTGGCTCTAGACTAGACTCAAGATATTTCTGGTAGTTGGTACTGTTTTGCCCAAGCTCTTTAGTAGTTAGGGTTCGTTTTTGCAAGATTAGTTTGTTTCTTTCTAATTTGTTATCGATTATTATTTTTGCTCTTACTAATCTATGATCACTTCCCAGACTGAATCTGTTGAGCACCGCTACATCTTTTATTATCTGTTTCTGGTTGACTAATATGTAATCGATTTCGTTTTTGGTTTTCCCGTCTGGGCTTATCCAGGTCCACCGTCTATTATCTGGTTTACTAAAAAATGTATTCATACAAAATAGATTTTGTTCCTGTGTGTATGTTAGTAACCGTTCTCCTCTTTCATTTGTAGTTCCTAGCCCATATATTCCTCTATTTGGTATGTTGCCGGTGTTGTGCTTCCCTACTTTGGCGTTAAAGTCTCCCATGATTATTTTAAAATGAGCTCTTTCTGTCATTGCTTTAGAAATATCTTCATAGAATTTCTCTATTTCTTCATCTGTGGATTGACTAGTGGGAGCGTATACTTGAATTATTTGGATGCTGTACCTTTCTGATAGTTTAAGAACGATGTAAATGACCCTCTCCGAGATTGCAGCAGATTTTGTGACCAGATGTTTGAGTCTTTTGTGGATCAATAGTGCTACACCGCCGACATGTGTATTGTACTCATTATGGAATTGGTAGAACATGTGTCCTGAATGGAGTATTGTACATTGTTCTCCTGGCAGTCTCGTTTCGCTTAGACCAAGGACATCCCACTTGATCTTAGTTAGTTCTTCTTCCAGTTCTTCCATTCGTTCGGGTGATTTGAGGGTTCTGGCATTGAAACTAGCAATATAGATATGTTGCTTTCGGTGTTTTAATGAGTTTTTGCCTCCCCCAGATTCCATGAGGCTGACCTCCTTAGAGGTGTGGGATTGAGCACCCACCTGGGGACCAAATCCTCTTGTTTTAAAACTCATTTGGGGTGAGTTAGCCATAACTCGCCACGCTGGCAAGACGGGTTGGCGAGTGTGGTGGGGATATAGGGAAGGAATTTGGGGTTTAGGGTAGGATAATACTGGGGTTTGGACCTGTTTTCCTCTAAGCGGGGAGTGGAGGAAAAACTAGGAGCTCGCGTGGGCAGGGACGCTATTGCCCTGAAGTAAGTCTACCCTCTATCGGGATCATTGAGGGGTACCTACCCGCTACCCTAGTTTTATTCGTTACTTTCCTTAGCTGCTACCATTCTATTAGTTCTTGTTTTGTTTTCTTCTTGTTTTGAATTTTCTACAGGTTTTGGATGCATTCTTTGTGGTTGTCTGGGTAAGGTCTGTTTGTTGTTATATTTATCTTTTATTTTTTGTATTTCCTTTGTCACGATACATCCTCTATAAGGTATCTCAGATATTAAAATGTTTTATTTTTTTTAATGTTAACAAGGTGTATTAAATATTTATATGAAAAGGCTCCCTATATGGGGCGCCAATGGGGTAACAAAATATGGGACGAGCTCCGTGCTTGGATGTCAATTATAACAAAGTGTGTAACAAATTGAATAATGCAATAAATGAATATAAGCTGTGTTACAAATAAAAATTGAAAATGTAATATTCTGTCTTCCTTAGAGAAATCTTGTATAGCGACTATATAATTTTTCAACGTCGTGTAATCTTTGAGATAGCACAAGTAGCATGACAATCTCCCCCTGCGTGTTATGAACAGAATGTTTTGTTTAGTTTTAGCAAGCACTTAAAGAATAAAAATATCCTAGAAAGCGTAAATAATTTTATCTATGTGAAATAGAAATTACTTGGCTGGCTGGAGTTGTATTCCCGCTTACACAAGAAATGTCTGGTTCAGGCCACAAATTTCGGTGAGACTCTAAGAAAACCGACAAAAGCTTTTTTAGTTGTACAAATAATGTTAGCGGAACTAAATGGTTTTTATAAAGACAGCTGTGATAAAACTACAATTTATATGTAATACTTAAATCCAATATTTATATAAACAAAACATTCAATGCAGTTAGATCAAAAAATATTTTAAAACTGTAATTAGTTAGCGGAGACGGTATTTCGTTGGTTTTTTCTTTCCTAAAAGTAAAGTTTTAAAATTCCCTATTGCTCGCACCTATTTGTTAGATAAAATCTAAAACTTGAGTGATGGCGTAATTTTTTAAGATTCGAGTGATGGAGGGTTAAAAAACAAACGTCAAAATAAAGATAATCTAAATTTGGTTTGTACGAATATGATGCACTGCATCGTGACTACTGTTTGGCCTAGATCCTTTAAATCTAAACTACTACTTCCACCTTCTCCAGAAAAATTCCACAACACAATTTTTTGCAATTGGAAAAACGGTGGTAGTGCCAAATGTGGCTGCAAAAAGTTGGGTTGCTACGTTCTTCAGCGAGCATCAATTGCCAAGGTCAGTCTTGCTCAAATGTACAGTTGAGTACAATAGAGGAATATTTCTATGATTTTATTGAGGAAACCAATGACTCATTTAAACAATTTATGAACATTCAGCAAGAGGAAGAAGAAGAAATCAAAGAAGACTTGACTGTTGAAGTAGACTTTCAAAAGTATGAATCTGATTAAAATATCTAAAGAAATCAAAACAATAGTAAACCCAATAATTAATAGCAATATCAATAATAAATATCAATAGTAAGGTAATATCTAGAAATCATGAATGTGTTGTTTGTGTGAGTCCATTTCAAATAGGTAAAGAAATAATAAATAAGACTTACTCACAATCAATTTAATTTAACTATCAGACGACCGGTTTTGCTTTCTACAATATGCAAAGCATCCTCAGGTCTCGATACAAAGTTAAACAAATGCTGAAATAATAAAAACCCATATTAGGGTGCTGTCCGATAACGATAAACAAAGTAGGTGTTGTAAATTACAATAATTATGCCAATATTACATGTCTGTGGTTTTATTTAAATTTATTAAAATTTATTAAATTTTTTAAAAAGGTTAAACAGACAAGGTAAGGCTACAAATTGTTATAAAATAGTCTCTTCGATTGTAATAAATTAATAAATGAGCAAATAAATAAATAAAATAAACATTACTTACATGCCGGTACTCTATTAATAGATGGATGGTAGAACATGTTTAAAACTACTTTATATTGTTGAATGGAGAACTCAATACTATTATTGCAGTTGTTTGACAGTAAACGAGAAGTTCTTGAGGAGATAGATTTGATCCAATGAATTTGAGATATGTGTGAGATTGTTTGTTAAATGTAAGTGATGTAATATACTATTGTGTTATTAAAGGCTATTTATACTTATTCCAGAGATATATTTTTGAAATGTGTGTTATTTATTGATAAATAACACACTCAATAAATAACACATATTTCAAAAATATATCTCTGGAATAAGTATAAATAGCCTTTGATAACACAATAGTATATTACATCACTTACATTTAACAAACAATCTCACACATACCATCCATCTATTAATAGAGTACCGGCATGTAAGTAATGTTTATTTTATTTATTTATTTGCTCATTTAATAATTTATTACAATCGAAGAGACTATTTTATAACAATTTGTGGGCCTTACCTTGTCTGTTTAACCTTTTTAAAAAATTTTATACCTTTTATTCAACTTACTCATTTAAATAAAACCACAGACATGTAATATTGGCAAAATTATTGTAATTTACAACACCTACTTTGTTTATCGTTATTGGACAGCACCCTAATATGGGTTTTTATTATTTCAGCATTTGTTTAACTTTGTATCGAGACCTGAGGATGCTTTGCATATTGTAGAAAGCGAAACCGGTCGTCTGATAGTTAAATTAAATTGATTTTGAGTAAGTCTTATTTATTATTTCTTTACCTATTTAATATCTATAACTTGACGGGTATTGTTCTCTTAAATTATCCTAAACTTTTCATGACAGTTAATGGATTAGACCTACAGGGAAAACCAAGGTAAAAAAATGCGCCAAGTATACTACCTCACAGGTGGCGTGGAAATGTGTGTACATCATGCATAATGTGCCTCTTAGGGAGAGCGCCCACCAAACTGGCGTGGCAAGTAGCACGTAGCAAGTAGCACGCGTCTAGCATGTTTCTTAAGGGCGAGCGCCCACCAAAGTGGTGTGGCAAGTAGCACGTAGCAAGTAGTACGCGTCTAGCATGTTTCTTAATATGTAACCAATGAAAACGAATGATTAGAATGAATGACGTCACAGTCATTTTGGTGTACGCAAAATCATTCGTTTTCATTGGTTACATTTTAAGAAACATGCTAGACGCGTGCTACTTGCTACGTGCCACGTACCACGCCACTTTGGTGAGCACTCTCCCTTAGAATCGGAATATCTCAGGAATGCTTACTCTTAGGAAAAAAATTATATACACTATTCTTGTAGATAATTTTAAGATCCACAACTTTAGTTTAAGGTTTTTTTGATAAAACTTACCGTTCTTTAGAAAAATCCAAATAACCTCCAATTTTTACCTTTGACCCCGAATAATTTTTGTCACAAATACGATCGATTTTTAAAACTTTAGATATTTGTAATGGCAAACCCAAGCTCTACACCAATATTTCACTTTCCAGGAATTTTTGTTATTTTAAATGTCTATAACTTTTAACTTACCTATATTTAAACAAAAAATCTAAGCAGAAGAATTATCCTATATTTTTTGCAAATGTAATTGTACTGTAATTGTACTTTTTTTAATATCCAACATATACTACATAATAATAAAAGCAAGAGAAAATTAAAACGGACTCAAAAAGAACACTACTTAAACAATCCTAAATATGCTGGTTTAATATAGACGCCGACAAAAGATAACTCCTCGTTATAAAGTTGAGTATATGACGACAAAAATGATGTTGATAAGAAAAATATAGCCACATTGCGAGTTTCCACTTTCATTTCGACCATAATTTTACGATTTTGTCAATGGACTAATCTCTCAAAAGTATTTTGTGTTTGTTGTGCGAAGTCAGGGCGGTTTAAAAATATTTTGTACTGTACGCGTGATATTTAAATAAGAGAAAACTGTTCATAAAAATAATAGTATGTATTAAAATGAGTGTCAAAAACTTAAACGTATGTACATACACCAATAATTTTAAACGGACCGATAGAAAATATAATTATTTTGTTCTATAGCAGTGGTTCTCAACCTTTTCATCACTGAGGACCACTTGTACTTTTCAGAACTCTTGGCGGACCACTTAGATATTATTATTAATATTTCCTAATAATACGTAAAATGAGATGAACAATAAAATTTTACTAATGAATTTATTATTTACAAAATAAAAAAAATACATAGTGAAAGACAAAAGGTATATAAAAAAACAAAATAAAAAGTCATAGATAGCGGCAAATTAAGACGTTAATGACTCCCTTGGTCTTGCTTCTCACTTGAAAGTTTCTCAATATTTGGATCGAAAGAAGTTAACGCCAGTCTCATAAGAGCATTTAAATTTAGCAACTTATTTCTGTGTTTATTCTTAATGACATATAATGTTGAGAATGATGCCTCACAGAGATAAGTGGAATGAAAAGGAAGAAGAAGTTCCAAAGCTTTTTTACTTAGCAGTGGACTTTCATCAAAGTAATCCTATCCAAAAATCTGCAACATTTTCGCAGTGAGATTTTATCACTTTTAAATGATCATCGGATGAAATTTCAATAAGCTGTTCATTTTCCTGAATAGACAGATTATTATTGTGGGTAGCTAAAAAGGGATCAATCACCTACAGATTATTTTTCCTCACATCTGTATCAGCAGGGAAGTACTTTTCAAAGTAATCTTGAAGCGACTTAATGTAGGACTTAACCAGTGAATGTAAAACATCCTCATTTAAACCTTTATTTTGATTTTGATTCAGAGTTGCAATCTGATAAATTATCAATTTACCACCTCTGAAACCAGCCTAATATAATCGTTGTCTTCTTTCTTTTAATTAAACACATCACATGCTCCAATTAAACCAATAATAATGGATATATGATATATTCCCTTTAGGCAATGCTGCCATGTATATATTTTTTTCTTAACATATTTGCCATCACCTCTTCTTTCATTTAACGCTTTACTTGATCCAGTTGGGCAAATAACAACGAATATATATGATGTAATGCCTTTTTTGAAATGCGACATATACGTTTTTCCATTTCAACATGTTCGTTATCCCATCTCCTTTCCAATGATGTATCATACGTCACGATCCGATAAACTACTCTACCCTTCCACAAAAAGCGTCAAAAATGACAAGATTAAACATTAAGTTGGATTTTAAATTTTCTTATACTCTAACACATTGACTATTATAACTAGCGCTCTTGTCAGTTGTTGCAAAATGCCTTGTTTTTCAAAAGTTCTAGGAAAAAGTATTATTGTGAGGCAGAAACGGTAAGTCTTTACTGATCAAGTCAGAATGAAACAAAATAATGCGTTTCATAGCTTTAGTAGCAAAAAACAAAAATAAAACGCATGTTTCTTCCATAAGCCTAAAAACCGTAGTTATCGCTGAAGCAGTCTCTTCCATTTTTCAATCAAAGTAATTATTACTTCATCATTGTTTTGAATATACGGAATTCGTGTCCTAATTCTTCTGTTTAGCTTGTTCCATACATGCTCTATTGAATTATGGTTCGGGGAACACGCTGGTAAATTCATTGTTCAATCATAAATATATTAGACCTATAAATCAAGACAATATAAATAGGTTAGATATCCAGACTTCAGTAAGCAAATTTTGATAATCTACAGCAAAATAAGGATCATATAAAGTACTATTAGAGAAGAGTTAATCTTTAAGGACTTTAAGTCGTAATGATAGCCTTGATAATCTAGTTGTATTTTTTAACAACATATATAATAGCGGTAAAATCCCGGAAAACTGGCTGCAGTCAACATTTATTACAATCCCGAAGAAACTAAATGCCCAGATTTGTGATGACTACCGGCTTATAAGCTTGATCAATCATGTCACTAAAGCGTTCACTAAGATCATTCATAGAAGAATATATGATAAATGTAAGTCAAATATTGATAGATCACAGTTTGGTTTTCGGAAAGCACTTGGAACTACAGAAGCAATTTTCGCTCTCCAGGTGCTTATACAGCGGCGTAGAGACGTTGATAAGGACGTGTATTTGTGCTTTGTAGATTTTAGAAAAGCATTTGACAATGTCAATCATGAACAATTGATAGGTATTCTGCGAAAGACAGGTATTGACGACAAGGACATTCGAATTGTGGCAAACCTATACTAGGGTCAAACAGCAAGAGCAAAAATTGGCAACGAACTCAGTGAAAGCGTGCAGATCAAAAGAGGTGTCCGTCAGGGGTGTATATTATCCCCATTCCTATTCAATATGTATTCCGAGGAAATATTTAACAAATGTATGGAAATGGTATGATCCTTGCCAGTACCATAGACGAATTACAACAAGTAATGGAAAGACTTTATTCAGTTAGTGAGGAATACGGCCTGAGCCTCAACTTCAAGAAGACAAAGTGGATGCTGATAAGCAAAAAGCAACAACCTGCTCGACAATTACAAATAAGTAACATACTAATTGACCATGTAGAATCTTATGTATACCTTGGCACCAACGTAAATGCGAAATGGGAACAGACCATAGAAATTAAGGCGAGAATAGAACGAGCTAAACAAGCATTTAGCAATATGAAAAAGCTCCTCATAAGCAAGGATTTGTCTCTTCCCCTAAAACTACGTATAGTTAAATGCTACATTTTTCCGATCTTGCTGTATGGCGTGGAGGCCTGGACGCTGACGGAGACGCCAACGAGAAAACTAGAAGCATTCGAAATGTGGGTGTACGGATTCTTCGTATATCCTGGACCGAACATGTCACCAACATAGAGGTACTCCAAAGAATCGGAAAAGAGAAAGAAATCTTGAGTACAATTAAACAAAGAAAGCTTGAATATCTAGGCCACATATTGAGACACGATAAGTACCGTCTGCTGCAATTGATTGTCCAGGGAAAAATAGACAGTAAGCGAGGGCCAGGCAGGAGAAGACGCTCGTGGCTCCAAAATCTGCGGAAGTGGTTCGGGCTCACATCGGTCGAACTATTCAGAACCGCCGCAAACAAGATCAAAATTGCCATGCTAATAGCCAACGTTCGCAACGGACAGGGCACTTGAAGAAGAAGAAGAAGTCGTAAAAGA
Source organism: Diabrotica balteata (assembly GCA_918026665.1). NCBI lineage: Eukaryota > Metazoa > Arthropoda > Insecta > Coleoptera > Chrysomelidae > Diabrotica > Diabrotica balteata. The sequence continues at coordinate 113,091,337 of OU898284.1, read as the reverse complement.
ACTTCACACAACTATAATACAAAATCATAAGTTCGTGTATAATTATTAATAATTCTGCGTATAAAGAAATCACAATATCAAGATTTGGTATTATATTGTCATATTTGTTTCGAACAAATATATCACTCGATGGTGGAAGCAAACCCGAAAGAAATCTTCCCCGAAACTAGCATGGTGTTTTATTAAAAATACTAATACCACCCCTGGCGCAACTTTCAGCAAATTAAAGTGCGCTGTATATGTACATACATTAAGCTGACAATATAAATACATGTTTCCAACGTTTTGTTTATATTTATTTCAAAATGTCTTCCAAAAGACTATGTTTTCCTTGTAAATATTTGGTTTGCTTACTGTTATAAATACAGCAAAAATAACGTTTAAACCACCATTAGGAATAAATTTAGTTGACTTGGTCTTTATATTATATTATTTATAAAAGCATTAGTTCATACAAATAAATTTGATATAAAAAAGTTTAACTACTCATAAGACCAAGCAGAAACATTATAAGTTAACATTTATTAATCTTTTATGGGCTTTTGTTAACAATTCTCACACAATCAAAATATAACTTCTGTCAAGATTTACATAAATCATAGCAAGCTTTTAAAATGTACTATAATCGTTTGGTTTACTCTACAATCAATAATTTTACTACTCGCATGTTGAATAAGATTTATGTATCTCAAATTACTTAAATTTTCATAAATTCTTTTATAAAAGTAAATAAATCTAAACCTATAGATTTTATTGGAAGTTTTAAATTTAAAATTGGGGATATTCTTAATCTTTCTCTGCATAAGCAATATTGCCTATTGATTGGTTCATTGATACTTGTATAAAAGGTTTTTTTTACATTAGCGAAGATTCCCATGCAGCCTATTGTTTAAGAAAGAAAAAATGATTTAACAGAGATTACACTCTTCTCGCCCAAGTGTAGAATTTTAATTATAAAATAAGGTAGAAATCTCATTTCTTCTTACCAGAGCAAAATAGCTTCAAACGTAACCGGTCAGCAATTGACAATATCGTAGACTTACAAAGTGATATCCAAGAAGCGTTAGCAATGCATCAAATGTGCATAGCTATTTTCTTCGATCTAAATAAAGCCTTCGATACGTGTTTGAGATTCAACATGATTAAAAAATTGCAGGCATCCAATATTAGAGGACACTGCTTAGCCTATATCGAAAATATCTTAAAATACTTTTCTTTCGAAGTAAGAGTTCTTCTTCTTCTTCTTAGCCTTCTGTCATGTTTGGACATAGGTCTCTCCCAACTCCTTCCATCAGTCTCTATCCTGAGCAACATATTTCCAATTTGTTCCGGCTATTGTTCTAATGTCATCAACCCATCTCATCTGTGGTCTTCCTCTTGGTCGTTTACTTTCGTAAGGTCTCCAATGTTTTATTGTAGTATTCCAACGTTGGTCTTTCTGTCTAGCAGTGTGGCCCGCGAAGCTCCATTTAAGTTTTGCAATTTTTATTGTTATGTCCTCGACTTTTGTTTTGGATCTTATCCAGTCACTCCTCTTTTTATCTGACAGTCGTATACCTAATATTGCTCTTTCCATTGTCCTTTCTGTTGTGGCTAGTTTATTTATGTTTGCCTTGGTTAGGGTCCAGGTTTGACATCCATATGTCATGATAGGAAGGATGCATTGGTTGAACACTTTGCTCCTCAAGTATTGGGGTATTTTGCGGTTCTTAAGTATCCAACTAAGTTTTCCAAATCCTGCCAATGCTAGTCTTGCTCTTCTAGTAATTTCCGCACTTTGGTTCTCTTTGTCAAGTCTCAGGATTTGGCCTAGGTAGATATATCCTGGATTTGTTCTATCTCACTGCCGTTTATAGTTATATGTCTGGGGTCTTCTGTGTTTGTCATTATTTTTGCTTTTTTTTCATATTCATTTTTAGGCCGACGTATTGGGAGCTGGCTGCTAGTTCCCCCAACATAATTTGCAGTTCCTCGCATGTGCTTGCTATAATCACTATGTCGTCAGCGAATCTGAGGTGGTTTAACTTGTTGCCATTAACGTTAATGCCATAGGTTGACCAATTTGTAGTTTTGAAGACGTCTTCTAGGGCTAGGTTGAAAAGCTTTGGCGATATTACGTCTCCTTGTCTCACTCCTCTCTTAATGGGGATGGGATTTGTATTTTCGTCTAAAATTTTTCGAAGTAAGAGTTAATAACGTTAATTCCGATTGTTATACTGCAAAAAACGGTACCCCATACAGCTCAGTACTTAGTCCTACCCTATTCCTAGTTGCCATAAACAACGTATTAAACAAATTACATAAACCTTTCAAAGCTCGGCTCTATGCCGACGATTTAGTGGTGTACATTCAAGGAGCACTAAAAGAATCGATGTGCAGAATAGTACAGACATTTTTAACCCAACTAGATGAATGGACAGCTAGTACAGGCTTCAAATTCTCCGTTACAAGTACAACCGGTATGGTCTTTACGAAAAAATCATCCATCACACTAGTCCTTTATCTTTCTATTCCTATTCCTATTCCTATTCCTATTCCTATTCTATTCTATTCCTAGTCCTATTCCTTCTGTATAAAACACTAATTACATCCAAACTCGATTACGGTTCAATTGTTTATACCTTCGCAACCAAGAGTACTCTAAAACTGTTAGATACAATCCACAATGCCGCACTTCGGATCGTTCTCGGAGCTTTTCACACTTCATCCATAGAAAGCTTATATTCTGAAACTGGAGAACCATCATTGCAATATAGGCGGGCACTTTTAAAACCTTTTAGAAGCTACCTTCTACAACAGAAGAGGTAACATTTTGGTCATACAACTGTTCTAGCCAAAAGTGAATTTTTTTATTTTGTATGTATATGCCCATAATAGCTCATTAGTACGAATGAATTAAAAATATTTACTTAAAGGGCGTACACACAACGAAGCAGACACAATAGATGCACTGATTAAGAGAAAGAAGAAAAGACTGCCTACTATGAGTATTTATGTACCCCATGAATGGGCCCAGTTTATAAGGACCCCTAGTTCTTTAAAACCGCTTATTGTTTATGAGTTTAAAACAAATAACTTTTTAAATTTTGAAAAAATTGGCAAAAAATCGACAAATCCGTTTATTTATAGGAAACGGAACACAGACAATGAACCCTTTCTATCCTCTAAAATAGTGCACTTGAAAGTTAGTTGTCAACCTTAAGTGGAAGAAAGTACTTCAATAAAAAGATATTTTTTCACCTACCTGTAGCTTGGACCACTGGATTCTGCCAATACACCTTGAAGCATTCCTCCACGCCAATTTGGCTCCGTAGATAAGTTCCGTCTCAGTGAGTTGGTACGTTCCACTTGCATTAACTTCCTTCTGGACTTGTTCCCATCGAGCCTCATGAGCTGGCGTGTTCTGTCTGTAAAAAAATGAAAAAAATAAGTCGCTTATGGAATTATAAAATTTTAACACAAGAGCATATACAGAGTGGCCCAAAAGTCTGGAAACGGATAATTATCTCGTAAATTACTAGACATAATTATACAAAATTTGAGATAAGCCTATTTTGGGATACGGAGATTCCATATTTGGTATTTGCAATGTTGCCAGATTTTCAGTTTCTGTTAAATTACTAGTAACTTTGGTTTTCCAAATGCGTCACCCTGTATATTCAGTAAATATTGGAATCTCCTATTAAATACGAGTTCAACTATATGTAACACTTATGATTTTGTGTAGTCTGGAAGGTGTTAAATATATAAAACAGAAGTCTGGCAACGCCTAAATTGTTTCAATACATTTTTTAATATCTACTAACTATTTTCAAATACATTAAAACGTAACAATTGATAGTTTAGAATATTTTTTACCATAATAGTTACGTTATTAAGTGTTCAAAATGTGCTCCATTTGTGAGTTGACAGCACTCTAATCGATGGTAGAATGCGTCTACCACATTTCTCTATGATTGTCTAGAAATTATTCGAGATTCATCGATAATTCATTGCCTCAGCAATGCAAGACTTGCTGGTTAAGTTTTGTAAACTAAATTTTTCAAGTATCTCTTATAAAAATAATCTTTAGGATTGAGATCGGGTGAACGTGGAGGCCATTCAATTCTACCTTGTCTACCAATTTATCGTCCGGGAAATCTAAATAACGCCGAACATTTACACCAACTATCTGACGTTAAATTTCTTTAGATAAAAAATGGCCCAATTAAATAAGTACCTACTATAATTGACCATACATTTAATTTTTGTGGTCTTTGAGTATGGTTTTCACATATTCAGTGTGAATTTCACACGAGTTCAGCTATTCAATACGAGTTCAACCATATGTTTACTTGATTTAAATATTATTATGTAAATGGAGAATGCTGTGATTTTGACATTTGTTCACTATTTAAATTATGAACTAAAATTGACAGTAGTTATGGTTCAAAAAGTTCTGCAATTTAAATTGCTTCTCTAAAATGCCGTTCTCTAAACCGTTCTCCTATTCATAAAACGACGGTACAAAAAGCTGTAAGGCGATTTGAGGAATCTGAAGAAGTAAAAGATAGATACCGATCAGGTTGACCGAAACGAGTTATCAATGACAACAAAACTTCAGATATAAGCAAAGTTTTGTTGAAGATCCACATACATCCCCAGGCAGGGTTGCACAAGTACATGATGTAGGTCATTCTTCAGTCTTATGTTTATTACGTAAAAATAAATTTAAATCATACAAAATTAACTTATTGCAAGAATTAAGTGAAGATGACTTTGGTCGTAGATTAGAGTTTACTGAGGTAATGATGGATAAAATTGAAAGTTATTAAAATTTTGTTAACAGAATATGTTTTTCCGATGAACCAACTTTTGCACTGCGTGGAAGTGTAAATCGACAAAATTTAAGGTACTGGTGTGACGTAAATTCACACTGAAGACTGAATGCGTGAAAACCATACTCAAAGACTACAAAAATTAAATGTATGGTCAAATATAGTAGTTATTTATTCAATTGGGTCATTTTTTGTCGAAAGAAATTTAACGTCAGATAGTTGGTGTAAATGTTCGGCGATATTTAGATGAGATATTTCCTGGACGATAAATTGGTAGACAAGGTAGAATTAAATGGCCTCCACGTTCATTCGACTTCAATCCTAAAGATTATTTTTATTAGGGATACTTCAAAAAATTCAGTTTACAAAACTTAACCAGCAAGTCTTGCAGAGTTAAGGCAACGAATTATTAATGAATCTCGAATAATTTTTAGACAATCATAGAGAAATGTGGTAGACGTCTTCTACCATCGATTATGGTGCTGTCAACTCACAAATTGAGCACATTTTGAACACTTAATACCGTAATTACTATGTTAAAAAATGTTCTAAACTATCAGTTGTTACGTTTTAATGTATTTGAAAATAGTTATTATTAAAAAATTTATTGAAACAATTTAGGCGTTGCCAGACTTCGGTTTTATGTATTGATGACATTCCAGATTACATAAAATCATAAGTGTTACATATGGTTGAACTCGTATTGAATAGGAGATTCCAATAATGACTGAATATACAGGGTGATGTATTTGAAAAACCAAAGTTACTAATAATATAAGAAAAACGGCAAATCTGGCAACATTGTAAATATCAAATATGGAATCTTCGTATCCCAAAATAGGTACACCTCAAATTTTCTACAATTATGATTAGCATTTTACGAGATAATTAGCCGTTTCCAGACTTTTGGGTCACTCTGTATGTTTTAGTATTTTCATAAAATCTTATGAATATATTCAAATATAATGGTGGATTCTTTTAAGTAGCCAACCTGTATTTACAGTTTAATATAAAAATCCCTTAGACTAAAATCTTATAGTGTCAAGTATAATCAGACGTTACTATACTATGATTAATTTCAACTTTCTTTTTGCTTTTTCTTTCATTAATCTCTTTTCCATGCTGGACTTCCAAATTTATAATTGAAAAGATTTTAGAGAATAGAAGTTTCTGTATAAATTTGTAAATTTGGAAAGTAATTATATAACTTCATGAATATTCCGGTTTCCGCACAGCCAGTGTGAGAAATGTTTAATAGAAGATATGTCGGTAGTGCCAGAAGGTCTAAAGACAATAACGTTTTACGGCTGTTTGTCATATTCGTGTAAAAATAACTTTGCAGTAAATAAAGGTAGTTTTGAAGGTAAATTGTTTGGTTTGTTGATGATTCAGATATATTTTACCAAAGATCTTGATTTTTTGAGTAAAAAATGATAACATGGAGCATATATATAGAGAATCAAAAACAAAATTGCAATCTATAGATACTGCAACTCTTATAAAATATGTTAATATACATTACGGTAAGGCTTAAAATGTCCTTTTAATAAGAAAAATGGACCCCTTGTGTACAAACTAGGTTAAAAATTAATTTTAATCAAATAAAAGGCAGATATCGAGCAGTTTTTAATAAATCTTGCCCAAGTACTTATGCTTCTAGAGCATCTTCAGGAGATCAGTTTGGCTTTCGTAACAGCTTTTGGAACAGTGGAAGCTCTATATAGTTTCACAACTTTTGCCCAAAAATGTCGAGACGAACAAATAGATCTTTTCATTGCGTTTAAAGACTATGAGAAAGCTTTTGACAAAGTTAAACAACATTCTCATGAAATGTCTAAAGAGAAAAGGAGTGACAAAAATGACATTACCATAGTGAAAAATCTCTATTGGAACCAATAGGCTGGGCTAACATTACATGGAAATAGCATGGATGCGCATCATATAACTAGAAGAATGGGACAGGGCTGTGTACTTTCACCATTACTATTTAATATATATTCCGAGTTATTTACGCAAGCACTCGAAAACTGTACAGAAGGGATCAAGATAAATGGTGAGAATAAAAATAACATCCATTATGCTGATCATACAGTCATTATCGCTGAAAGTGAGACAGACCTGCAGACATTACTAGACACAAGACACAATTTGTGATACTGGGGAACAGTTTGGTTTAACAAAAAGAAAACAAGAACCATGGTTATCAGTAAGAGGGGCAAAGCCATTACAATGATCCAGATAAAAAATGAAGATATTGAGCAAGTGGACAAATACTAAGGAGTCTGGATTACGAAAGATCTGAATCCGAAATCAGAAATTCACTCAAGAATAGACCAATCAAGAGCAGCCTTTTTGAAGATAAAAAATTTCTGAGTAACCAAAGACTCAATCTGCAAATCCAATATCGGATAATAAAATGTTATGTCCACTCTATTATTCTTTATGATGTCGAAGCCTGGACTAATGTTATCTTAATGAAAAAACTGAAAACTTTTGAGATGTGGCTTTTTTTGGAGAATTTTAAAGATACCATCGACCAATCATTTTTTTATAGCCCTTTTTCTATCCGAGTTGTAGCATAAAGGCCTCTTCCATTTCTCGCCATTCATCCCTGTTGTGTGCTAGGCGTTTTCACATTGGTCCTGCGACTCTTTTGATATCGTCGCTCCAGCGCATTTGAGGTCTTCCTCTTGGTCTCTTCGCATCGTACGGTCGCCAGTTTCCAACTTCTTTGTTCCATCTACGATCTTCGAGACGTTCGTTGTGTCCAGCCTATTTCCATTTTAATTTAGCTGCTTGCTTCGCTGCGTCCTTTATTTTTGTTTTGTTCCGGATTGCTTCGTTCGTTTGCCGATCTATTAGTGAGATACCAAGCATTTGTCGTTCCATGGCTCGTTGAGTTTTTCGAATCTTGTCCATGTTCTTTTTTGTGAATGCCCAGGTTTGAGCTCCGTAAGTGAGAACGGGAAGGATACAAGAATCGAACACTTTGGTTCGAAGGTTTTGGGGTATCTTTTTGTCTTTCAGTATGTATGAGATTTTTCCAAATGGGGCCCATTCTATTCTTACTCATCTGCTTATTTGGGTAGTTTGGTTTTCTATGTTTACCTTAATATTCTGACCCAGATATATGTATTCTTCTACATGCTCCACTTTTGTTCCTTGGATGGTTATCGTCGGTTGATCATCTTTATTCGACATTAGCTTAGTTTTATTTAGATTCATTTTCAGAAGGATGTTCGAGATTACGACGAAATGGTCATGCAAAGAATAGGAAGATACAGAGAACTTTTGATAACCAGTAAAAGGTGAAACACAGCATATTTGGTGTGGTCACCAACAAAAAAAGGTCCTGGTAGACAACAAATATTCGGGCTAAAAAACATTTGCGACTGGACCAGGTTAAACACATAGACGCTTTTAAGAAAAGCAGAAGATAGAGACCAATTTGCAATGGACGATCAAGGCAACGTTGTTCTAGACGAAGATTTGCTTTACTTTCAACAAGATGGAGCACCTTCTCACCATGCAGCTCCAGTTAGGCACTGGTTGAATACTAATTATTAGAACAAATGGATTGGAAGGAGAGGTCCTATCAAGTGGCCACCGAGGCCACCAGACTTACCGCCACTTACTTTTTTTTATGGGGTTACCTCAACCTGCGTCACTTGGAGAATTGCGAGAAGGAATTACGCAAGCATGTCGCCGTATTATTAGAATGCCGTTTGCCAAACTTCGTGCAGAATTTGAAAATAGACTGTATTATTGTTTACAGAACAACGGAACCCACTTTAAACTTTTACTTAATGAACATTTTTAACAAATTTGTAGATCAACAAAAACCTCAATAAATTTTCCATATAAGCCAAAGTTTCACAATTATTGCTCCACCCTTTCTAAATAATATTTAGACTTATTTAATGGCCTAGGAGGTTGATGAGGGTGAGTTCTCTTTCATGTCATTTTGTTCTCCCTTACTATCCTAGAAACTTTTTCAAGCATTCTTTGATATCAAGTGAGATATAGCCCATATTATATTACATCTTGTTTTAATTAAGGAATATATTCTTATAAACAATTTACATTAAACAAAAAAATCAACAAGCCGAACGAATGCAATTTATACATAAAAATTCGTGACATTTACATTGGCATATTTATTTCCCCGGCGCCGTGATTTGTCGACACATCCTTTTTTCCTCCACGCATGAGTCATTTATCACAGGTCCCTTTTTTGTTCAATTTGTCAAAGTGTTAATTGCCCTTCCCAGAAATGTTCGTTTGTGCAAATGTACATGCATAAACCAAGTTTATAATAGCTATTTTCTGGAGACATCTGAAGCTTTACTATGGTGACATAATATATTTTTCTTGTGTGTTATATAAATCATGAAGATAATTTATTGGAAAAGGTAGGGTATTTTTTGTATCTTTCAACGAGCAACTAAAATTATTTTTTAAAATATGCTTAAGTAAAGTAATAAACTAAAAGTGTATTATAATTAATAAAAAAATCAGGGAACAAAGAATAATTTAAAAGGATAAACCCAAATTGGAGATTTATTGTTGTTTAACAATAAAACACTGAAAACTTTGTTTTCAAACTTCCGCAAAATGTATTTTAAATCTTATCACTACAGCTGTTTCGGCTAATTGCCTTTCTCAAGTGATCTATTTTTGGCTTGGGTTTACAAATTTATAGTCTAATGAAATAGGTTGAGGAGGGGAGAACTGTTTGTCTCAAGCTGGTCATTCAGAATTATATCTGTGTTTTTTAATTTGTTGATTTCCATAGATTTTAACAAAGATAGCTTAATGCCTTTATTTTAAATGTGAAGAATTTTAAATTTGTCATTAAAATAATGATTATGATCTAGACGGTGAAGTGCGTATGTCGAATCTGTTTTTCTATTTTTAAAAGCCTTTTATGTTCTGCTATTCGTTTATCAAAGTTTCTACCAGTTTGACCGATGTAAGTTTTTGGGCAGTCGCCACATTGAAGTTTGTACACACCACTGTTTAAGTGTTTTTTATTTTGGCTCTTGTTATTTTTAATATATTTGCCTAGATTGTTATTTGTTCGGAAAGCTGGTGTTATTCCTTTCTTTTTTATGTGTTTGGCAATTTTTGTTGTTATTTATTGTTGTTATTAAGAATTGCTCCATAACGTAACATAAAAATTATTAGAGCATCTACCAGTAATTTTAAAAAATATATGTCATTTGTTCAATATAAAATGTTCGCCATTGCATTGGATCCGTATCCGTATCCGCGTCGAGAGGCGGATTCACTCCCCGCCTCTCGACGCCTTAGTGTTCTGAGCTGTTGGACGTGAATCCCTGTCCTGGCATTTAGTTTTCACCTCTGGCTGCGTTGAGTAGTTGAGTTACTGTGACCAAATGCCCATCTTGGTAGTTAGTATTCGCCTCTGGTTGCGTTGAGTAACTGAGTTACCGTTGCTAACTACCCATCTTCCTGTCTTCTTTTTTTTTCTTTGTTCTCCTGAAGAAGCTACATACAATTGTAGCGAAACGTCGAGATGAACCCACTTTTGGGTCACTCACAAATGACACGGTCCAAACCCGGAAGACGAATAAACTATAATCAAAATTCTGATTTTATATGTTACGCTATTTAAAAAACATAAATGATGTTTCCTTTGTATGTTACTGACTTACTAATACTGGTGTTTTCTTATTAATAATTTCCTCTTTCAATATTGGTAACCAGATCCTACTAAATTCTGCCAAGGAATTTGCAACACAATTGGCCTCATTTAGCATAATTAGAGCCGCTTCTTTGATTTTTCTTTTTTACCATCCGTTTCTTTTAGGACTACATTTGAATTATTCCATTGAACCCTATGTTCATTATCCCATGCGTGTTTACATATTTGAGATCTATCAAATTCTTTATTTTTAATATAAGATTGATGTTCACTTATTCTAACATTTAATGGCCTTGATGATTCACCTAAATAAAACTGATCGCATTCACAAGGTATTTTATAAATGCAATTCTTTGTCCTTTCTTGTTCATTGTTAGGATTGGTTTTGGACAAAATAGATCTCAACGTGTTTGTTGTTTTGAATGTTGTTGAAATGTTGAATTTATTTCCTATCCTTTTAAGTTTTTCTGATAATCATTTTATGTACGGTATTTCCTCATATTATTCCTTGTGTATTCTGCAGGATCTCGTTCTAAGTTGTTCTGTTCTATTCGATCGATTGTTGAAAATTCCTTATTTATAAACGATAAAGGATAATCATTTTTTAATAAAACAGATGTTAACAAATGTTTCTCCCCAAGAACGAATTTTCGTTAGAACAAGTAATTTTGGCTCTATCGTATAAGGATTTAATTATTCCCTTTTTTACATTAATATTGTGATTTGATTTGAAATTTAAATATCTATTGGTGTGTGTTGGTTTTCTATACACCTGAGTCTCATATCCAGTATCGTTCTTAGAAATTAAAACATCCAGGAAAGGTAGCGTGTTATTATATTCCTTTTCCATGGTAAATGTCATTGTCTCTTCTTTATCGTTTATATCATTTAGGGATGTGTCCAACAACTCTGATCCATGAGGCCATATTGAAAATACATCATCTACATACCTCCACCATACTGTGGGTTTGAAATTTTGTTTAGAAATGATATTTGTTTCAAAATTTTCCATAAATATATCGGCTAAGAATGGAGATAAACTAGAGCCCATTGCTAGACCAAAATTTTGTTTATAGAATTCATTACCAAACTTACCAAACTATTATTTGAATTAAATTCAATATTTGATAATTTATTTAAAAAATGTTGTGAGTGTTGTGTTGTGAAAAAATTTTTTTATGAATTTGTCATTTTTATTTGTAAATGGTTTTAAAATATTTAATAAAAATTTTGATAGTTCACTACAAGGAGAATTCATGGTACTACAAATGGGTCTAAGTGGTATATTCGTTTTATAAATTTTCGGTACTCCATATAAATAAGGAGTCTTACTGTAATGAGGTGTAATTAATCCTCTCTTGGATCTTTCGTTAATTTTGTATAAGGTCCGTTTATTAATAGATCTTTAATTTAATTTCGTATTGAATTTTATCCATTATCATAGTTGCATTCCCCTTGTTTGCTGGTAGGATGATTATGGAGTCGTCATTTTTTAAAGTTCTTATAGCCTTTAGTTCCTCTTTGCTTATGTTTTGTTCAATTTTAGTAGATTTTTCCAATTCAAGTTTACATAACACTCTGTATTCTTCCTTTTCGTGGGTTGGTAAGCATTGATAATATAAGCATAATATAAATGAGTCAGATAAAATTAAATTATTAGAAGAATTTTTCCCTATGTAATAAAAAACAAAATTTGTTTAATTTACTGTTTGTATTTTGAGAACGATTTCCGAAGTGGAAATTGAAACGTCAATAAACGTATTTTTATCTTTAATTGTGGCTTATTCACAGTGTTTTATTGTTACATAAATTATTTATTTTAATACTTGTAGTTGACTGTATACAAATTATTTAAAATGCAGATATTAGTTTTATTTATAATTAGATTTTTTTATTGATACACACTCTGGAGAATAAAAACTCTAAAATTACTGCAAGTCAATATGTCCGCTAAGGATCACCCTCTATACGAGAACATAGACTATTTGCCATCTTCTTGATTGCGCCTTCGGGATGTATGTGCCTGGGCATTGGTTAATGAGAAGTAATATACATCAACTTCTATTTTCTTAGAAGTTAGAGTCACTTTAAGACGGAAGAAAGATACAAATACTGCAAAGATATTTTTAGAACCTTCTAAAAAGGACAATATACATTATAGTGTTTTTTTCTCTCAGATAACGAAAAAATCGAATTTTAACTGTTAATACTCATTTTTAAATTAGTTTGTTTTATAAGAATTGTTTTTTGTACATTTGACTTGACCGTTTTATATTATAGTTAAAATATTGTTTTTCTTCTAAACCATAAAATTGTAATTTTATTTCTTTTATTTGTAAATTTTGTTATTTTCTAGTAGGTGATTATTGAATTTTCTTTGTTTTTGGGCATAATAGGGACTTAGTTCCTCTGCCCTCGCTTATGTTATAATAATAATATAATATGTAATATATAATATATATAATATATAATATATAATATTATATAATATATAATATATAATATATAATATATAATATATAATATATAATATATAATATATAATATATAATATATAATATATAATATATAATATATAATATATAATATATAATATATAATATATAATAATAATGGAAAGTACCCGGACACTACCTATTGTTTTATCTACTACTGGTGTTATTCCCAAAAACCTCATAGCGAACATAAAACAGCTGGGTCTAAATGAACATCTTTATAAGGCCATGCAGAAAGCTGTACTCCTCGCGACGTCCAGATGTGTAAGAAAATTCTTGGGAGATACTCCAACATACCAAGTCACCTAGGGCTCGATAACACGGAAAGAGTCCCACCAGAGCTCAATCCTTTTGATGCCGTAGGTATCTGGGATGAGTGAATTTTCCCCTTAGAGGGAGTGTGAGCCGTATGGCTAAATCTGGGATAATAATAATAATAACCTTCAGCAATGGAGAAGGCACCTTAAGAAGAAGAGAATGATTTCCGAAGTGTAAATTGAAACGTCAGTAAACCTAAACCTAAACTTAAATTAATGGTTAACTTTAACCTTTAATTGTGGATTATTCCCATTTAAATAATTACTTTAGAAAATAGTTTCACAACAATATGCCTTTCAAATTTCTACTCCCAATCATTTCCGTATTAAAACGAAAATACAATGTAGTACATATTTTAAATTTCATTTTTTCTCCTTTATTTATTTCACCCGACATTTTAAAATTGTTTTACTAATCAATTAATTAAAATATCACAGTTTTGATTTTATGCTATGTAAATGCATCGTTTTCCAATAAATAATAAACTACATGTACAACGGTATTTGTTTATAAAGTTAAATAAATAAATATTGCAATTAATTTATTGGATCTGATTAACTTAAACAGTTACTAAACTGAACAAACAATTATTTATTTATCTAAAACCACCACGTATAATAAACTTTATAAATTATTTTTGATTCCGAAAAATTATAGACTATAGTCAATAACGAACGATTTTTGTCTCAATTGAATACTTTTCTGATACTAAGACAAATATTAATCTTTCTGAAAATATTAGGTCCTCCAGTTTTTCATCAATTCATAATAAGATTTAACTACATCTTTTTATAGTGCTGTCTTTACCTCAATTTTTTTTGGTATTTACACAGTTGTCTTGGTTATTTCTTCTTCCTTTTCCTAATATTTTCCCTTTTTGGGCAAGTTACCTAAATAAAAGAGATAACGGCATATGATTACTTTCGACATGGAAACCCCTTGTAGAGAAAATATCGTCTGCTCTACCTGCCATGAAAATACTGTCAGAAATGTTTCCGCATTTCTCATCAAGTATGACTTAAACCCTCATTTATAATAGGAGACCTAAATGCAAGATCCCCAAACTGGAACGACAGAGCTATGGACAAAAACGGAAGACTACTAAATGAAGAAAACAACGACGACGTTATGACAATGGGCCCCACACACTATCCGGAACACGGACGTCCTACACATATAAATCTAGGACTACAAACAGAGCTGAAAACATTAAACTAAGGCACAACGGACCACAACCCTATCCTATTAGAATTAGAAACGTGGGAAAAAGAAATCATAATCAGAAGAGTGAAAAGGTAAACAAAGTGGATAAAATTCCAAATTATTGAGCACTGGAATAAATATAGTTCCAGTGATAGACTACCCACGAAATAGAGGACAGAGTCCTAGGGTGGGAAAACATCATCCAACAAGCACTCACAAACAGCACTACAGAAGAGGGAAGTAGAAATCCAAGACTTGATAAGGTGAAAGAACAGACCAAAGCAGACAGCAAGAAGGACAAGGAACCAGGCAGATAAAAACAGAGCAAATAGACTAAACAGAGAGGTCAAACAGTAATACAACATCATAGTGAAAGCTAAAAAGTCACATAAAAGACATGGAGGAACAAGGCCCAAATATAAAAAATATTTGGAGGCTCCAGAGAATACTTAAAAATGACAGAACGCCAGTCCCTCCATTACACGTAGAAAATAAAATAGTATACACTACCGTGGAAAAAGGAGAAGTAGTAAGAAGTACTCTCGAGAGAAAGAGTGTACATTAAATTACCACCCAGACGAGGACATCGTCTTTATAGAAGAAGTCGAAAGATAAATAGACTCGAGAATCCTAACAAAATCATCCCTCCTACATCACCGGAGGAGTTAAACGAGTTAGAAAGCAGTTAGAAAGCACCTGGTATAAATTAAATAACAAACAGGGCTCCAAAATACCTACCACCAAGAGCCATAGTATTTGTAGCAAATATCATAGATGCGATGCTAAGACTTAAGAAATTCCCGAACAGATGGAAAGAGGCCTAAGTCTCCGAACTAATCCTAGCTCAGAGTTGAATTTCTAACTGTTATTTATAGAATGCTGGAGTTGGAACAACACTAGACAAACTAATTTTCTTTTCTTTTTTGGTTTCATGGATGTATTGCTTGAAGATAAAGGGTAAGTTACTTTAAGCTACATATATAACTTATTCTGTACAGATTGCTTGTTTTCTAGGTTTGTATCATTAATTATTGACACATTCAAACTTTTTAAAGAGACTAGTTTTCAAAAAATATTGTGATATGAATAAGGTATCTTTAGTATTTTTTATAGAAGTATTTTTCAAAAGAGATTGTAATAGCTTGGATATCTATTGTTGTTTCTAAGGATCCATTGTCTTGCAGGGCGGATTGTAATGTGTATTGCTTCGTTTTGTCAGTAATGAGTAAGTACATGACTAGTTCCTGATTATACGGAAGTATTAAATATATTACAGAAATATTGGCGTCATTTTGGTTGAAATTGAGTTGTCATTCAAATACTGCTGTAGCTGCAAAGTATGCGTTGTTAATCAAAAAAAGGTTTGCAGTCCATAATTCTGTTAGCTATAAAACTATTATTATAAAATTATAAAACTAAAAACTATTCAGAGCTGTTTTAATAATAGCTTAAGTAAGAATTTTTTTGTTACTTAATGAAAAATTTCATTTATACCTATTAACAATTTAGACATATATTACACATTTTAAAGTAAATCAATTATTATCTATGACATAAATGTTTTAAATTAATAAACATATAGTGAAAAGGAAATATATAAAATCTATCTGTTTTTTTAGGCTGATTTCAGTTGCATTTCGTGTGACAACACCTTTGACGAAAATTAGATCGCACCCTGTAGGATTCTACGAAAACTTCTACTCCTTCGGGAATCAAGTTTTCAATGGTCGAACTTAAAACAAACTTAGCAGTCCACATGTGAATTGCATTGTGAAGCATAAAATTCCCATTGTTCGTGAGAATCGAGGTAGGCGGTCGATATTTCATATTCTGCCTGATGTTCATTTACATTCAACATTGATTGGGATTATATAATCGGTTAATTTATAATTATATTCAATTTTAAAAACTATCAATACTCGAAAAAATTTGTCATATTATAATGGATTAAGATATTCGTTACTACATAACTTTACAAAGAATGCAGTGTATTTTAGAACTTAAAATATAAACAAATATTACTTTAACACATTATTACTACAGAATAATATTAAAAATTCAGTGGGTTCAAAGGACTACCAATGCTGAGGTACTACGACGTCTAAATAAGGAGTTAGAAATTATGAACAGCATAAAAGAAAAAAACTAGAGAAGAAAAAGTCAAAAGACACAGGTTTTTTTTACCGTGTTTGGAAAACAACTTATACGAGAATCTAGGAGTTATATTACATATACAATAAAACTAACTAAACATATACTTAAATGAATAAATTTAAAATAGAGTAATAACATGTTATTTTAACAATAAAGGACCTTAGTAGTAATAAACAAACCCATCCGCCACTTTTCCAACTCGAGCTACAGAAACAACACGGAATTGCATAGAATAAAACCTACTTAATGAAAATGAGATTCCATTAGAAGTGAAAGTTCATATCAGAATGAATGAAGTTGGAATAGTATAAAATTCAATTATAGGAATATAATAGATTCCAATATAGAATTCGCACCGCTTTACAGAAATACGTCAGATAATGAGAATGAATATTAACACAATGTGAATGTATTTAAAATTCTTTCTAAAATGAAATGTTTTGAATTAAATAAAATTACAACAAGAAAAAAACAATAAAAAAACATACAATATTTGTCAAATGCACGCTTAATATCTAAAAAAATTAAATAATACAATAAATAAACAAGTAATCTCATTGACATTAGACATAAAATGTGGTATTTAATATAAAACGTATTAACACGTTTGATTTCAAATATCACTTTTGTCAAATGTCGCGTTCTATGTCAAGTGTGACGTTGTATGTCAAGTGTCACGTGTTAATCTAATTCTGAACTTAATATGTCTTTCTGTCAATTCTGTCAATCTAATTCTTGTTTACCTATAAATCCCATAATATAAACAAAGTAAATAAATCAACAATAAAATAGATATTATCATCATATGAGGCTTGCATTCTGTGATGCGAACTGCAATGGCGGCGACTACTCTATTTAATGTTTCGTATAATATAAAACATGTCCATTTAAAATAGCAGTATTGGTTTTATATTCAGAGCACTTCAAAAGCCTGGATAAATCCATATATTATGAGTTGACAATCGCTGGTCAGAAAATTTATTTCAGTTTATTGGAAAAATATATGCAACATATATTTACTGTTTATCTGCTTTGCTTTGTGTATATTCACAGGTGATTATTTTGTGGTGAAGTTTTATAAACGTTCTCATTTTTAAATTTAAGAGGGCAGCATTTTAAGAACAATGTTTACTAGCAAAGGACATATTATCGAAAGTGATAAAAAATGAAGCAAACTTTTTGTCCGTTTTTCTTATTAACTTCCCACCAATATCTGTACTATATCGTCTGCATTTGATCTGCATAATCTTGCGATCTACTGTATGGTCACTGTTTAAGCAAATACAGTCACATGCTGGTTATTTTTTTTTAATAATTATTTTATTTCAATTT
Organism: Diabrotica balteata; assembly: GCA_918026665.1. Lineage (NCBI taxonomy): Eukaryota > Metazoa > Arthropoda > Insecta > Coleoptera > Chrysomelidae > Diabrotica > Diabrotica balteata. The sequence continues at coordinate 113,073,350 of OU898284.1, read as the reverse complement.
TTTTCGATTTTATTCATTTATTGATTTGTCTCTTTTATTTTAAAACATGTATAGAGGGGTATAGAAGCAAAATCAGTAATCTCCATATTTCCCCAAATTGAGTTATTGCTGCCATCTATATCTTGTATGTAATCATCATGTATGTATCATCTATGTAACGTAAAAAATAGGGTTAGTAGCAAAAACAGAAATCTCCATCACTTGGCGAATGTAGAACATGTAAAGCGATTGTAAGAAGAATTAACGCGAATGGATTTGGGTGTATTATCTTCTGTGGTATTAAATTTAAAATAAAGATTAAAGCTATTCCAACTACACCAACAAGAGCTCGTAAAAGAATTCAACAAAAACGTAAATGGAAAAGGAATACTGCTAAAGCAGTGTTTCCCAAAGTGAGGGTCGCGACCCCCTGGGGGGTCGCTATAAGGTACTAGGTGGGTCGCCGAACATTTCCAAAATAAGACAAAAGCACCACTTTATTTGATCATGTCTTTTTATTTTAACAACGCCGTAAATAAAAATAACCAATTAATTATTAGACGAAATATAAAACTAAATATTAAAGTCCGTAAAAATAAAAAAATTAAACAAAATCAAATATTATCATCTTAATGAGAGCTATGTGCCTGTTTCTGTGAAACTAATCTTTCAAATCTACGCTGTGTATTTGAGACACACACAATTATATCATTTCCAAGTACAAGATGATTTCGAACTCTTATTTTAATGGCAGTCATAGATGGGAAACTTAACTCACACAAATATGATGTTACAAATGGAACCAAACATTTTACAGCTTCACTCGCCAACTGGGGGTATTCCTGCATCTTTTCGGTCCAAAATTGGTCCGAGTTCTGGGAAAAAAATTGGAGCTTTAACATTCCATCACTTGATATTTCAATAAGTTTTTCTTTCATGTTTATTGGTATTTCAACATGCTGAAAGGAATCGGCTAAAAACGGATTTAATATCCATCTGCAACTGTCGTAACTGTTTTGAATTTCTTCGGGGAAATAATCACAGAGCTGTTGTTTTAAATTAAGCAAAGTAACACGCATGTCAGCAAAAACTTTTTCAAAATTTGCAGCACTGTAATTGGATACATTTTCCATTATTTCCTGAAGGCGCTGGAATGAATTGAGTTGTTTTTTTGCCAAAAGTGAGGTCGACCATAAATCGATTTTTCTTAGAAACGCCTTAATTTTATCTGTGGCTGTAATTATATTAATGTCGCGACCTTGTAAATTACTGTTCAAAATATTTAATTGCTCGAAAATATCAGCAAGGAAACCTAGTTTCAGAAGCCAAATAATAGAAAAATTGATTTTCATATGGGGACTTCTCATCTTTCATATACATTAAAAGCTCTGCTTTTAAGTGAAATACTCTTTTTAAGACGTTACCCCTTGAAAGCCACCGTACTTCGGTGTGATAGAGAAGATTCTCAAAGAAAGCACCCATGTCTTTGCAAATTTTTTTAAAAATACGGGTCTGCAAAGCTTTTCCTTTAATGGAATTTACAACTTTAATGATAGTGGTTTTCATAACACAGTCCATTTCAGGAGGTAAAGCTTTGGACGCAAGAGCTTCTCGATCTAAAAAACAATGTCTCCATTTGGCATTAGGCATTATTTCTTGTAATTTGACGACTTCCGTCATCAATACGTCATCAAAACCCATCAATAATACGTCAGTGTTTATTACAGTTTTATTTAATTATCGTTATAACGCATATATATGTACTTCATAAATTTTGCACTTAAATTAGGAAATATTGGACAATGCTAATTATATGTATATATAATTCTATAACAGTATCATAACCAAGGTTAAATATTGTGTTAAGTACTAATTAAACCAAAGTCATTCCAGCTGAAAGCCATTTGAATTCGAAAATAATAAAATTATTATTATTAAAGCTAGTAATGGAATGTGACTTTAGTATTTGGTACTAAAATTTTAATATTAAATTTATGTCATTTATTTATCAGCTTTTATGTTTATTCGTTTCAACAAGCAAATGGAAAGCAATACTGTGAAATTAATTAATCAAATATTACCCATATCCTAAAATAATTATTTCAGAAGACTATTCGAATGAAACTACCAAGCTAATTGAGATCCTTAATTTGGTTTATTGTTAGACCCATCATTCAAAATTAAAAAGTAATATCACTAGTTTAAAATGAAAGCTAGAAGACACAGATGAACCACTATCTCAGGCAACATTCCAACATATCTAATTTGTTTATTTTCCAGTGGTATACTTATTTAAAACAGTTTTTTATAGCTACTTAAACAGAAATATTATTTGGGTACCTTTACGAAAACTTACGGAAATGGAAAAGCAGATCAACTGGCAAACAAAAGTCGAATGAGCTTAGACCACACTGCAAAGTAGAAAACATATACTTACACCGATCTAAAGAACCTGGTTAAAATTCACTCTACTAATACGTGTATGTTTAGCAAAATTATTTGGAAAAATTGAATGCAAAATTAAATTTAATCTTTTAATTAAAAATCCTTTATAATAGGTATATATTTTAGGCCCAAAGGGGCTAAGTTAAAAAGACAAAATGTTTTCGGAAACCATGTTCCATCATCAGTGTCTAGGAGTACATGAATGTAGCCACCAAGATTAAATATGTGGGTAAAAACCCGATAACAGATGTTTAATTACATTTAGTTTTAAAATTGTGTAATAATGATTTAAGATTATAGAGTTACCGATGGTACATACCGGTACATACCGGTACCTACCGATGGTGATACCGGTAACATGGCGACATATGACTCCAGGTTGAAGTTGCTAGTCCTGAGACGGTATGTCTTCGAGGACTGTATGAGTTGCACTCATACACTACTCAACTAACTCAACATTAACAACACAAATATAAAATATAATAATGGACAATACATTCTAAAAATGTTGGTCAAAATAGTAAAACCTAGTTTATTTTATGACATCTTTTGATAGTGTGTTTTAACTCTGATTCACTGTATTCATTTTCAAGATACAAGAAGCTCATACTGGGTAGTTTTATTTTTCATTATTAAACCTGTCCCAATAGTATGAAACCAGTTATGCATACAAGAATATGTAAAGGTAGATTTTTATTTTTAATGTTTTTCCAGTAAATAACAATAAATGTTGCTCAATTTATTTATGTCAGACTTTTTATGTATGCAAGTTGTATTATATTTTATAAACACATTTCCAAGAAAACACGATTTGTCTGTTTTTTTTCTTTTGCCAAAATACGGGAATTTTTTAAATTTAACTGACGATTCCGAGTTATTGTATGATCTGCGAGTGCACATGCATTTATTTTGTTGGTTTTTATATCACTACGATGTGAGATTACCCTATTGTTGAAATTACGAGATGATTCTCCGATATATACCTATATATATATATATATATATATATATATATATATATATATATATATATATATATATATATATATATATATATTGTGTTTCAATTGGCACACGGTGTAGAATAGAAAGAGTTAGAAATACAAAAGTTAAAAAACCGTTCTTGGCCTATTTCAGTACTAGGGCAATATTTAATAAACACTGTTGTCGATATTTGTCTTTTATTTGATTAAAATTTATTTATTCGAGCATTCAATCTTATATCACTTACAGAAAAAGGCATTAAAAAAATTAATGTTATCGTGGAAATTGGTGGTTAAGACGATTTCATCTGAAAGCATTTCACTGTAAGGAAAATCGGTATGGATTAGGATGTCTTCGATTGGAGGACACAAACAAAACGAGTTATTAAGCTGCCTAGTTTATGGCACTTTGAATTGAATAAGGCCAAGCGGTTTCTTTTTTACAAAAAAGGCAGCTATGTTCTAGTACAAGGTAAACCCAATTACCGAAATGATGTTGGAAAAGCTAAAAGCGTTTGTAAGACAAATTCTTCTCTTTCTTCAGTGGCTCCTAAGAAATTACAACTGGCAAAAGAATTATAGGGAATAAAGAGATTATTAACATAGTCTCTTTTCCAAACACTATATATGGAGAAAATTGGAGAAGCCTTCCTGAACTAAATTTTTACAAAGAACACTTAAAGACAGATTTTTTAGCATGACTGATTGAGATTAATTTTTTGATTTTTTTTAGTTTAAACATTTTATTTATATGACTACAAATCTTAATGTTTTCTTTACATGAATAAATCCCTAATGTTTTTTATTGAACTAAAGACGGTTTGTTATTATTTTATGTTTATTGCAGAACTGTTACTAAAAACTTTAACCAACTTTATTAAAATTCTTTACGTTGTGAGCTACACACTACTTGGCCGTTAATCGTTTTTTTTTTCGATTTTCCAGAAAATGACTTTCAAACAAGGAGCAAGTTTTGCAAATAGTGGCCACATATTTGGCGTGGACACTAAAATTATCAAGCATGAATAGAAATAAAGCATTAGAAACGAAGATTCATAGACAGATGCTGAAGATATTTTGGACATCAAGAAAAACTAATTAGCAAATACTAAGGAAAGTCAAGTTGTTTATGAAGATAATAACTAATAGGTTGACATCAAAACTAGACTTCTATCAACCTTGCGAGCAAGCAGGATTTAGAGCTGGATACGGAACAAATGATCATTTGCAAACCATTAAGTCGTTGATTGTAAAAACCATTGAATATAATAGACCCCTGATACTTGTGTTTGTCGACTTTGAAAAAGCATTTGATACGGTCAATCAAAGTAAAATGCTCCAAGCTCTAACACAATGTAGAATAGATCACCGATACATATCTCTCATCAGATACATCTATCAACATGCTACAGCCTGTGTAAAACTTAATGAAGATACTGGGACTTTTCGTATTGAAAGAGGCGTTCGGCAAGGAGACAACATGTCTCCTAAATTATTTACAAATTTGCTAAAATACGCTTGTAAAACAATAGATTGGAACGAAAAGGGCATCAATGTAGATGGAAAATTTTTAAATAACCTTAAATTTGCAGATGATATCGTTTTTATTGCAGACAGCTTTAATCAGGCACAGATAATGCTCCAAGAACTCCATACTGCTACAAAAAGAGTTGGTCTTAAAATAAATTTTTCAAAAACACAATTTATGACAAATTTAGTCCACAACAAAAACATCTCAGTAGAAGACAAAGATATTGAGTCAGTTGACTCCTATAAATACTTAGGCCATGAGATCAGAATAAGTCGATACAATCAAACAATCGAGCTGAAAGGAAGAATAAACCTCCCTTGGGCTGCATTTGGAAGGATGAAGGATATTTTTAGGTCTAAGATTCCAATGTGTCTGAAAAGAAAAGTATTTAATCAATGTATTTTGCCAGTGATGACCTACGGCGCAGAAACCCTAACGCTCACAAGAACAACAGTGAGTAAACTACAAGTTGCGGAAAGAGCAATGGAGAGAATTATGTTAGGGATTTCTCTACGTGATAGAATACCCAATGCTACTATACGCAAAAGATCAGGAGTAGCAGACGTTATTGAAAGAATAACAACACTAAAGTGGAACTGGGCAGGTCATGTAGCAAGATCAGTTGATGACCGGTGGACAAAAATAATTTTGGAATGGAGACCCCGAATACAAGCTTACAGAAATAGAGGTCGACCCCCAACGAGATGGACAGATGATATAAAAAGAGTGACTACAAATTGGATTCAGATGGCGCAAAATCGGACTAAGTGGAAAAGCATGCGAGAGGCCTATGTTCAGCAGTGGACGTTAGAGGCTAGTTGATGAAGGAAAGTCAAACAAGACAGAGAATTGCTAAAAACACCGAAAAATATATTATCTGGAACATAAACTGAGGAAAATACAGAATACTACAACCGATCCTTAAAGGAAAAATAGAAGGCTGTAAAAGTGTAGAAAGAAAACAGGTTTGTTAAATAAAAAGCATTCGTAAATTGACCCAGATATCAAATGCAGAACAAAAATTCCATATGGCACGTAAAAATGAATAAGGACATCTTACGACCAATCTCAATGGCTCGGTTGTTCTTGGTTGATGCCATCACCTTCGTATTTATTAATTTATTTATTTGCATTATTTGTGTAAAAGTGTTGTTGTATAGTCAATGCTTTTTTACTGTGGAGCTTCAATATATTTTTAACGTAAATTTTTCGCTTGTTCAGCTAATCTCCAATAAAGATATGTTTATAAATATAAAACTATATGACAATCAGAGAAAAATCTTGAGACAATTCTTAAATTTATCTATTTAGGATCTTTTATATTAAAATTCATTGCGTTAGTTGCTGACAACGGGTTATTGCCTCCAATTTTAAATAATCTATATCTACAGATATGTACCGGAGAAAATTCCAAGTGCGGAGATTCTTATCGCCTTACTTTGGAATATTCGTGATTTACGGTAAATCCTTTATAATGCAAATTTCATTCTTCTCCTAAATATTTTCCTAACATAAATCGGATATTTTAAAATATTTTGAAGCATCATTCTGCAAACAGTGTTTTTCTTTTGGATCCAGGGAAATTTAAGTAGTGTTACCTTCGGGCTGTAAAAGATTTTCCGGTCTGTTTCCTAGCAATTATTTCAAATATAAAGAGCGTCGTTCGTTTAAAGCAAAGGAACAAGACCCGTTTGGAATTTAGAGTCCGCAAGAACTCTTCGGTTGCATCGAAATACAAAAAATTCTAAAGGGTGAAATGGTTGAGATACAGCAAATAGTTATTTTTCAAAAAGAAATTCAAATAATTAAGAAAAGTACCTGCTTAAAAAAAGAACAAAAAACCATGGAGTTACGGTTATCTAAAACAATACTAACAAAAATATACAGAGTGGTCAAAAAGTCTGAAAACGACCAATTATTTCGTAAATTGCTAGTCACAATTTTATAAAATTTAAGGTAAACTTATTTTGGGATACGGAGATTCCCTATTTGATATTTGCAATATTGCCAGATTTGCCGTTTCTCTTATTTTATTAGTAACTTTGGTCTTTCAAATTCATCACCCTGTATATTCAGTCATTATTGAAATCTCCTATACAATATGAGTTTAACCATATATGTAACACTTATGATTTTATGTAGTCTGGAAGGTCTTAAATACAACAGTGCAAAACATGTAGATCTTAATCAATTTAAATATTTAAGAATGCCTGTAATTTTAACATTTGTGTGTCGAAAACTTCTGTAAGATAAATTGCTTCTCTAAAATGGCTCTTAACAAAAAAGAACGAATTATTTCTCCTATTCATAAGGCGACGGTACAAAAAACTGTAAAGCGATTTGAGGAATCTGGAGAAGTAAAAGATAGATACCGATCAGGTAGACTGAAGAGAGATGACAACGAACCTTTAAACAGAATGCAAAGTTTTGTTAAAGATCCACATACATAATCACGCAGGGTTGCACAAGTACATGATGTAGGTCATTCATCAGTCTTACGTGTATTACGTAAGAATATATTTAAACCATACAAAATTAACTGATTGTAAGAATTAAGTGAAGATGACTTCGATAATAGATTAGAGTTTGCTGAGGTAATGATAAATAAAATTACAAAATGATGAAAATTTTGTTAACAGAATATATTTTTTCAAAGAAGCAACCTTTATAGTTGTAGAAGTGTAAATCGACACAGCTTAAGATACTGGAGTGACGTAAATCCACACTGGATGCTTGAAAACCATATTCAAAGACCACAAAAATTAAATGTATCGTCAGGTATAGTAGGTACTCAGTTAATTGGGCCATTTTCATCGAAGGAAATTTAACGTCAGATAGTTACAAAATGTTACTTAGAAATGAAATTGTACTTACAATGAGAAACTTGTTTGGGGCAAATTTTAATCAGATATGGTTTCAGCAAGATAGAGCTCCAGCTCATTTTGTTGTAAATGTTTGGCGTTATTTAGATCAGATATTTCCCAATCCTAAAGATTATTTTTATTGTCGATACTTGAAAAATTCAGTTCACAAAACTAAACCAGCAAGTCTTGTAGAACTAAGGTAACGAATTATCGATGAATCTCGAATAATTTCTAGACAATCATGGAGAAATGTGGCGGATGCATTCTACCAACTGGTTATGTTATGGTTATTCCAAAAAACTGTTAGAGATTATTTTAGAACACACTAAATTTTCACCTAAATTCACCATAAAAAATACAATAGAACTAGTTAATAAAATACAACATTTTCAATTACCTAACAACTCCAGATTAATTTCATTTGACGTAAAAAATCTTTTTCCTAGTATCCCTCCTACAGAAACTTTTATTCTAGTAAAAAACCTTTTAGACCAAAATAGTACAAATCCAGTAATTACATCTGAAATATTACATCTTCTTGAAGTTTGCATAAACCAGGACTACTTTGAATTTAATAATAAAATATATACAAATAACAGTGCAGGACTTATAATGGGTAATCCTCTAAGCCCATTGGTTTCAGATATTTTTATGGATCATCTAGAGACAAAGATTTCAAAACATCCCGTATTCAAACAGTTTTTATATTGGTGGAGATACGTAGACGACGTACTGGTATGTTTCACAGGAACTAACAGGCAACTCGACCAATTTTCATCGTATATTAATTCACTTCATAGTCATATTGAATTTACAAGAGAAACAGAACAAAATCAATGCATAAATTTTTTAGATTTAAAAATTAGCAGACTTCAAAACAAACATGACTTCTCCATATTTCACAAATCTTCCCATACTGACACGACTATACACAATTCATCATCCCATCCAACACAACATAAACTGGCAGCTTATCATAGTATGTTACATAGATTAACAGAAATTCCGATGTCAAAAGAAAACTTTGAGACAGAATTAAATATAATTAAGCAAATAGCAGTAAACAACGGATACAACGAACAAACAATTATTAAAATGTTAAATCAAAAACTACACAAGAAAGCCCTGAAAATAGTATTTTCACCACCAGAGAAAAAACCCAGTACTTTCTGCTCGATTACATGTACAGGCAAAATAACAACAAAAATTGCCATACACATAAAAAAGAAAGGAATAACACCAGCTTTCCGAACAAACAACAAACTAGGTAAATATATTAAAAATAACAAGAGCCAAAATAAAAAACACTTAAATAGTGGTGTGTATAAAATTCAATGTGGCGACTGCACAAAAACTTACATCGGTCAAACTGGTAGAAACTTTGAGAAACGAATAGCAGAACATAAAAGGGCTTTCAAGAATAGAAAAACAGATTCGACATACGCACTTCACCTTCTAGATCATAATTATTCTTTTAATGACAAATTTAAAATTCTTCACATTCAAAATAAAGGCCTTAAGCTATCTTTGTTAGAATATATGGAAATCAACAAATTAAAAAACACAGATTTAATTCTGAATGACCAACTTGAGACAAACAGTTCTCCCCTCCTCAACCTATTTCATCAGAGACTATAAATTTGTAAACCCAAGCCAAAAATAGATCACTTGAGAAAGGCTATCAGCCGAAACAGCTGTAGTGATAATAGTTAAAATAAATTCTGTAGAAGTTTGAAAACAAAGTTTTCAGTGTTTTATTGTTACAGGTTATGCAACCGTTTACCAGATGTAGTAGGTTGATTTTTTTATAATTCATTACTTTATATCCTTTACTATATTTTAGTAGTATCCTGCAGCAGCAGAGTTTTTATATTTATACATTGAAACTTGGTTTTGATTTGCTTGGCTGTAAAATACTCTGGAGTTCAATAGCATAAGATGTAAAAGGTGCAAACCTACTTTGGTGAATTACGTATAGGATTTCTGCAGAAGACTGTACGGTTTAACATCTTGGTCCACTGCATTAACTGATCCCGTATTTTGATTGTAGAATTCAATATCTTTCGGTTTGTTATAATACAGAACATTTCCTGTTACAAAATATCGTTTTCTGTCACAAAATCTTACACTATGTTTACTGATAAACACTTAAACGTCTTTCTTGTCATTGTAGCGAACTAGAACGAGCATATTCTTGCGAACAAAAATTTGACTTTTGTCTATATAATGAAAACAATGTTAATTCTTTTGGAACGCCCCTATTTTGTCGAATAGTTCCTTTAAGGAAAGTCTTTTGTATCTATAGAAACTCGCAAAGACGAACGGATGTGTACGAATTATCTACAATCACTTTACGATTACTGTTTAGTAGGTTTTGGCAAAGATAAACTACTATTTTCTCAGAAAAAGAAAAGTTTTCTGTTCATAAAGGATATGTAATATATATCCTTGCCAATATATATACAAAAATTTCAGGTGTATCTTGATATGAGGAAAATATTTTCATGCCAAATTGACTTCTTTTGCTTTTTATGTACTGTAGAAAATAGAGTCTTATAGAGATATCTTCTTCTGCTAGTGCCTATCCTCTATGGATGTTGGCTACCACAATGGCCCATCCTATTTTATTAATAGCTGTTTGAAATAGGTCTGTAGTGGTCATACCAGTCCACTGTCTCAAATTATTAAGTCAGAATATTCGGCGGCGTCCTGGACCTCTATTTCCTACTATTTTCCCTTCTAATATCAATAGTAGGATTCTGTATTTATTTTCATTTCTCACTACATGTCCGAAGTATGCTAACTTTCTCTCTTTAATTGATTTCAAGACTTTAGGTTCTTTTTGTAAACGTTGCATTACTGCATCGTTAATTATATTATGAATACAATATGATATTCTGAGCATGCGACGATAGCACCACATCTCGAAAGACTGCAACCGTCTGCAAGACGCATCAGTGAGTGTCCATGCCTCTGCTCCATAGATAAAAACAGAAAACACATGACAGTTAAGGATTTTGAGTCGGAGATGTAAGTTCAAGGTTAAATTGCAGAAAACTTTCTTCATCTGTTGGAAGGCACTCCTTGCTTTTTCGATCCTACATTTAATTTCGTTTAAGTTATCCCGGCTGTCTGTGATGTTGCATCCTAGGTATGTGTTTTTTCTGTTCTATCCAATACCTCATTGTCTGCCATAAACTTTTCACCTGTATCTTGGTTTTTGCTTATGGTAATAATTTTCGTCTTCTTCTTATTAAGTTTCATTCCATATTTTCTACCGATGTTAACTTCTTGATCTATGAGTCTTTGTAATCCTTCAGCACAATCTGCAACAAGGACAGTGTCGTCTGCATATCTTGGATTATTTATTACTTCACCGTTAACAATCACGCCATCATTCGTGTCTCGTTAAGCTTCTCGAAATAGATGTTCAGAGTATGCATTAAACAGCAAAGCCGAGAGTATGCAACCTTGTCGTACTCCTCTTGGTATTGAGACTTCATCGGATAACTGATTGTCTACTCGAATCTTGGCTAATTGTTTTCTATAGAGATTGGCTATTATTCTTATATCCTTGTCATCGATGTTTGCGATTCGCAAAGTCTCAATAAGCCTCTCATCCTGTACTTTATCAAGAGACTTACCTTTGACTTTGAGGTGTTTACATTATTCTGGGAATTAAAAAAAAGGCTAACCATGATATCGCCGTATGGTTATCCATGTCCTACTGTGATCCAAATTAATCTACAGACATCTACAGATTTAAATAAATCTAACTTCGCCATACCTAAAAATATCCATATGCGGATACGATGGAGCAGAAGAGGCTAATGAAATCATGTTCAAACACGTAAAACACAAAGTGGACCAGTAAATGGAGTATGGATTATATTATGCTTCGACCATGATCGACAACAAACAAATTTTTGTTTAAATATATAATGAATAATAAAAAAGAGTTTGGTAATAAATTGGTTTAATGATAAACTTATTACATAATAATTAAGTTAAATTTTAAAATACAAATTCACCAAATAAGAAAGAAAAGACAAAAAAACTGATATACTATCGCAGACTAAGGAAAAGAAAAACAGTTATTAACAGGTAAAATAATTATTGGAAAACGGAAAGAGATGGAAAATAAAAAAAAACAAATAAAAATAAAAACTTCATTTCTGGCATTTGTGAAAAGTATTATGAGCTTATATTATGTCTTGTTTCACTAAGTAGGTATAAAATATATAAGTTTAATTAATTAGCAAAACATGAAAATAATTGTCTGTAAATTACTAACAAAAGTATATTTTATAATCCCAAGCTCGTATAAAAATGTTCGCTATTTTTTTCATCTCGTTACGATAAAAAAACACTTATAGAGATCCCCTAATTTAGGTCAAGCTGAGCATAACAATCAAAACTTGTTAACAACAAATGAAATTCCAGGAAGCTCTCCGACAAAATTTTCCATTTGTAATCATTATATTTAGAATCCTAACAGTAATTTTATGTCACGCTTGAATTGTATTTCAGATCCATGTAAATTAGTATATTAAGAAAGAGATTGCCTTTTGCTACTGCAGTGGATATGGATAACCAAATCTTCCGACGCGAAATAGAGATCTACTTACCTGGCAATGTAAATTGTCTCCCTCGGCATAATCCCAAAGGAAACTTGCGTTACTTTATTCAGAACATATACTGCCTTGCACTGGCTTTTGCCTTTGGTGCTAGATTAATTTAATTGGTGTTTTAAGCTCCATGCACGATGCAAACGGAAGATGCAATTTAGTTTTTTTATGTTTAATCAATTTTAACTTGTGTTTCGAACTATCGTAAGACATTTTAATAAATTTTAATTATTAATTATTTATATTTTTCAAAATACCATATATATATATATATATATATATATATATATATATATATATATAAATATATATATATATATATATATATATATATATATATATATATATATATATATATTCTTCTTCTACTTCTTAACATGCCATACACCAAAGTGGGTAGGCGACTATCTCATTACTAGAATTCTGTTCTTGACGGCGTGACATAGCTCGCCTGTATTGTGTATTCCTGTCGATTCTCTAATATTCCTTCACCAGGATAATTGTTTGCGGCCGGCTCCTCTCCTACCTTCGATCTTCCCTTGTAGGATTAACTGTGGTATTTCATATTTTGCTCCTCTCAATATGTGCCCAAGGTAACCAATCTTGCGTTTTTTAATTAGTTCAAAGAGTTCTCTTTCCACGCCGGCTCTCTTAAGAACGTCATCGTTTCGAACTCTATCCACCCAAGGTATGCGCATCATTTTTCTCAATGACCACATTTCAAATGCTTCAAGTTTGTTGATAGATGTTTTTTCAAAGTCCACGTTTCCATGCCATAAAGTAAGATAGACCATATGTAGCACTTGACCATTCTGTAGTGTATTTCGAAATTTAGGTTTTAATTACATGGGAGTTCTCTGAATTTCACAAAAGCTTGTCTTGACATTTGTATTCGGGTTTTTATCTCGTGTTGTGGATCCGATTGGTCATTGATTGTGGTGCCAAGGTATTTAAAAGTTTTTGCGCGTTTTATACGATCGTCACGTATGCATATTATCGGGTTTTCTGGAGGGTTTCTGCTAATGACCATATATTTCGTTTTCAAAATGTTGATTTTGAGGCCATCTTTTTTAACTATGCTATTCACCCTATCAAGTAATAACTGCTGATCTTCCAAATTATGAGTTTTAATCACTGTGTCGTCCGCATAGCGTAGGTTGCTAATTGGTATGCCGTTCACCTTAATACCTAATTCCGTGTCTTCTAATGCTTCCGCAAATATATTTTTAACATATAAATTAAAAAGCATCGGAGAGAGTACGCAGCCTTGGCGAACACCTTTCCGGATTTTAAATTCATCCGTATATTGGTCTTGATCAATCGTCACCTTTGTCATTTGGTTCCAGTATAGATTCTGAATAATTCTGATCTCCTTCTGGTCAATGTTGGCCCTATGTAGTGGTTCCATCATAATATAATGTTTAACAGATAAAGATAGACAGACAAAAGATGACAGGGTAAATCACGAAATATTAATTGCTAAACTTCGTGGATACGGAATTGGAGATAATTTATTGGATTGGATCACGAGTTATTTAACAGATCGTTCACAAATAGTAAAATATGGTAATTTTGTTTCTGAAGCGATTAATGTTACTTCGGGTGTACCTCAAGGTTCTCACTTAGGCACACTTCTATTTAATCTGTTTGTGAATGATATATAATCAGTAATTAATAATAGTGAATTTCTATTGTTTGCTGATGACATAAAGATCTTTAAAGCAATTAAAAATACCTCTGATATGGATGCTCTTCAGTCTGACTTAAATAATTTATCTCGTTGGTGTGACATTAATGCCTTATATTTAAATATAAAAAAGTGCTATAAAATTACGTTTTCCAGAAATACTAAACATCAGTTATATAGAACATACATACTTAAGGGAGTATCGATTACAGAAGTAAATCAAATTAGAGACCTTGGAATTACATTTGACCAAAGACTAATGTTTGATAGGCATATTAATAACTCCCGAGAATTTTCAATATTTACTTTCAAAATTTTGTATTGTTCTCTAGTTCGGTCCATTTTGGAATATTGTAATATTATTTGGTATCCATATTATAATATGTATATTGATCAGTTGGAACGAGTTCAAAATAAATTCCTAAGAATTTGCAGGTATAAAATGGGTTTTAATAGAACTAACTGTGATTATAACTATATTCTTTGTCAACTTAATATGAAAACTTTAGAAAATAGAGAATCTGAGTGTGAATTGCGTTTTTTGCATAAAATTCTTAATGGTTATGTTGATTGTCCGGAACTGCTGGAATTAATTGTTTTTAATGTAAATTCTAGAAGAACACGCTCTCCTGACCTGTTTAGACTAAAGTTTCATCACACTAATTATGGTAAAAGTAAGTCAATCACAAGGATGTTGAGAACTGCCAATAATTTGCAAGATAGCGTTGAATTGTTTAATTTATCCGTGTCCTCGTTCAAGAACAGTTTAAAGAAATTGAGACATTAATGTTATTAATACTTTTTAAAATTGTAATATATGACTACAGTTTATATGTTAATTATATGTGTATATTGTAATTTTTGTAAGGAAAAAGGGTTCATCCCGTTAAATAAACAAACAAACAAACATTGTCAAATGCCTTCTCGTAGTCGATGAAGGTGAGGTAGACATATTTTCGTTGATCTAAGCAGTTTTGTATTAAGGTGTTCAAACATAAAATTGCCTCTCTTGTTCCTAGTCCTCCCTTAAAACCGAATTGTGTTGACCCGCTAAGTTCTTCTAGTATCTTGTACATTCTTGAGTGTAATATCCTAAGGAATAGTTTCAGTAAGTGACTCATGGAACTGATTAAGCAGTGTTCATTGCATTTTGGGGCATTAGCTGTTTTTGGGATCATCACAAAGGATGACTGCAGCCATTCTCGTGGAATGTAACCAGTATCATAAATTCTATTGAACAGCTTTACCAAGATTTCGATATTCTCCTCGTCTAGTAGTTTTATTGTTTCTATATTAATTTCATCTGGACCTATTGCTTTATGCATCTTTGTGGTTCTAACTGCATATTCTATTTCACTTCGCAAAGTTTGCGCGTTGGTTGTGTTGGTCTTTCGTCATTAAAAAGTCTTTCTGCGTATTCTTTCCACGCCATTGCTACCTTCTCTTCGTTTCTGTCATTGCGTATTCTTGTTTTGTGGTGGCTTTTGTGTATATTCGATATTTTTTTGATCTTCTTATGTAGTCCAAAACTATTTCCTTTTTCCTGCAATTGTTCTATTTCGTTGCATCTTTCCACCATCCAACGTTCTTTTGCTTTCTTAATTTTATGGCGAATTTCTTTGTGTATCTGTTTGTATTTGTCTGGATTACGTTGTTGTTTATGTTGCCTTTGCTTCTCCATTAGATTCATAATTTCGTCCGTCATCCATTCGTTATGCTTTCTCTTTCTGATATGTATTTTAACTTCCCTGTTTACTGCTAGAATCGTTTCTTTAATATCATTGACCATCTCTTCGATATCATCATTTTGTTCTATTACTCGCAATCTTTCATTAATTTGATTCGCATAACTCTTCTTCAGATTTTCGTCTCTCATCAGTTCTCTTGTATCTATAGGCGTGCTGGTGTTTGTATTTGTTCTCTTAATTTTTGCTAGTTTTAACCTCACATCTGCTATTAGCGGATTATGATCGGATGCAATATCAGCACCTGGATATGCTGCGATTCTTTTGATAGCGTCACGAAACCTTCTGTTTATTGGAACATAGTCAATTTGGTTTCAAATTATTCGATTTGGACGGTCTTGTGGTGATCTCCAAGTATATAACTTACGAGGTGGGAGCTGAAACCATGTGTTCATGATGACAAAACCGTTCTCCTGGCAGAATTTACACAGCAGGTCGCCTCTTTCATTTCTAACTCCAAGGCCGTACTCTCCAATTATGTCTTCATATCTTCCTTTGCCCACCTTGGCGTTAAAGTCGCCTATTATTATGTTTATGCTCTCTTTCTTTGTTAGTCTTATTGCTTTTGCTAGATTTTTATGGAACTTAGTTATTTCTTCTTCTGACTTATCTGCTGTTGGTGCATATGCTTGTGTCACATTTATGTTTACTGGTTTGCTTGTCATTTTGATCAACATGACTCGTTCGGAAATTGGAAAAAAATCTGTGACCGATTTACTGGTCTTTCTGTCAAGAGCAATAGCCACTCCATGTCGGTGATGTCTATCTGTTGGGTCTCTACACGAGTATTACATAGTAATCTTATTTTTCGTAAACTTTCCAGATCCAGTCCATCGGACTTCACTGACTCCCATTATATTTATTTTCAGCCGATTCATTTTCTTTTCTGGTTCGTAAGGACTATTAACATTCCATGTTGAAATTCGTTGGATATCATCTATTTGGCACCGGGAGATTCTTTGCACCCTCTGACCATCTAAAGGCTGTCCGGGACTAAGGACCATTGTTTTGTTTTTTTTTGTCATAATGAGATGACTTATCCTGGGGAAAAGGTAGTGTTGTAGTGTCCCGCTACTTTCAACACCGCAATACCACAGTCATTCAAACTGTCCTAGTCATGCCTGTGGAATTCCAATAACAAGTCGGTCCAAGATAATTTCTTTTGCGCCTTGCGTTGGTACTGGTGATCGCTGCTGCCCTTCACCAGGTTTGATGACTAGGAGGGATAAATATGGAGGGTGTAGGATAAAGGTTATGGGACATGAGATTCCACCGTGTGGGATGGTCGAATATCATGAGCTAGCGTGCGCAGGTCGCTAATTCCTGAAGTAGGTCTGTTTCGACCGGGATCTTGAAAAGTACCCACCCGCTACCCGCATCAAGTCGAATCCATCAATTATAAAATGTTTAATGTATGACTCAAAGATGTGAGATAAAGGAGATAAAAATAAATATTGTTTTACATGAAATTAAGTAAAAAGTTTTCTTAAAAAAGAATACAAAAACGTATACACTAAAAAGAGAACTTTATAAAGCTAAACCAAAGCATTGCAATTAATAACAATTTAAATATACCACTATTTTACTCGATGAATTTTGATTTGTGGGTATTAATAGATGCTTCAATATAATCTGTCATCGCAAGGGTACTCAACATGAAATTCTACTAATTAATTTGCTCACTATTCAACAGGTGTAAATGGCAAATTAATAATCAATATATTTACAGAGGTTGATTGTGTTCGAAATGATTACTCGTCGGGACAAAATAATTCCAAAAAGTTAAAGTTTTATTGGCAATGCAATACAAGCTGTTTATTTGATGCGTTGTACATTTCAAAAACTGTTAGAAAATTTGATTTTATTGGGATTTAGTTTAGTACATATAGGAATTCTGGTTTATTTTTGAAAATAGTTTCAGAATTATTTGGTAATAAAATTTACGGATCAAAGATAAACTTTCAATTGTCTGAATAAAGCTTTGTTAAACTTATAATCACACAAAAACTCATACCCACACTTTCATGAAAATGAGCTAAACGGTAAATATAATTAATATGAAAAATTGTATTTAGTTAACGGTAACAAGAAATACCAACAGAATGCCGTATTACCGTACTGTATCCCGGGCACCGACAAAATTTTCAATTTCTAATTTAACTGAGCTCCCACCGTGCTTCGGAGGGCGCGTAAAGCCGTCGGTCCCGGCTACGAAAGTAGTCGTTAAGTCATGGTAGGGGCGCCTGCGCGACCTGAAAATCTTAACACTAGACCAGGGGTGTCCAACTTGTAATGCCTCAAGGGCCAAAACTAAAACCTTTGATGTTGTCGCAAGCCATATAATAATTTTGTTACAAGCAATAACAAAATAAAGTAAGGTATAAAAATAATTAAAACAAACAAGAGTATTATTTCTTTTATTGCTCAACAACTACATTTTTTTATAAACGGAAAATTTATTGAAAACACTTTTCAATAATTAAGACAAACATTGCAAAAGCAACGAAAAAGATGTATCCAACTAGTGTGCCGACTGTGGTCGATCGGCTTCATCCACCAATGAAGAAATGTCCACCTCCAGTTCAGTTGTAGACACTCTCATAAGATGACGTAAGGAAGAATCGGTAGGGTTGCTTTTGTTTTTATTTTTTACGTATTTTATGGAGGAAAAGGCACTTTCACAATATGTGCTTCCAAACATTGACGTCATTATTAGTCCAAAATCTCGCAGGTTTGGGAATTTCTCCTTTGACAGTAATTTAAAAAATTCAGGTCCCTTTTCTTGTCTGGTGATTAGGAACATGTCTGCTTAAAGATCACATAACTCAAGCTGTAAGTTGGGTGGTTGATCATCAATGGTTGCTCCAAGAGGGTTATTATAAAGTAGTACACTGCTTTTGAGACTTTCAATTTTTTCAAATTTTGTATTAAATTCATCAATAACTTGTTCAATTTGTGAAATGCAGGATAAAAACTCAATATTTTCCTTACCGTTAAATTCTTCTGCTATTTTCAGACAGCTACGGAAGTGTGTCAGGTTGTTCTTTTCCAAAGCACGTTTAAACACGTTCAACTTATTCCGGAATCCGTTTATTATTCCGATCAAATCTGAAACTGTCTGGTTTCTTCCTTGAAGACTCAAGTTTAATATGTTAAGATGATTAGTCAGATCTGTGATAAAAGCTAACTGTCTTAAGAATTCTGAATCCTTAAACTTCTCTTCCAGTTCAGTTGCGTCAGATAAAAGGTATTTGTTGAGGAATGCAGGGATTTCCGTTATTATGGCAAAAAATCGTTCCATGCACTTTCCTGCACTCAGCCACCTTACATGGTTGTACATTAACAAGTCTCCATACTCAGCCTCTGTTTCCACTTCTTCTTCGGGTTCCTTCTCCTAGCGGAGGTTGGAAATCATCATCGCTATTTTAACTTTGTTGGCCGCATTTCTGAATAATTCTAATGAGCTGCAGCCGAACCACTCTCTCAAATTTCTTAGCCAGGACATTTTGTATCTTCAACCTCAGTAATACGTACTTCTCACCCCTCATTAAATGTCCCAGATATTGAATCTTT
Organism: Diabrotica balteata; assembly: GCA_918026665.1. Classification (NCBI taxonomy): domain Eukaryota; kingdom Metazoa; phylum Arthropoda; class Insecta; order Coleoptera; family Chrysomelidae; genus Diabrotica; species Diabrotica balteata. Next base: position 113,053,915 of record OU898284.1, on the reverse strand, counting down.
CTAATTTTAACAGTTTTTATGACTTCACATTCTTTCTTCATTCTTTGTAACACCTCTATATTAGTTACTTTTTCAATCCACGATATTTTATGCATTCTCCTGTAGCACCACATCTCAAAGGAGTTTAATTTTTTGATTTCAGACTGCTTTATTGTCCACGTTTCCATGCCATATAGTAAAGTAGAGAAGACGTAACAACGTAACATTCTTGTGCGAATCTCTAGATTAAGGTTACGGTTGCAAAGTAATTTCTTCAATTTTATGAACGTGTTTCTTGCCATTTCTATTCTAGATCTGATCTCCTTTACTTGATCTCCATCTTCGGTTAGCCATGTTCCTAAATATTTATATGTTTTTACTCGTTCTATCGTTGTATTATTGATGATCAGGTTATTTACATTTTGTGGTTTTTTTGAGAATATCATTGATTTCGTTTTCTTGAGATTCATTTGCAGTCCATAACTTTCACATGCATTGTATACATGTTGTATTATGTACTGTAGATCTTCCACTAAAAACTGCTTAAGCTGCCTGTGTAAAAGAGATCGATTTCCACCTCTAATCATATTTATAATCTTAATCACGGTTTGGAAAACTTGATCTTCCTTGACTGATTTTCCACATAAAGCTTCCTGATGTATAATACAATGAATTGTTGTGCAAGTGACACCATTCTCTCGAAGCAGACCAACTAATCCAATTTTTTTACGTGTTATTTATGGGGCCCCGCCTGTTGCTATATCTGAACATTTATCAAAGCCTCCAATTCTGTCATCCGTTTTCTTCACAGCCTCATAGGTGTCTTTTTCCTTTGTTGTTCCATAAAAAGGAAAAATATCAAATAACTCCTCTTTACTAATAAAATCATCAAAAGTAGTATGCACAAATATTAACAGCTGACTAACATTGGTTTGATCAGTGCTTTCATCCAAACAAAGTGAGAAATATGAACTTTTCTTAACCAGAATAAGCATAGATTTTTCTACTTGCTCACCCATAGCAACAATCCTTTTTTGTATGGTTTGATGTAAAAGTATCACTGATTCATCATTGATGATCAAATGATGATCACATTTTAGAATTACCGAAAGCTTTGGCTATTTCAACAGCATATTTTCTTTATCAAATTGCCATCAGTAAAAGGTTTTTTTGCTTATGCCAGCTCAAGCGACACGGCATAAGATGCACGCAAAGAATGCGTTTGAGAGTGTAATATTTTACTGAACATACCAGTTTGCTGTTTAAGCTTTTTCTTTAAATCTGCAACGAGGGCACGCCGACTTTCATTTTTGTACGTAGTGTACTTATTTTCATGCACTGTTGTGTAATGTTTTCTCACATTATATTCTTTAGGCACTGAAACGACATTCATGCACACTAAGCACTGCAACTTTCCATTATTATTAGCAATCAAGTAATCACTCTCCCAACTTTCTTTGTAAATTCTGTTCTCACTATCAATTTTCGGTTGTACTGGTTTTACACTTATTATTGTATAAGAGGAATCAAGAGAAATAATTAATCAAGTTCACTGTTCACTAGCAACGTAATCGATTAGCCGACTAGCCTACGTGTCAGTAGCACGCTGGCACGATGGCGACGGATGGTAAGCAGTGGGAGGTGTGACCTGCGTGAACTGTGATGCGCAGTAATCAGTGCAGTTCTCATAGTGGTGGAGGACGATTGTGTTCGTTACACGTTCGCGAAGCGGCACGTGGTGCAGTACTTGTGATGTAAAAACACTGCCAAACCATAAAATATAAAATAAATTATAAAATCTTTTTTCACAGTGGCAGCATTTAAAGAAAATATATGCTTTTCAAAAATCTTGCGTGGGTCACAACAAATAGCCTAGCGGGCCGGTTGCGGCCCGCAGGCCGCCAGTTTGACAACCATGCACTAGATCTTAGCCAGAAGGTTACACGAACTTTACTTTTTACCGTACTATAAGCCTCATGAGTCATTTCCTAAAATTGTTCTTTAAGATAATTCATAGAAGAAGAAGAAGAAGAAGAAGAAGAAGAAGAAGAAAAGTGCCAACTATGAGTAAAGTGACAATATCACATGTCAACAAACAAACAATAGTCAACAAAAGTGCTGTAATGGGTATTCCAATTGAATACGAGAGATTGGCACGATACGCTTTGCTGACGACCAAGTCATTATAGCTAAAGACGAGAGCGATATACACTTAGTGTTTAGAAAACTTGAGATAGAGTAAACCAAATGGGGCCTTTAACTCAAATCAAATTTTTAGTTCAACAAAAACCTCATTAAAATTTCCATTTAAGCCAAAGTTTCACAATTATTGCTTCAACCTGTATAATTATTATTTATACCATTGTATAGCTTTTTTTATAGTCTTTTGAATGATGTATCAGAAGTAGGGGTGTGCAATGTAAACTTTTTTGGTTGTGGTGGGCTGGGTCTAATATATTGATGGAGGTGAATTCTTTTTCATGTCATTTTACTTTTTCCTTACTATCCCAGAAACAGTTTTCAGCATTTTTCGATATTAGCTTTTGTTCGTGAGATATAGCCCATTGTAAGTTTTAAAATTGACACACTTTATACAGGGTGGTCCTTAAGTAATTATACAAAAAGAAACAGCAGATTCTGCACTTTAAAATATTACCATTTAAGCTAACTTGCTTTAATAAAATGTTGATAATAAAAAAGATACAGGGTGTTAAAGTGGATAAAAATTTAAAGCTGGGTACTATTGAATATCAGGAATTATAATTTGATGCATGCTTTGATATAGCTAATAGAGTACGCCACATAGGTGGCATACATTTGCACTTAACTTTTTATTCTTCAAGTTACCGGTATTGCTGATAAAAGATATTAAAGATACATTATTTTACCAAAAAAAAAGGTAGACCTGTTAATAACTTCAAAACTCAACAGTTTTCGAGATAATCGCATTTTACAAATCAACTGCATAATTCTGATTTAACGCAATTACTTCAGGCAATGAAAAAAAAAATAGATAAAAACATAATACTTCTAAATTTTGTTATAAAATACCTTTAATAAAGTCAATAGTTACGAAATATTAAAGAAAATAAATATATTAGCAGGATAGTTAATAATAAGATTTGACAAAATAACAGAATAATTGGATTTTACATCAAACATTTTACAATTTGTATTAAATTAAAGTTATAATCAAAACATATTATTTACTTACCAAATTAAAAAATAGTTAAACTAAATAACATTAAACTTTTTGTCAAAGTAACTGTTCGATATGTCCACCATTTTCCTTAATTCATTTGTCAATACGTTACATAAACGATCGTCTCATATGAAATAGCATCATTGATTCTAAAGAAACTGCTAAAGTATTTATTATAGGTATTATAAGTATATTAAAAAGTAATTTTTAGAATTTTTATAAATTAAATATTTATATTAATATCTCACCACATGACCAAGAATAATGACTACCACGAACAACTCCATGCTCAGGGAAGTTGTATTTAAGTTATCTTCTCACTTTCCTTTCTCTGTATTATAATGGTTTACCATATTGTATAAACCGCATATTTTGCCCTAAATTTTTATGATAATTCTTTAAATAAATCAATAAAACTATTTTATAATAAATGTAAATAAACCTCACCATTCAAATTACAAGGTAATTCGCAATATCCATAAAAAATAATTAAAAATGGTTCCAAACTATACGACATGCATTTTAAATATGAATTTTATATAAACGTATGGTTTGAAACTATTAATTGGTAATGATTTTTTACGGATATGGGAATTAACTTGTGTGAGATTTGTAAATTGTAACAATGGTGAGATTTATTTACATTTTTTATAAAATAATTGCATCCCCCCTGCAATATGGGCATCCCAATCAGAGATGATAGATTGTACACGATACATTTCGCTGACGACCAAGCCATTCTAGCTGAAGACGAGAGTGATATAAGCTACATGCTTAGAAAACTGGAAGATGAGTACACCAAATGGGGCCTCACAATTAATATACAAAAAAGTGAGTACTTAGTTGTAGGAGAAAAACCAGAAAGCCTACAAATCGAAATGGGAACTATAAAACCAACAGACAATTTTAAGTACTTGGGAGTCCAAATAACATCAAAAGCAGGAAGTAGCGAAAAAATACATTCCAGGATTGGCCAAGCAAGATCAGCCACCAGACAGCTACACGGACTATTATGGAATAAAAAAATAACAAAAGAAAATAAAAGAAGAATTTATAAAACAATAATAGAAAATATTGGACTGTATGGCGCCGAACTCTGGAAATAAACCAAAGAAACAAATCAAAAATGAAGGCCGTGGAAATGAACTACTGGAGACGATGTTGCCAGCTCACTAGACTTAATAGGGTGAGAAACGAAGATATTCGGAGAGAAATGGAAATCGATCTAGACATAATAGACACAATCGAAGCCAAAAGACTTAACTGGTATGGACACCTTCAGAGAATGCCGGAAAATAGATGGCCAAAAAAATAGAAGAATGGACTCCGCCAACTAGAAGAAAACGAGGTAGACTAAGACAATCCTGGAGAGACGATGTCGACGATGCAATGACCGCCAGAGATCTAACAACTGAAGATTGCTTCGACAGAACACGCTGGAAATTAGGATGCGAGAAGCGGCGCCAGCTGTAGAAGACTCGCTTGTTATATATTATATATATATATATATATATATATATATATATATATATATATATATAAAATAATTTTATTGATTTATTGGAAGAATTGCCATCAAACTGAAGGCGAGATATGTGGTTTATACAAGATCGTACATCATTACATTAGAGAGAAAGGAGAGTAAAAACAGTATTTATAGTCAACTTTCCAGAACGTTGGATTGTTCGTGGTAGTCACATTCTTTGGTCATGTGGTGAGATAATAATATAATTATTTAATTCATAAAAATCCCAAAAAAAACTATTATTATACTTATAATGCTTATAATAAGTACTGCAGCAGTTTCTTTACAACCAAAGATGCTGTTTAATATGAGACGATCTTTTATGGAATGTATTGACAAATTGAATTAAAGAAAATGGTGAACATATCGAACACTTACGTTGACAAAAGTTTAATGATATTAAGTGATAACTAAATTGTTACAGTTGTAAATTTATATATATATATATATATATATATATATATATATATATATATATATATATATATATATAAATGTTTACAAACATGAAAGTTATAGCAAAAAATAAAATTTTAAATTTCCACTTTAACACCCTGTATCTTTCTTAATATTAACATTTTATTAGGGTAATTTGGTTTAAATCGTAATATTTTAAAGTGTAGAATCTGCGGTTTCTTTTTGTACAATTACTTAAGGACCACCCTGTATATTCTACTAAAAACTGTTAATTTTTACACAGATACTTTTACAAAAAAATGCTTACACGAAAGTACACATAAACGTCAATTACAATTTCAAAATACTCCAGTAATAAAAGGTCGCTAAAAAATACAAACACGCCTCGGGGTAATCGCAGTGAGTATAAGGAGTTCATAAACTTTAAACGTCTTAGTCATCACCATGTCAACGTGCAATATTGCCTTCCCGGATTAGGAAAAAAGCTTGCCCGGAGCATTAGCACACAACTTCCACTGTCTTACAGGATAAACGCTCTCATGTAATATCCTTTGATGTCGGTTTTTATTGCATGCTAATAGTGGTACAGCAGTTTGCTACAAATCACGGGAGTTTCACGTGGTTTTTAAAAGCAAAAAGTAAATAAGGGCGTAATGACCGAACTTATTAGGCTTTAAACTAACATTAATTAATTTATTTTGTATTACAGCTTGGGAATTGTTTTGTATATTTTATCTATTTTATAAATCACTTCACATAAATCATTAATTTGAACTAAAAACGGTCACGTTTCTAAAAAATATGTTTAAAACGGTCAGTACTTTTCAAATCATAAATATTAATTTAAGTACCATATGGGACTAAGCCACAATTTAGTGTAAAGATAATTAAATCGGTCATTTCAAAAAGTGCATGAGTCCACAATTTTCAGAAAATAACTTTTTGTGCGGAATAGACTCCTCTAAGATAAACTCACGTTGTATGCAAAAACGTTGTAAAGTTATGAGAGATTCGGGAATAAACTTAAAAGGTACGATATATACCCGTAGTATACAAATAATGGCATACGCTAATGCTATCGTTATAATTGGAAGAACCCAAAATGACGTAGTGGAGGCTTTCACCCGTATCAAAAATGCCGCAGAAAACATCGGACTTCTGATTACCATTCAGAAAACTTAATATATGCCAGCCATATCAAGAATTCAACAAAATAACTTAGAGGTGCAACACGAACCGATAGAAAAGGTAGAAGAATTCTGCTACTTAGGATCACTGGTAGACTACAAAAATAACACATCCAAAAAGATAAAAAAAAGAATATGCGTGGCTAACCGCTGTTATTTTGGCCTAGGCGCTCAACTAAGAGCGAGAAGTATGTGTGCACAACAAAGTGCAAACATAATAAAACAATAATACGCCCAGTGCTCATATATGAATCGGAAACATGGGCAATGACGACCCGAGATGAAGAGTTACTACGAGTCTTTGAAAGACGACCATATATGGCGGAGTAAACGAACAGGGTCTGTGGAGAAGGCGATATAACTTTGAACTCTATAGACTTTTTGGTGATGCAGATATTATGAAGACCACCAAAATAAACCGCCTAAAGTAGGTGGGCCACGTTATGCGGATGGATGAGAGTGATCCCACTAAAATAACTATGCTAAACAGGCGGGTCGGAAGAAGAAGAAGAAATCTAAACTCAGATATCTGGACGATGTACAGGAAGATCTGAGGGAGATTGGAGTAAGGGGCTGGAGAAGACAGACACTCACTCGATAGGAAAGGATGGAAAAATGTTTTGAAGCAGGCCAAGGCTCACGAAGGACTGTAGCGCCAACTGATGATGATACTCTACAACTAAAATTGAAGGTAAGTGCAAAAACAACGCGAGTCCAGGACGTATGCAGTTTTTGCTGTGAATTTGTAAACATATTTTCTACGAATTTGGTTGGTAGCTGAGATCGTATGATTGTTGAGTCGTTTATGTTAGCATTTTTTATTTCAGTTTTTATTAATGTGTTGTGTTTTGAGGTTAAGTGCTTAACAACGATTAATTTAAATTTATTAATTTTTTAAATCAATATAAGGTTGAATGTTCGAATAAATGAACTTTGATGGTACACAAGGCAAATATCGAACACAGTATTTAATTAAATCTTGCCCAAGTACTTTCGATCACAAGATCATCCTCAGGGGCATTTCGTCAATTGTGGCCTATCCAGCAATAACCGAATGTCATACATGTAAACTGGGACATAACAAATACACTAAAGACAAACAAACACTTTAAAATTTAAATTGGAGAAGCTACATTTTTATATTATAGAAGCCGGAGACAGAATGAATATTAAAGAAATATCAAAGAAATAGTATGCCTACCCTTCCTCTGACGATAATGTACATGAAAATTTACCACTAAAAAAGAAAAAAAAAACCCAATCCAGATAAATACAGAAGGAATGTTAAACATAATACCGAAGTTAAAGATTTACAACATACTATTTATAAAGGAAATATTGTACCTGCTAGAGCTACAGGACATAAATGCAAGTGAATTTATGCTGTTATGTAGGATTCTATCTATCTAATTAGCCTTCTTCGGTCCATCTTTGGACATAGGCCTCCCCAATCCTTTTCCATTCTTCTCTGTCTGTCGCTACAGTCATCCATCTAAAGCCCACGTGCTTCTTGATATCATCTGCTCATCTCATTTGGCGCCTTCCTCTGCTTCATTTATATTCCCACGGTCTCCAGCTTATAAGGTTTTTGTTCCATCGGTCTTCTTTTTGTCTTATATTGTGTCCGGCAAATCTCCATTTCAATTTTGCAATTTCTTGTCTAACATCCCTCACTTTTGTTTTCTCTCTTATCCACTCGTTTTTTTATCCATTAGTCTTATATGCAATATTTGTCTTTCCATTGCTCTTTGGGTTTTTATGATTTTGTCTATGTTTGCTTTTGTAAATGTCCACGTTTGGGAACCATAAATAAAAACAGGGAGTACGCATTGATTGTATACTTTGGTCTTACGATGCTGCGGATATCTTTTGTTTTTAAGAATGTAGCTTAGTTTGCCAAATTCTGTAGGATTACAGAGGTTTATTTATTACCATTTGTATCAATAATAAGTAAATTTTTATAGTTTTCATAACATACATATTTTAATATTTCATTAATAAAACCATATTTTTTCCGCAATAAATATACAAACTGTAGTAATGTAATACTGTCGTTAAGGTTCTTGTTTTGCAAATTTTAAAAATATAAACTTAGTGTCAGTTCAATGAACACTTGTTCCAAGGATAAGAATCGGCGTTTTTTATAATATTAATAAGAAGTTTAATATCACTATACAAGAATTTATTAGCTACAAACTTATCTTAAGTTATATTGTGCTAGAAATTTTACCATTCCTTAAAAATTCCTGTTCTTTTTAGATGCAGAGCAAAATGTTTCCAAAAATTTTCTAAAGAAGAATTGGCGTTTTGTGTTGACACACTAAACAACTTTTGCACCAAAAATTAGCAAGATATATCCTTGCAGCAAAATATCGGAAAGGTGCTTGTTTAGAGTCCCCGTGTCCGAAAAGAAGAAGCAATGTTGAAAGTATTTCAATTCACCTTTCATGTTCCAAATCGAAAGAAGAACAAAAACATCTGTAAAAAGGCTTTAACTTTATTATATGGAATATCAGAAGGTCGTGTAAGAAGCATTTGCAACGCTTCTTAAGCCTTTGACCCCCCGTGATAGGCGAGGACAACACCCGAAATGGAATACCAAATCCTCTGAAGTTCATAAGCTTATTTATGATTATATTTTGTCATTTTTCAGAAAACAGACACACTATGCAAGTAAAATAAAGGAATACCTTGATGCACGCCTAGATGTCAAAACCATGCATAGTCTTATTCTGTAAAGTTTCTTTAAAGAAAAACATCCAAATGTGCATGTTAAGTATATATACTACGCAAAATATTTGCAAGAACAATTTTCTTTGCCTTTTGGTAGACTCCAAGTTGATTTTTCCGTTTTTGAGATAAAGACACGTCAGATATTCATTTCGAAATAAAAATATAAATGGTTGTGTTTCTGTTTTTTTTTCGTTTCATGCAAAAGCATCATTAGTCGAATATTTCAAAAGTCATTTTTTAAAAAATCTTTATTTTTTTCAAGACGATTTATAGATTATTATAATTAGAAACACAATTACAAAACAACTTTGGATTTTGAGGTCATCCATTTCATCCATATTTCAACTATTTAGTTTTTTTGGTCTCTTGTAAAATTAGGAGTATGTGACTCGTGTTGTTTTTGAAATGACCGATTCGATTATATTTTATCTAAAAAAATGATAAAATTTAATTTTCATTATAATTAATTGTTGGCTCATATTTCAGTTTCAGAATGTTATTAAATAATAATTTGTTTTATTAAATCTACACACAACTTTAATAGTTACTTACCTTCTTATCGACGTAAAGTATTGGTTCAAGAAATCCTTTGCGTGCTCCAAAACATCATCGGAAGCCCTAACTGCAGTTCGTTGAGGCAAGGCCATTACGCTGCCCAAACATGAACGTTCGGTGCATGGCGTTTTCTGAAAATAAAATTCATTGTTTAATATACACTCTGGGCAAAGAGAGTAAAAGTAAAATAAACATAATCTCGTAAGTAGCGAAAAAATATTCTTAATATTTGTATATATTTATGCATAGCAAATTGTAATATGCGAAACTGGTCGTCCGAGATAGAATAATATGATAATAAGTAAGTCTATTATCAGGCAGGCAAGGGGAAACCACATGATTATATTCCCCTGACTACACTATCATTAATATATCAAATCAGTTAGATATGCTTAGCGATCCGATTAGCGATCGGCACTCAGTTGGTTCCGGGCCAACTAGTGGTCAAATGGGCTACCGGGCATGTGTTTTTGAGCAACCAGGCAACACATGCGAAACAAGCGCCTGGAAGAAAATCAGATTTTCAGTTAAGCAAAGTAATGGGAAAGCAACCTGGAATGTTTGAGGATTATTTTAACCAGGCAAACTGAATATACTACAACGAGAAATCGAAAAAAACGTTATAGAAATATGCGGACTTTAGGAGACCCATTGGAAAGAACAAGGAACCGTCCGAACGACAGATTATATTGCATACATATCCGGAGCAAATAACACAGAAAGAAATGTTGTTGCAATTATGATGATTAAAAAGTTTCACAATACGTTGATGATTATCAACCGATTAATACTAAATATAATATGCCAACTTTATGTTCATTAGACAATGAAGTGGAAGACGCAAAAGAGAAGAAATGGAAGAAGAAAAGGACGTGGAAAAAATATTTCATCTAAAGAACAGAAGAGAAGGCAGGGGAAACAAGAAATGATAACATCCAAAATGCAGGAAACTATCAGCCAGATATTAGAAACAGCCGAGGTGAACGTTTTATATTTTGAAACCGAAAACAGTTTGGACATTGTACACACAATTTTCATTATGCCTGAAAAACAGAAGAACCAGAATCGAAAAAACATCATCAAGCGAAAACACTGGATGAGAGACAGAACGCTGCAACTTCTCGAAGAGCAAAGGAGAATCAAATACCTCATATATCAAAATGACAGCAACAAAAACGAATTAGCAAGGTTAAATAGAGAAATTAAAAGATCACGTAGGGATGATAAAAATAAAAATATAGATGAATAATGTCACACAAACAATAAAGGATCATAACCAAAATATTATAAATGACGAGAAAGGGATTGAGGAGGTATGGAGAAAATATTGTCAAAGTCTATATGTAGATGATTTCCAGAATGCAAATCACGACAAGTTCACTGTAAAAAGAGAACCAAATATTCTGAAGTCAGAGGTAGATAAAGCAATAAAAAAGTTGAAAAGTTTTAAAAGATAATGAAGATGTTGTAGTACATGCTATGCACATGATCTGCAAAATGATTTGGGAAACCGGAGAGTGGCCCAACGATTGGACAACTTCCACTTTCATCCCTATATTCAAAAAAGAAACTCCGCTAGATTGCAGCAACTACAGAACGGTAACCCTAATATCCCATGGAACCAAGGTTCCACTTCATGTAATACATGAAAAAATAAAAGCTTTTCTATTGCCTTATATATAAGAAAAACAAGCGGGATTTGTCCCAGGAAAAGGCACAAAAGATTAAACCTTAATGTCAGAGAGCTAATCGAAAAAACTGGCGAATTCAATACTCCTATGATCATGTGCTTTGTGGATTACACAAAGGCCTCCGATAAAGTCAAATGGCAGTAGCTATGCTCCATACTAGCGGAAATCGGAACACACCACCACTTATTTTAACTAATTAAAAGTTTTTATAAAAATAATAAGTGCACAGTAAAAATAAACAACACCCATTCCGATCACTTCAGAATAGAGGCAGGTGTGAGGCAGGGATGCATAATGGCGCCAACTCTATTTAATATCTATAGCGAATACATTATGCGAAAGGTACCAGATGGATGGACATTATGAGATGTCTGGAGGAGTAAAGCAAAATATATAGACTGAAACTAAAGATCATGATAGTAGACAGAGATCGAAATATTCTTTAACACATTAAAGAAATTAGGGGCTTTAAAGAAGTAAATAGTTTCATTCACCTGGGGTCCCTAATAACAAATGATGGAGGGTGTGCCGGAGAGATACGTAAAAGGTTGACTATTGCTAGAATACCTATGATGGAACTGGTAACAATTTGGAAAAATTCTAGCATAACAATACACAAAAAACTAAGGCTGGTAAGGGCACTCCTTTTTCCCATAGCCACATATGCATCCGAAACGTGGACCTTAAAGAAAGCGGATAAAAATAAACAAGATGACCTAAAGTGATAAACATCGCATCGATATTAGAACAACCCAAAGTAAAGGAAAGATTGCTTAAACAAATACAATAGAGATACTTGCAATATTTTGGGCACATTCCTAGAAGAACAGGTATGATGGAAAAACTGATAGTCGAGGGTAGATTTGAAGTAAACAGACCTAGTAGAAGATCTTCAAGCCGTTGCGTAAATCAAACAAAAATGGTTAACCAAGGTGAACATGAAGCCGAACCACTAGCCAAAACAAGGAAGGATGAAGGGAAATCGTGAAAAACTGTAAAGGCCTGACGGTGTCACCACATCCCAAAAGGGATTGAATCTGAGGAGAAGGGAGTCTATTATTTATTTCTTTTTACTTAAATTTAAATGTACTCACATGTAAAATCCATTCAACAAATCTCAATATTGCATAAAATTGATGCCACTATGACTGCGATATTTTTTGCAATAAAACTAGTGGATCTTAAAATTTAGCAGAATTTAGATTATAGTTTATTCAATCCCAAGATCAAATCAAGGTCACGGTTTTAGAGACATGGTTGGTGGGTGTGTCGTATGTCGCAGCTTGTCATTGGTTAGAAAATTAATTTCTATGTGCTGCGCTGTGGTGGAAATAATAAAACGGCGTGGGTCTTGGAAACTGACACAAATATCTTAATATCTTTTTACTTATATCTTGATGTCAACGAAGATTCTTCGAAATTTGTTGGAAAATACAAGCTGCATCTTCTAAAAGTTTTTCCATTCCAAAAAAGTAGGTAACAATATTTGCAGTATACTACACCATTTTAATCGCTTATTTTGTATAATATAACATTTTCTTCTTCTTATTTTGGTGCCCATTCTTTTCAAGTATTGGCTATCATTCTGGCTATAATTATTTTATTAACTGATGCTTAAAAAAGATTAGTAGTTGTTGCAAAGAAAAATTTGCTTACGTTTTTTAACCATGATTTTCTTTTTTTCCCAATTCTTCGCTTTCCGAATACTTTGCCTTGAGGGATTTTCTTAATAAAAAAAAATATAGGTAACATCTTGTAAATCAATAAAAACTTTAAATCCATTTTAGTAAATATTCGAACAAGAAACAATAAATTTTGATTTATTAGACTCTAAAAATTACTTAAAATTTGTTCAACGATATTTTAATATCTGAATGGATTATCGGATGACTTCACCAATAATATAAAATTGAATAATATTCGTTTTAGCGATTCTCCCGCTTTTGTAATACACTCCAACGGTTTATCTATAAACATAATTTTAAAATAATACGATACGAAATACTGTATTTCATTAAGTTTGTATCTGTTTGTAGATATGATAATTGTGAGTTTATATAGTAAAGAACTTCAGCAAATTATACAACTCTATAATTATGTACTATATAATTAACGATTATATGTAATTGTAAAATAAGAATCATAAAAAAATAATATTCATAAAAGATATATCAAAGATGTCACAGTATTAAATCAGTTTGGCATTGGTAGCGATCATCAAGCAGTCAGAGCTACAATACAGTTAAACTTAAAAAATTAAAGAACAAGATTAATAAAGAGAAGAGAATTGAAAAAATGGAGTACACCAGAAAACACAAAAGAATGTGTGAAAGCTATAAATCGGGCCTTAAACCACCCTCTTGCGACAGATGTTGAAACCGTAAATAATGCAATCACAGAAGCGTTAATGACTGCACAAAAACAGTATTGTCCTAGACCAGCCGGAAAAGAAGACAAACTAAGCGAAAACACCAGAAAGCTCATTAAAGAAAGAAAAATCAAGAGATCAGAGCAAAAAGGCGACTCAGCTGAACTCAGAAATCTGAACAGAGATATCTCAAAAGCAATTCGTAAAGATCAGAGGAAGTATAATACTGAGAAAATACAAAATGTGATTGAGCAAAATGAAAATATGAAAATACTCAGAAGAAAGCTTTGTGATGGTAAAAAGGAAATTGTTAAACTAAAAGACAAGGAAGGTAATAAAACAACAAATAGAAAGAGAATAGTAGAGATAGCAAAAAGCTTCCGAACTTCTGCCTACCATAACGATAGAAGAAGTGAAACGAACTCAAAAGAAAATGAAAAACAATAAGGCTCCGGGAGATGACCAAATAGTAATAGAAGCTGTTAAAGTAGGAGGCAAGAAACTGCTGGAAGTAGTAACTGAACTATTCAACCTATGTCTAAATCAAGGTATTGTCCCTACAAAATGGAACAATGTAATTACTATCCTAAAACACAAAAAAGGAGATATATCAGACCTAGAGAATTATCAGACCGATAAGTCTGTTGTCACATCTTTACAAATGGTTTACTAAGATCATCACAAAACGTTTATAATGAAAATTAGATTTCTATCAGTCTAAGGAGCAAGCTGGGATTAGGAAAGGTTATGGAACAAATGACCACCTACAAGCACTTAAAATACTAATTGAAAAATGTGTTGAATATAATAAACCACTCACGTTGATTTTCATAGACTTCAAGAAAGCTTTTGATACCGTGGAATTACCGGCAGTATTAGGAGCATTAGAACAAAGCCGAGTAGACTATAGATATACAAATTTGATAAAACATACATACAACAACGCAACAGTATCTGTTAAACTCCATGACTTTACCGATAAATATAGAATTGAGCGAGGAATTAGACAGGGTGACACCATCTCCCCCCAACTATTCACTGCAGCTCTGGAATATGCCTTTAAAAAACTAGATTGAGCTAAAAGGGGAATAAATATTGATGGTTAATACTTAAGCCACTTGCGTTTTGCAGATGACATTGTCATTATAGCCGAGAGTTTAAATGAAGCTCACAAAATGATGGAAGAACTAAACCAGGCAATAGAACAAATAGGCCTGAATATAAACTTTGAAAAAACAAAATACATGACCTATTTAGTTCCAAGTGACGTTATGAGGGTCGATGAGAACGAAGTACATCAGGTCTTTAGCTATATCTATTTAGGGCATGAAATTAGAATAGGAAAAGACAATCAAACTTGTGAAATCCAGCGTGGCATAGGCTTGGGATGGGCAGCATTTGGCAAGATGCGAGATATTCTAAAAGGAACGCTACCGATTTGCTTGAGGAAAAAGGCTTACAACCTATGCATACTGCCAGAAATAACATATGGTTCCGAAACAATAACTTTAACCAAACATTCTGCAAATAAATTGAGAATAACCCAAAGAAAAATGGAAAGAGCAATGTTAGGAATAACTAGAAGAGATATGGTACCAAATTGGATAGTGAGAAAGAGGACTAAAGTGACAGATGTCATAGAAAAAATTGCACAAGCCAAATGGAGATTCGCTGGACATATAGCACGTTTAAATGATAATAGGTGGACCAAAAGACTCATAGAATGGAGACCTAGAGACGACAAAAGACACCGAGGCAGACCACCAAAAAGATGGATGGACGACTTGAGAAAAACAGTCGGAAATTGGATACAGAAGGCGCAAGATAGAGAAAAGTGGAAGAACATGGAGGAGACCTATATCCAACAGTGGATGCAAGAGGTTGAGGAATGATGATGATGATGATGATGATGTAATTGTAAAGAGAAAAAACCATAAAATATGATACCACATTTAACAGTTATGAAAGCTTTACAACAATTCTACCTAGAACTTCATAAAAGCGAACAAAATATACAAAGCACATCTAAAGAGATAGAAAAAAGAAGGAGAGTGGTTAAACAGGGTTGAGAAGACATATCAGAGATTTTTAAGAACGAATAATCAGATTGACGACAACGTAAAAATCAAAAGAAAGAATAAATTCAATACTTGGTAATATACACCTGGTATCAGTACACAAGAGGTCTAAAATCGATAATAGATTATTTCATAACAAACTAAGATAAAAAAATTTTATTTCAAATCCTTTATAAAAGGTATATAATAAAATGCCCAAACGGGCTATCACAAATATATTACAAAACGTTTTCGGATTGTTAAATCCATAATCAGTGCAAATCTGAAAGTAAAGTAAAAATAAAGTAGAAAGTAAAGTGAAAACTAAGTTAAGAATACAGGACGTAAAGGTGAATAGAGGAGCAGAGTGCGGCTCGGACCACTGCCTGATAATAGGAAAAATATATACACCATTCGTAGACAGGAACCATACAGACATCAACAAAGAACACAGAGAAAAAATAGAAAGAACTACGTACACCTTAGATAATCTAAGCACGCAGTTATTTTACTCCTGGAGACTAACACAAAAACTACAGGAATCACACAGATCAACGATGGATGAATACGAACATATAAAAATCTATATGAAAGACGCAGCGCTAGAAGCATTAGGGCCACAGGTACGGAGAGTAGATAAACCATATTGGTGGGATAAAGAAGTGAAAGATAAGATAAAAACAAAGAAAAAAGTATATCAAAAGTTATTACAACAGGGAGATATATCAACAAAACAATAATATAAAACCTTGAATAAAGAAGTCAAACGAGAAGTGGTTGAAAAAAAAAATAGTGCATGGGAACAAAAATGCCAATACCTAGACAACCATATAGGAGGGACAAAGAGCCTGAAGCCTGGAAAACTATACAAACGATGAGAACAACGACAAAAAACCAAGTCATAATAAATAGAATACCAGTGAACACATGTGTAGAGCATTTTGAGAACTTATTAACAGAGAGAAGCGAAAGGTTTAAACAGACAAATGAACAAGTGGAAGTAAAAGGAAGAATAGAAATATCAATAGAACAAGTGAAAGAAACAGTTAAGGGAATGAAATTTAAAAAATCTCTAGGCCCACGGGGAATATATCCAGAGTTGATTAGGTATGGATCATCAAAACTCTTTGAAATTATCCGGAAATTATTCGAAAGATGCTCAAATGGAGAAGAAGTTCCACAAGAATGGAGACAATCGTATATCTATCCAACACACAAGAAAGGCACAAAGACAGACCCTAAAAGCTATAGAGGAATCGCAGTGATTGCTACTATAGGCCGACTAGACTCAAAAGTAATACGATACCAGATAGAAAATGATATTAAAGACAAACAACCCGAAGATCAGGTGGGATTTAGGGCCGGATGCTCTACTATGGATAATATTTTCACATTAAAATAGCAACGGAAAAATGAGTGCAGAAATATAGAAAAACCCATATAGCTTTAATACATTTGAAAAAACTCTGCTTAGAGTTAGTGCCTTAAACTCTCTTCTCTGGCAAAAAACAATTCGACGAGAAACCAGAAAACACATTTACGGTAGTATAGTCCAAAGTATTATACTTTATGTTTCGGAAATATGGGACGTTGTTAAAGCTAATAGAAACAAACTTATGACGACAGTAATGGATTATCTGAGACCAAGCTGCGATAGATCGAAACTAAAGAGAGTTAGAAACGAACAAATAAGAAACGAAATAAAAATGGAACGAAATATCAATGATGACATAGAAAGAAAGCAAAAAATCTGGTTCGGACATGTTAAAAGAATGCCAGAGTACAGATGGCCTAGAAGAGTACTGGAATAAATCCCTCTTGAAAATACAAAGGGAGGACGACCACGGAGAAGTTGGCGCAACGATATTGATGAATCAATGGCGGCAAGAGACCTAGAAGAGGCAACTGCAAATGACAGAAAAAGATGGAAATTGGGGGGCGGAGAAGCCTTGACAGCCGTAATCAATCCGTTATTATATATAGAATTATCTGTGTTCCGTTTCCTATTAATAAACGGACTTGTCGATTATTTGCCCATTTTCTAAAGTTTAAAAAGTTACTTGTTTTTAGCTTATAAACTATAAGCGGTTTTAAAGAACTGTCCTTATAAACTGGGTCAATTCATGGGGTACAGATATACTCATAGTAGGCAGTCTCAATCAGTTTATGTATTGTGTCTGCTTTGTTGTGTGTATGTCCATTGAGTAAATACTTATCATGAATTCTAACTACTGAGCTGTAATGGAGAGCGCACATATATATTAAAAATAAAAAAATCCGGTTTTGGACTAAGCAGTTGCCCGTTCTTCTGTTGTAGAAGAAGACCATTCTTCTGTTGTAGAATGTAAACTTTTTAACCACATTACAGCGGAAGCTATCTTGTTGCCACCCCTTTTTGTAATAGACTCATCCCACATAAAGCATGAATCTTTGGCAGAACAACCATTATAGACGATAAAATTAAATGTTCATAACTGCTTTAAATAAAATGATTTTCCATTAGTTAACATAGGTGTGGGGAGAGATTTTTGCAAATCCATCATTGGTACGACTTCTTCTAAATTCTGCTTGCATCTTATCTTATCGTGACTTTTTAACTTGTAGCTATTTTATGCGTCATTTAAATGATTTGCCTTTTTCTTTAAAATATCCTCAACTTTATTAGGATCTACCTCTTTTCGCTTATTTTCAAAACTGTCACATGTATCACATAAATCATTGCTAAGGGTCTAAAAGTGAAGATTGAACTCTAAACTTTGAACAACTGAAGGTAGAAACATCCTTCTTCCATTCCTCCAAGAAGATCTGGTCCATCTCAATCTTCCATAGACAACATTACACAAGATGTTCGATGCGTCTTTTGTCAACAAACTCTTTCTGGCCTCAACAACCAATAAAAAATGTATTAATTATAATGTTGCATTACATGAAAAATGATTTTTTAAATTTCATTGTAATACGCAATATTTTTTTTTTAAATATTTTCATGTCAGTATATTTAAAACTTTTATATGATTTAATAAAATATTTCAAACAACATCAATTTTACATCCTAACTGCCCAGTGTTGCGTTTTTGCAACAACCCATTGTCAAAAAGGAAAAAGTTTTTCATTTTTTTAGAACATAAATTTTTTAGAAATTAAAAAAAAATTAGCATAAATAGTTTTGAGCATTAATGGGTTAAAAATAAACAGTACATCTTAATAATATTTGCAGATAGTTTCATCCTGCCTGAAGATTTTAGTAAGAAAATCATATCGATATCTGTATTATAAAAGATTATACAGAACTTAAAATGTTTGATTATCTGTAAAAGCTTTTATTAACATTTAAAGCAAATAAAGCACCACTCGCATAAAATTTATTGACATTTAATTTATTAAAATAGCCTAATTAGACATAACCTAAATATTTTTTAACAATTCCTACTCCTAAAAACACTTAAAGAAAATTTTCACAGCAACTGCGTGGTTAAGCAAAATGTCTGTAATATACCTTTCGCTTGTTAAGGAACCTCTTCGTAAAGCAACAAGCTTCGCTCGCGCTGTAAGAGATATTCTTCTTCAGACCATTACAGATCTTCCATTGAATAAAGTAATGGGTCGTATGTTGCACTGTGCGTAGCGTTTTCTTGGCCGTCGAACCACACACGTCGAAACTATCACACGTCTATATGAGCTATATAAGCAATAACTTTTTTATCAGCGAATAACACGTGGGGACAGTCATCAACATTCGTGTAATGCAAGACACCTTTGCTAAAAAAGACTGCCAAAAGAAAAACTGACATCAATTTACTTAAACAAGAAAATATACAAAGTATGGTAAAGACTAAACTCAACGAGGAATGTGAAAGACTCCAAAGAGAGTTATCACCAACTACAGAAGGCTTATGGACTGAAGTCAAGAATGCTTTTATTAGCGCCGAGAAATATATAAAAGACACTAATAACAAAAGAAAATCTAAACCCTGGATGACACAAAAAATTCTGGGAATGATGGATACTCGAAGAGCCTACAAAAATAAAAATAATGAAAAATATAGGGAGATACATCGTCAAATCAAGAAAGAAATAGCTACCGCAAAAGAAAATTGGATGATAGAAAACTGCCAAGAGATCGAAAAATTAATAAAGAAACACGACAGTCAAACGCTTCACAAAAAAATAAAAGATCTAGCTGGACTGACAAAACAAAGACTCCCTTGTAGATTAACAAACGACGAGAATGAAACGATATGGGAATTAAGCGATCTAAACAACGTATGGGGACATTACATAGAAGAACTATTCTCGGACACACCACTAAACAACATAATATATAAAAACCATGAAACCAGTCCTCCTATATTAAAACAAGAAGTAGAGAGAGCAATAAAAAACGCAAAAAATGGGAAAGCCCCTGGCCCCGATGACATACATACGGAAGTCATAAAGCTACTGGAAGAGAAACATTTAAATATAATCGTCAAATTATTTAATCAAATATATACAAGCGGTGAAATTCCACAAGACTGGTTAAAGTCAGTCTTTATTTCCCTTCCAAAAACTAAGGGAGCAAAGAAGTGTGGTGATTTCAGACTTATTAGTTTAATGTCGCATATGTTAAAGTTATTCTTGAAAGTTATTCACCAACGCATTTATAAGAAATGTGAACAGGATATCAGTGATGAACAATTTGGCTTCCGAAATGGATTTGGGACACGGGAAGCATTAACCAGTTTTATTATACTGCTGCAAAAATGTCGAGACCAAAAAAAGATTTCTTTTTATGTTTTATTGACTATCAAAAGGCCTTCGACAAAGTAAAACATGATAAGCTGATGGATTGCCTTCACAAAAAGCGACTAGACTAGAACGATTTTAAAATTATCCAAACGCTGTATTTTAACCAAACTGCAGCAGTTAGAACAGAAGCCGGTGACACAGAAATATTCAATATCAAGCGAGGTGTACGACAGGAGTGTGTATTGTCACCACTACTTCTCAATATAGATTCGGAAGAAATCTTTGTACGAGCACTAGAGCAATCAAGAGAAGGTGTTAAAATTAACGGCAGAGTTCTAAATAATGTACGATACGCCGACGACACGGTCCTAATTGCAGAGAGCGCACAGGATCTCCAGACACTCTTAGATCGCGTCAGATCGATCGGAGAACAATACGGCCTCAGCATTAACGTCAAGAAAACAAAAACAATGATTGTCTCCAAAACATCCATCCATCCACCCATGGCTTTAAACGTGAATGGTAACAATATCGAAAATGTCGAGAAATTTCGATATCTAGGGTGCTGGATAACGAAAGATATAGATCCAGACATAGAAATAAAATCGCGAATTGAACAAGCAAGAAACGTCTTTTTAAAAATGAAACAAATGTTTACGTCCCAAACACTCAATCTCAAAATCCGATACCGAATGCTGAAATGTTACGTTTACAGCACCTTACTATATGAAATGGAGGCCTGGACCTTCAAAATCAACTCACTCAGGCGTTTGGAAAGTTTTGAAATGTGGTTATTTCGAAGGATGCTGAAAGTCCCCTGGACAGCGCATATGAGCAAAGAGCAGGTCCTACACAAGATGGGTACCGACAGAGAACTTAAAAATAATGAAAACACGGAAAACCTCATATTTGGGACACATAATATACAGAAATGGGAAATACCAGCTACTGCAGCTTCTTATAGAGGGGAAGGTAGAAGAAAAACGTGGTCCTGGTAGACGGCAGGCGTCCTGGTTGAAGAACATTCGTGAGTGGACTGGTTTGGATTCTCAATCTTTAATATGAAAAGCCAGGGACAGAAATGATTTTGCTGAGGTTATCGCCAACCTTCATTGAAGACGGCACCCAAAGAAGAAGAAGACGCCTTTGCATAGTCTTTCTACTAATTTAAATATTCTGAACATCCGCCAATTGTATTTGTTAATGTCTCATTGTGACAAAACTTTCTCTTATAGCACGAACCTTAATAAACTGATCGTAACGTTGTGTTGTAAATCTTTCTCTTTCTTGTCCATGCCATCATTTTGGAGAGTAATATATAGACCAATCACACTATAAATTTTTACTACATTGTAAAGTAAGTTTTTTAACTACTATACAGCTGATATACAGCCAACCCATGGATTTTCCTACTGGAAACTTTACATTTATTTACTAAAAACGCGGTTATTGTAAAACTATATCTTCAACAACTTTCAATAAACAATGATAAATTAGCCGCTAATAAATTGCAACCAATAATAATTCTAAATAATCGGCACAGTTTGTGTTGAATTTAAAAAAACATGTGTCAAATCGAAAGACAATATCATGATTTAAAAAAATGCCTCACAATGTGTATGTTTCAATTTCTATTTTTATTGTGCCATAGGCGTTGTAATTAACAAGCTTCAAAACTTTCGAAATCTTGATTAATTTTGACTGCACATTTCCCATAGCCAATAAATCTGAATATATGTTACAATGACAAACGACAAAAGTTTGATTTACGGTAGATTCGGTTTTTTGCTAATCTGCTTGATATCACAAAGTTACGCAACGAGCAAAAAGACAAAACGTAATGACAAACACTCAAAATGGAAAACTGAGTAAACTCAATACACAAACGGATATGGAAACGCAGAAAGCCCTATTGAAAATTGATATTGCCCTCAAAAGAATAATGCTAACAAGTAGCAAGAGAATAGATTTTTAATGAAAAGTATTTGTATATATCGAACTGGAAATTTTAATTTTGTATTCTTCGTTGGTTATGACCCCTATAAATCCAATAGTACAAGTTTTGTAAATACATACTACAAAAGTTATTAGAAAAGTATATAGAACAAAACAGGTGAATATAAAAGCTAATTTTTATTTAGGTATACCACATCATCATCAAATAATAACAGATAAAAAATTTATAGTTAAAGATGTCACTGTATTCAACAGCTTCACAACAGGAAGTGATCACAGAAGGGTTCGCGCTAGAATAGAAATTAACGTCGATAAAGAGAGAAATAAACTAATAAGAAAAAAAAAATTAAAAGCATGGTCACAACCAAAAAATTAAACAGAGTTTGCAGATCAAATAACGGTACGTCTACAAAACAGGCCCCCCACAAATGATATAAATCAGCTAAATAAAGTAATTACTAATACCATAGCAGAAGCTCAAAGAAAATGTTGTACAGGTAACAAGAGAGAGGAGAGAATCACTGCTAACACCAAACTTAAAATGGAAGAAAGAAGAGAAATGCCAAAAGATAAGAGTATAGAAAAACAAAGCATAAATAAAATCAACAAAGAGGTCTCAAAAGCAATTAGAAAGAACATAAGGGCATATAAAAATGAGAAAATCTCGCAGACAATCGAGCACAACAAGAGCATTAAGATATTAAGAAGGAAATTGACGAACAGCAGAAAAGCAATCATCAGACTTAAGGGAAAGAATGGCAAACTAACGTCCAACAGAGACGAAATGCTAGAGATAGTAGAAGACTTCTATAAAACACTTTACACAAATCAATTGGACTTAAACCCGACAGAACATACAGAACAAAAAAATTATGAATCAAGGTTCAGAAGATATTCCCGACATATCAACGGCTGAAATTTACCATGCTCTAAAGAAAATGAAAAAAAAACAAAGCACCAGGAGAAGATGAAGTAGTGGCGGATGCGCTAAAAATCGGAGGCTCTGCTCTCATCAGGACAATCAAGCAGCTCTTCAATATATGCTTAGAAAACCAAGCAATACCAGCTGAATGGAATAATTCTATAACGCTCCTCATGCATAAGAAAGGAGATCAAACAGACCTCGAAAACTATAGGCCAATCAGTCTTCTAAGTCACCTGTATAAATTATTTGCTCGAATTATCACTGCCAGAATTGAGAACAAACTAGAAACATGCCAACTAAGAGAACAGGCAGGTTTCCGCCCTGGGTATGGTACAAATGACCATCTAACTTGTCTAAAGGCCCTAATTGAAAAAACTATAGAGTACAACCGGCCACTAGTTCTAGTATTTGTTAACTATAAAAAAGCCTTTGACACTATCGAGATGGGAGATAAAAAGGGGAGTTAGACAAGGAGACAACATGTCACCAAAACTATTCAATGCCGTAATGCAGCATGCATTCCAGATGTTAGAATGGGAAAACAGAGGTTTGAGTGTCGATGGCGAAAGGCTGAACCACCTACGATTTGCAGATGACATAGTTCTAATAACCGACGACCTAAAGGAGGCCAACGAAATGCTACAAGATTTACAACGAGTCTCCCAAAAAGTAGAGCTGGAAATAAACTTTGCGAAAACTAAAATGATGACCAACTTAGTACCTAGTGGACCATTGAAACTAGAAAACTGGCATATTGAAACGGTTGACAAATACATATATCTGGGCCACGAAATACAAATAAGTAGAGACAACCAAACATGCCAATTATCTAGAAGAATAGCTTTAGGATGGGCAGCCTATGGCAAGCTAAAAGACGTGTTTAAGGAAAACATCCCAATAAAGCTAAAGAGAAAAGCATTTAACCAGTGCGTACTTCCGTGCTCACTTATAGAGCTGAAACACTGACATTGACTAAAGCATCAATAAAAAAGTTACAAGTAGCACAACGAAAAATGGAAAGATCTATGCTTGGCGTAACTTTGAGAGACCGAATACGAAATGATGAGATACGGCGAAGAACTGGAGTGGAAGACGTCATAAAACGGATTACGAAGTTGAAGTGGAAATGGTCAGGACACGTCGCAAGACAGAGAGACAACAGATGGACAAAGAAGATTTTAGAATGGCGGCCAAGGGCAGACAAGCGGAATCGTGGAAGACCACCTACCAGATGGACGGACGACATTAAAAGAATAGTGACAAACTGGATTGCAGCTGCACAGGACAGAGAAGAGTGGAGACATCTTGAGGAGGCCTATGTTCGACTGTGGACTAATTTGGCTGTGTAATGATGTAATGATGATACCACATTAAACCACATAAGAGGTTATAGACAAGGAGAAGAAAGGATAAGAAATGCTAAACATGAATTATGTGAGGAGAACTATAACAAGTATTCTTAAAGTATGACAGTTTTTCAGCCATTTTATACATATTTTCTATAAAAACTTATTTTTATAAATTTTTTTTTAAGTCTTGAAACATTCTTTTACTTTTAGGATGAATCTTTTGTTAGTTTTTGGGTTTCTTTGAAATTCGTTGGGTCTGAATTGTCAGTTTTTTAAATTCATTAATTACACTATTTACTAAATTATATAGTCACCTTTTGAGTTTTTTTTCACCACCATATATATGTTTATTGCTATATTTCATTGTTTCTATATATACTATAAAAACTGTTTAAGCAACTAAATTTTTTTATATATTTCAACAGCTTTTCTTAATAAATAAGATCAATAAAAGAATTCAAACTTTAACAAAGTTATAACCTAGTTAGTGAATAAGTTTCAAAATGATGAATTAGGACAGGTTCGAAAGTTATAAGATTAAGATATATATATTTTTAGATGTTATAATTAGTATTTACGTAAAAACTTGGTAATTGTGTATTTTGTGCAAATTTAGTATAAATAAAAAAGCGTCATATCAAGAATTCAATTTAACAGAGATTTTTAACGTTTATGTTACTAACGATTTTTATATACGCAAATTATATAAGAGATACACCTGTACCTTCTTCTTCTTCTTCTTTGAGTATCGTGCCCATGTTTTAGGCATGGGTAGCTTCCATGACTTTTTGCCGATATCGTTCTCGTTCTTGCGCAGCATGTAATAATTCATCTGCTGACAAGCCAGTCCATTGACGAAGCTTTTGGAGCCATGAGTATTTCTTTTTATCAATTCCTCTTCTCCCGTCGATCTTTCCGTTGAGTATCAACTGCATTATCCTCTATCTACTTCCTCTCATTATATGACCTATATATTCGAGTTTTCTTATTTTTATCATTTTTATTGAGTCACCTTTACCTTGGTCTACTCTGTTCAAGACTTCTCTGTTTAAAATGTGTTGAACCCATGATATTCTGAGCATTCTACAATGTAACCACATCTTGAAGGCTTCTAATTTGTTCATCATGTTAACCTTCATAATCTACGTTTCACATCCATACAGTAATACAGGATACACATAACATTTTAGAAACTTAATTCTCAGCTGTAAGTTAAGCTAGGAATTGCTCAGGATATATATAAATTTCAATATAAATGCTCCTCTTGCAATTTCTATATGAGTTTTAATTTCTTCATCTGGATCTAGTGTCTGGTTTATCCAACTTCCTAGATATTTAAAATGGGTAACTTTTGTTACCGGTTCATTATTGACAATTAGTTGTATAGCTCTAAGGTCTTGTTTACTAACAACAAGTAACTTTGTATTTGTTGTATTTATGCTTAGTTCGTTATTAGAGCATTCTCTAGTGACTTGATCTATAAGGAATTTAAGATCTTCTATACATTTAGCCATGATTGCGGTGTCATCTGCATATCTGATGTTATTAATAGTTTCTCCCCCGATTTGAAATCCACATTGTACTTCCAAGGCTTTGTTAAAAATTATTTCTTGTAAAACGTGGTTTAACTTAAACGTTAGACAAAGTTAAGGACAACAGGCAACCCTATCTAACACCTCTTTAAATATAAATTTTGTCTGTTTGTTTACCCTGTACCAGAATAAAAGCTTTTCGATTCCAATATAGATGTTGTGAAAGTCTCAGATCTTTATCATCTATTCCAAATATTTCTAGATGTTCAAACAGCCTACCATGTTGAACCCTATCAAACGCCTTCTCAAAATCTAGTGCTAGCATTGAGAAAAAAGCTTCCCTTCTTGCCAATCCTTCTCTGAAACCAAATTGTTTATTTCCCATTGTGCCTTCACATTTCGGCTTAATTCTATTAAGAATTATTTTAAGAAGTAGCTTGAAACAGTGACTCATGAGACTAATTAGTCTTAAGTCTTTACATGATGATGTATTAGGTTATTTTTGGAAGTGGGATAAATAAAGTAGACTCTAACCATATTTGTGGCAGTGTTGCAGTTTTGTATATGTGGTTATAAATGTTTGTTAGTTCTGTACTAACCTGTACCTACATAAGCTTAAATGGTTTTATTATTTTAAAGATTATTTTTATGTTGAAAACATCGCAACCCCAACAAATAAAAGGTAAATGACCTTGGACTTTGGATCTTATTTGAATCAATTTATATACAAAGTTAAGTACTCACTTAAAACTGGAGTTTGAATTGTTCGGATTTCAGTTTATCTACGTGAACCCTTTGATAATAATGAATATGTCACATGTCCCAAATATGCAGTTGGATATATAGTGAAGATAAAGATGAAATAAGATAAGAGGCAGGCAAAGAGAAGTTGACGTGGACTACCAAAGATGAAACTCTATTGCAAAATATTTCTTTAAATGAAACACAATTTGCCCGGCGTAATATTTTACACCAAGCTTCAGAATACTGAACATGTAGCAAAATCTGATAGCATGACTTGGACGCTTTTCTGGGACTTATCGTCGAAGTTGCGTTACACAAATCAAATAGAAAATATATAACTGAGTTGTGGACATTTAGGAAATTACTTTACCAAAACAGCTATAG
This sequence comes from Diabrotica balteata, assembly GCA_918026665.1. Classification (NCBI taxonomy): domain Eukaryota; kingdom Metazoa; phylum Arthropoda; class Insecta; order Coleoptera; family Chrysomelidae; genus Diabrotica; species Diabrotica balteata. The sequence continues at coordinate 113,026,583 of OU898284.1, read as the reverse complement.
AAGCGTGTATTGGACATCAACTATTGCTACCGATAATACCAAAAGTTCAAAAAAGGTCCACAAAGGTAATGCATCTGAATAAGCCGTAGTTAATGTTTATTATATATGCTGCGAAAAAATCAGAAAGAGCTAAGGACAACAAAAAGTTGCAAAAACTGTTTAAAACCGATGTGTGATAAACATTTAATAGCCAGACCAGCATGCAATCATTGTATAAATAGTTGTGCATTGGAATTATTATATTCAATAAAAAACAAATCTCACATAAATACATTTCATAATAACCGGGTTTGCATCAGTATATAATCGTTGGCTAGTTATTTGCACCTTTGGTCTGTTAGGCTCTACCCGACTATTTAAGTTACTTTTATGAGTTCGACAAGTAAATTTGTTTTTCTGTTTTTTCTGAAGTATAACCTACATAGAGTAGGTATTTTCATTCCTATGGTTATACATATACAAATATAGTAAGGTTCCAGCCTTTAATTTTTTTCTCTTGTATTTTACATTTCAGTGATGGATCCTTATCTGAAAGTAATTCAAAGAATACAACAGCTCTATGATAAAATAGAAGAAGAAAATATTGATTTGGAAGGCGAGCCAAAATCACACAGGTGTGAAGAAAGTGATCACAATGCAGACACAGAAGAAGAATGGGACGAAGAACTGGAAACATAATTGGAAGAAGGATTCAGGAGAGAACCAGCAATTTTAAAATATTTTGAAATAGATACGAAAAACCGGCTTGTAAAAATCCAAGAGAAAACATGAGCTAACAAAAAATGTTTGGACAAGAAGTTCTAATTTAGTTTCATACTTACCAGGCTCAAAAGAAAATTCTCATCAAGAAGTTAAGCCTTTAGTGTTGGAAATGTATAATTGATGAAAATATTCTCGAAACTATTATACAGAACACAAACATATTTATTTCTAAACTAAGAAACAATTATGTAGATCTGAATATAGCCAGACCTATAGATACTGTAGAAATAAATGCGTTAATTGGTCTAATATACCTATATGAGGTTTTCAAAGCAAAAATGGAAATTTCAATGAATTCTAATCTACTGATGGAACAGGCGAAGTGGTATTTCGATCTACTATGGCTTATATTAATATTATTATTATTATCCAATAACTAATTAAATTTGAAAATCCGTGAAAAGTTTTCAAGATGTTACGTGTGGTCTGTACTTTTGTATGAATGTGAAACTTGGACTTTAAACGCCGATATCATGAATAAAATCGAGGCGTTTGAGATGTGGTTGTATAACTCCATGGACTAGCAGAACCAGAAACGAAGAAGTTCTTCGAAGAATGGGACATCAACGAACTCTATTAAATATTATTAAGAGGCGTAAACTAGAATATCTTGGACATATAATCAGAGGACCAAGATATGAGTTCCTTCGGCTAATTCTCAACGGTAAAATCGAAGGAGAGAAATGGATAGGACGGAAGAAACTCTCTTGGTTGAGGAATTTGCGGCAGTGGACAGGTTTGACAGCGGACCAGTTGCTACACGTAGCGCAAGTCCGAGATCAGTATAATAATATTATAAGCATGGTAGTCGCCGACGTTTCGTAGGGATATGGCACTCTAAGAAGAAGATGGCTTATAGACAATTTGTATTCTTGCTATGTTGATTGCGTTTGGATGAGGCAAATACTAGAGAAGAAAGAAGAACCATGATAAAATTTGCACTAATAAGAAACAGTTCTGAATAATTTAATTTAAAATGCAAACTTAATTATGTTTCTGGATCTTACTTAATATTTCAGTTATTCCAGTTAATATGGAAGTATGGAAAAAATAAATTTCAGGAAAAAATATTTTTTTAGTTTTCTTTTAAAGATCGCCAAACTAGAATATTAAAGTTAAAAGATATATCGGCATTTTTTTAGTCATGAATGATCAACTTGCCATTATGAATAATTTTAATACAAAAATTTTAAAGCAAAAGTAATATCTTGTGTAGGAAAATACGGTCAGTAGACAGAAACGGAAGAGGGGACAGAAAACTCAAGATTTGTAAAAGTGAAAATCGAATTTCTTAAAAATATATGGTTTACAAAAAATTATTTACTGGCCTATATACCCTGTAGAGGTTGCTCTTTTGTTAGAATGTTATTATTAAGAATGTATTAAGTAGTTATATAAAAAAAAGCAAACTTAGAACCACTGGAATCATACGGAATCATATGGAATCATCATACATAGTTAACAAGGAAAATGCACTGAATAAGTTTCAGAATTTATACTTCATGAAAGGATTCATTTGGCGTTGCCGCCAAAAACCAAATTTCATTATAATTAAATTTTTTTTTAGAATTTTCTGTCAAATTAATTAAATTACCTGTCTTAATTATAGTTAACAAAAATATTGCATTTACGTTGCTTAAAAATACTTTACGCAACTTTTACCAAATAGCAGCAATCATAAAAATACACTGACATAAATATCCCGAAGATTTAATTTCCGCCAAGACCGCATAAACTTAACATAAACACTTCTAGCATTGAACGTCAGCACATCCCAACTTATATTTCCGAAACAAAATAAAATAAAGGGGTGCAGATATGAGATGAAAATTGCGGCGACTGTGCACATTCCTAACTTTCCTTTATAAAAAAATATCCCTAGAGGATTGGGCAAAAATCTTTTTGAAAGGTTCCGCAGGGAGTAACAATACGAAAAATCCGGATAGAGAAAGTCTTGCAAGGCATCCTTCATATTTATGGGAGAGTTGTTTATGAAAATATCTTTTGACAAGAAGTTAAATATTACACATTCTTTTGGGTTAAAAATGATGAATTTTTGAATAAGCTTTGCAACGAATATTTAAAAATTGGTGGAGGCACTTTCACAAAATTATCAGTACACTCGACAGATTTGTTTAACTACAGGGAAGGTACACGTGTAACTATGGCTGTTTACTTTCTATTTATCAGGCCTTTTTTTTATTGAAAATTAACGTGCTCGGCAACAAAGGCCACTTACACGAAAACGGTTACAAATGTAAAACTGTTACAATAATTTACAAAAATATGTCATAGAGTACACACTACCACGACACAATCAAAATTATATTTTATAAAATAATTGAACGTCTTTGAGGTATTTAAGACTTAAGGTTATTTGATCCAAGTTATTGAGTATGTCTTTTAGATCACTTTTAAGACAATCAAATAGTCTTTTTGCTGAATACTGATGACATTTGGTGAGAATATGGTTAACTGTTAGATGTGATTGACAGGTCTCACAAGTGGGTCGGTTGCTGGATGACATCAGGTATCTATGTGTTAATCTTGTATGTCCTATTCGAAGTCTTCGTGTTACAATAGTATCTCGTCTGGACATACCAGCAGAGGTCAAATCAAGGGGGCTATTGACTAACTGTTGGATTTGATGTAATGCTCAGTTATTGTTGTCCCAGTGTTGTTGCCATCGGGTTCTTGCTCGTTTTTTAATGTGAGACTTAAAATCTTTACTAATTTGTATATTAACCGTATTATCAGCTGATGCTGAGGCAAGTTTTGCATGGCTATCTGCAAGTTCGTTGCCTGTAATACCAATATGGGATGGTAGCTACATCAATGTAACAATCAAGGATCTTTTGGAAAATAGGATGATCAGTGAATATATTTTGGATAGATTGTAATGAGGCTAGTGAGTCTGTGCATATTGCCACTTGTTTATTTGGAGAAGAAATGGATTTGAGAGCTTGAAATATGCTAAATAGTTTGCCAGTATGAACGCTACAAAACGAGGGGATACAAGATGATGTGATAAGGTTATCTGACGTAGTAACAGAACAACCTTCTCCTGTATCATTCTTTGAGGCGTCAATGTAGAGTACTGTGTCGTATTTGTTTGTAAATATAATTTCTTTAAAATATTTTTTAATGAGTTTTCTAGGTGTTGTAAGTTTATCGAATCTTGTAAGCGATGTGTTAAACAGAGGCATGATTATAGACCAAGGAGGATATGGAGGTAGGGGTCGTGGGATTGTTTCTGATAGAGAGATGTTATTAAGTAATTGTGTTAGAGTTAGTGGCAAGGATTTTATTGATGGTGATGTAGAATAGTAATGCTGGTTGTTCGTTAATGAAGTAAGAAGAGAATAAACTGGATTGGAGGTATTGAATGAAACCGAGGCAGCATAGGAAAGTAATAATTGTTCACGTCTAATCCAAAGTGGGGGCTATTTGGCTTCGCAATATAGAGTTTCTACGGGACTAGATCGAAAGGCTCCTAAACAAATTTGTCAATTTGTATGATGTATCGAATTTAAAAGGTTAAGGTGTGTTTTAGAGACAGACATATATATGTAACAACCATAATCCAGTTTGAAGCGGATGATAGACCTATATATCTTAAGCAGGGAGTTCTCATCTGCGCCCCAATGGTAGTTTGAAAGAGTTTTAATAATGTTAAGCCTCTTGTTTGCTTCACCTTTTATTTCTAGTATATGTTGTTTCCAGGTGAGTCTTGAATCAAACGTTACACCGAGTATTCCCTGACTACTGGAAAATTTGCTGTCTCAATCATAATATTAGGGGATAGGAAGGGTGATAGTCTACTAAATTTTATTATTTTTGATTTTGTATGTGATAAAGACAGGCCTATGGGGCTTGTTGTTTTAACTAGTGTATCTAGTGCGGATTGAATAATCTTAGAAGTTGTTGTCGGGTGGGGCCTGTTAGGCCCAGTTAATATTCTACACAAGAAGTAGATTAGAAATACACTTAAATATACTCTTTGTATGGTAATTCATAAAATTTATCCGGATTTCACTATTCTTAAAATTATACTTCTTTTCTATTTCGTCCTCGTTATGTAAATTTCAATTGCTCCAAAGCATATAATCTAATATAATACATCAAACGGTTTTTTAGTCAAACTACTATTTATTGATTGGCTTTGAAGGCACCGGTTCACGATAATTCTATAATAGGGTTCAGATAAAGCCGTTTCAGCAAAAAAATTGAGGATAGAGCGATCTTATAAAAGGCTTTGCCGATATTACCGGCATAGCCACGGATATATTTTACATATCAAAATTGTCGCGTGGATTGTGGAGTGTTTAGAAGATTTTTCAGTGGTCAATATAATCGTTTAGTATAATTTTATTATTAAAAATATACGTAGTTAAAATATAGACATCACAAACTGTCTTTATTTACAAATTTTATGTACATAGGAACTATTGATGCAAGAAGTTGAATACTTGATGAGTATATAGATAATACTATAGTACATTTTTTTTGTTTTATAGATTATTTCTGATATTTAAACTAATTAAGTTTACTATTAAATGGTACTGTTGGATTTTATAACATTTTTTAGTGAAGATGAAGAGAATATTTTTATTACTTCTTAGGAATTAAAGTCTGGTTTAGGGGTATTCACTTACAACAAATCAATTTTAGCAAATAATGTTGACTAGTAATTATATTCAAAGATCACTGATTTTTACTGCAAACGATTATTGTAGCTTTATTTAAGATGAAAGCGCATGTTACTTTCGTATTTTATTGCTATTTGACATGTAATACTAAAAACGTTTTTTTTTAGGTGTAGCGATGGTGTCGAAATATCAGAGGAGGAGTGATCAGCAGTCATGGGACTTCGCAGCGATACAAAGAAATGCTAGGAATACACTAAAACGTCGCGTACTAAATAAAAATTAAGACGTTAAGGACAATAAAAAAGTATTGGGCGATATTCTAGCTGTTTTCAACAAAAACAAGAACAGTAGTTGATAAATTATCTCTTGGAGGTGAATGTACGTTTCTTTGGAATTACTGTAGCTGATTTGCGCAGTCTTGTTTACCAACTGGCTGAACGGAATAACATCCTCTATGGTTTCAATAAAAAAAAGAATTTAGCAGGAAAAGATTGGGTAACTAGATTTAGAAAGCGTCATCCTGAGCTTTTGTTAAGAAAACCTGAGGCCACTTCAGCAACAAGGGCACAAGCATTTAACAAAACAAATGTAACCAATTTTTTTGATATTTTGGAGGATGTTCAAAAACATCACTTGTATTTTTTTAATAGCGTTTAGAATGTTGATAAAACTGGACTTATGACTGTCCACTTAAAGTCTTTAAAGGTTTTTGCTATAAAATTGCGGCAGCAAGTCAGATCTCTTATATCTGCAGAGAGAGGTGTTCTCAGCACATTTGTAATTTCTATGTCAGCTGAAGGAGTTTTCATTCCTCATCGTCATCATTTTGGCTTTACAACCCTGTGTGGGTCCTAGCCTTCCCAAGAATTCTTCTGCAGTCATCCCTATTCATGGTCTTCCTCCGCCAAGCATGTATTTCCATATTTCTCATATCTTGGTCTAGGTTATCTAGGAATCTTGTTCTGGGTCTTTCTCTTCTCCTTTGACCCATAGGTTTAACAAGGAGCGTTTTTCTAGCTGGATCGGTTTGCTCCCTCCGCATTACATGGCCTACCTACCTCAGACGTCCTATCTTAATGTGTTTTACAATATTTGGTTCCTGGTATATTCTATAGAGATCGAAGTTGTATCGTCTTCTCCAAACACCATTTTTATTTACCGCTCCATACATTCGCCTTAGTATTTTTCTCTTGAAACATCCTAACATGCTTTTATTGCTTTTTGTTAAAGTCCAGGTTTCTGAACCATATGTTAGGACTGGGCGTATTATTGTTTTGACGAGTTTTACTTTAATACTTCTTAAGATAACTGTAGATTTAAAAAGAGATTAAGTCCAAAATAGCAACTATTAGCCGTACAAATTCTGCGGTAGTATAATTTTCGGTATTGACGAACGTCCCCAGGTATAAAAATTCGTTAACTTCATTAATTTTCATTCCACCTTTTATGAATTTTTTTAAACAGCGGATGAAAGTGGAACTTGAAGACAGCGATCCACCTGGAACAGCTTTAGTTTGTACTTCGGGGTTGATGCAAATTAAGATTTTCACACAATGGTTTGACCTTTTTTTGGAGTTTGCAAAAGCCATTCGAAGACGACCCAGTTTTGCTTATACTTGATGGACATTCTACCCATACAAAAATCTAGATTTCATTAAAAGGGCTAGCGAAAAATCACATAACTGTAGTTTGCATTTCCTCTCCCCACTGTAGTCATAAGCTGCAGCCACTCGATATTTCTTTCATGAGGCTCTTTAATACTTATTATGCCCAGGTGATCGAAGAATTCTTGCTTATAAATCCTGGTAGATTATTAACACATTATCAGGTATATAAACTTCTTGGAATGGCATTTCCATTTTTAGCTACTATAACTAATGAGGTAGTGAACTAATAGCTAGTGAGGTAAAGTACAGAAATTTCCGTGCAAGATTCTATCTCTAGTCAAAAAGCTCAAAATCAAGAACTGGGTGTGAAATACCAAAAAAAAACTTCTGCTGTGATCTCAGGAAAAGATTTGGCAGATTATCAACACAATATTCTTCGACGTCAAGAGACACCACTTACAAGTAAAGAAAACGCGCCTTCTGGAGAGATAGATTTCCGATCAGCAACCTATGCATCCAACGCTTCAGTTTATATATTTTTCAATGACCACAGACAAAATGTCACTGTAGGATCTGGAGATCCAAACTCTATATTCGTTCTAATCTCTAAAGACTCGCCAAAGCCAAGTTATACAACATTCCAGCCCAGTTCCCTGCCTTATTTCGGTACCTCATTTGATTTAAGCAGCAATTACAAGGGCAAGGGGCACTATACTTTTGTTGAAAGCCCACAGATTATTGTTCCAATTACTAAAGCAAATATTATCAACCGAGAAAATAAGCGAAAAAAAGAAACAACTGCAGTTTTGACCTTAAGCTCTTTTAGGATGGAACTAGTAGCCGCAAAAGCAGAAAAATAAAAAAGGATAGCTTAAGAAAATAAAGCTGGATCTGAAAAAAGAAAAGCAGAGTAATAAGACGAATGAAGAAAGCAAAAAAAATTTAAAGGAAAGCAGAAAATGAAATAAAAATCAGCGAATCGTGCTTTATTTAAGGATAAGTATAAATAAATTGTTAGGGCTGTTTAAGATGAGCATATAAACCTTGTTCTGGGTGTGAAGAAGAAGTCTTTCATTTAATTTTACATCCGGCAAAGTGGCCACCTAATGGCGAGTTTGCCCCACCCCGCAGGGCAATCTGGCCATTTGGTAGGGTTAGGGTAAAAAATATGTATCTAAAAAATCTTTCCCTACTAGGCTTACAGGTTTACAAGAAACAAATTGTGTTAGATGCCTTCCATAGTTTGTTCCTCTATTTTGACGCAATTGTCACTTTGATAAAACAACGAATTATCGGTTTATGTTTAATTTTTAATTTTATCTCTTGTTTTCCAAATCAATGTGCTCAGCTTAACTGACACCCGAGGTAATGTCGCAAAATAAATAAAAAACTCAGTTTCCTTTTGCTACTAAAACCCGAAGTATTGTCTTAAAATAGAATCCTGGCAGTTTCTCTATATTTTATACAATAGGACATTTCTCATTTAGTGTTCTACAATCCAATCTCTCGTCACAAAAAATCGAAACAAGAGTTTAAAACTAAGATATATTTTATATTTGAAAGGAAAAGCTATAAATATGTAATGAAACGTAGCCAACTTTTTCAGGTGAGTTCTAATATTGCTTTTGTTTTGGTGACAACCTAGAAATTATACAGAGTGTCTCTAGTACTAATACGGCTAAACTGTAGAGTGTATATAAAAAAAAGTTAATAAGAAAACTTATGTTTGTCAAAAAAGTAGTTTTAAAATTCTTTTTGATTATACAGGGTCAATCAGAACACCAGATTTAATTAAAGCTGTTTTTTAATAGGACAAGGTGTATAATAAACTATGATTAAACCATTTTTGAAAATGTTTTTTTTAATATAAAGAGTTTATTAGTTTTATAGGTAAATAATTAATAATTTTCGAAATATTCATACTTACTAAAAATGGTAAAATTTAAAGAGCATACGGTGGCGCTGCTATTATTGTACGTAACACCATACCACACTATGAGGAAACAATGTATTAGACAAAAAATATACAAGCTACAGTAATCTCTGTCAGTTCTCAACCATGGTCTTTTGACATAGCAGAAATATACAGCCCATCAAGGCTTATCACCACAGCAGAATATGAAGACTTTTTCAAACATCCATCAAACAAATTCTTACTTATAGGTCCAAGCAACTGGAATGCCAAGCATACAGACTGGGGGGTCGATATTATGTACGACAAAGGGAAAAAATCTCAGACAAGCCATAGCTAACACAAACAGCTCTTACTTATCTACAGCGCAAACCCACCTACTGGTCATTAGATCCAAATAAAATCCCAAGATCTACTAGACTTCTTTATTATCCATAGCATGGCCTTATATTAGTTTGACATACAAGCATCCTGGGATCTACGATATGATCCACCGACCATACTCCCATAATTGTCACACTATCTACGCAAATTCAAAAACGTCCGAATATCCCTAAGTTGACAATATCAAAAACTAAGTAATATGTATTCGAGTCTTACATAAATGAAAATTTAAATTTAAATATATGATTAAAGCAACTAGACGTTATCGTTAACGCTGTGCTTCTTCTTGCCAAAACTATACATGCAGCCGCTGATAGAGCTACACCCTCTCAAAATGACAAAGAACCAAGTGACACCAACATGCCCGTGTATATAAAACGTCTTGTTGCACAAAAAAGACAAGCCAGGCGCATATCGCAAAAATGTCGTAATCCTATAGATAAAAATAAATACAATAGATTCACACGACAACTTAAAACTGATCTACAAGACGCGAGGAATGATACATTTAAACTATTCATCAACAGATTGTCAAAAAAGACCATAGCATTTGGAAAGCAACAAAATTATTTAAGATGTCTACACAGCACATATCACCTGTAAGGAAAGCTGATGAAAGCTGGAGAAAAACTGAACAAGAAAAGGCATCAATCTTTGCTGCACATCTCTCACACGTTTTTGTTGCTCCTGAATTTAATAACAATAATAACGAAAAATAAGTTAAAAACTTCTTAGACACTCTATACCCAATAAAGCTACTAATCAATTGCTTTACTCCTAATAATGTGAAAGAACAAATTTCTAGATGCAAATAAGTACAAAGCACTAGACTTCGACATGATTACCAGACTAAAATTAAAAAAATTACCGAGAAAAGCAATTGTCCTACTAACAATGATATATAGTAGTATCATAAAATTAGCCTACGACCCTTACAAAATATTTTGACAAGGAATCATTTTTCTCTTTCTCGTCAGTTAAAAAAACATCATAACATTGCTCCGCACTACCAGTTAATACATTTTTAAATTAAAATCAAACATAGCAGATAGTTTTACTTCTTTTACTTTATTATTATTAAGGAGAGGTATCCAATTTCTACTGTTACAAAATAGAATTGAGACAGTTTCTCCATATTTTATTCGATGAGACATATCCTATTAAGTTTTGGAAAGCGCCAAAATTTACAGAGAAAAGTCCGAAACGAAATTTGAAAGTAATAAATATAAATTGGATTTTTGAAAGGAAATGGTGCTATAATGTGCAAATGTGACGAATAAAATAAAAAACTAGATGATATATATATATATCTATATATATATATATATATATATATATATTATATATATATATATATATATAATATATATATATATATATATATATATATATATATCGTCGGTTTACTGCCAAAACCAGATAAGTGCATTTTTTGCCATGTTTGAGTTAAGTGCATTTTCGTAATCAAAATCCGTATATAAATGTACTGCGTAAAACAGATAAGTGTCGGACAATGGAAAAGAGGTGAATTATGTAGACTTGTTTTGGCACATATTTATTTTGGTCAAAACCGTACAACTGAAACAAGTTAAGTGCACAATTAACGAAACGTATAAATTTCATATGAAAAAAGCAAATTAATTCTTCTAGAAAAACCGGTTAGATGACACTTAACTTACTTTTGCTGTTAAAGTATAGTACATTTAAGCGTATAAAACAGACAAGTGCAATTATCTTGTTTTTGAAGTTTATTTTATCGATACTTTAGCATGCCCAAGTGTGCAAAACCAGATAAGTGTCGTTTAACTTTTTTACATGAATTATGTGACAAAAAACTTACACCGCCAAACTAAATTAAAACCTCACTTATTTTGTTATTGCTGCAATGTTATTTCATTGCAGAGGGCTCTGTAAACATTGTAAACATAACCTTAAATATTGGTGTACTTTGTATGCATATCGGTGCATATCGAAAAGAATTGTGTTACACTTGAAGAAAGTGCTTTTTAAATTGTAAAATATCAAACCAAACGAAAATATCTAGATTGTTAATTGAGTATAAATAAAATTCACTCAATGTATAAACAATCATGTGAATATGATAATACCTCACCTGTATCTTCAATCAATTATAGATGCATTTTTTGTAATAACTACAACTATTCTTTCTTCACTCCAAAGTAAGATTAATGCCAGCTCTGCACACTATACAAGACTAATGATGAAGAAAAAAAAGGCAAGTACAGACACAATATGAAGAACACGTAGCTCGAAAAGAAGATTGCTACACAGCAAAAGCAAGATACAAAGCTAGAGCTATGAAAGAGGCCAATTTCGTATGTGCTATATTTGACATCCAAGCAGATCTCTGGAAAATGAATATTTTATTTGACCCTAGGTTGATGGAAGACCGAACAAAGTGAAAAAAAAAGATGTACAGACAGCCAAGACCCACCTTGGGTTGTAACGCTACGTGATGATGATGACTAGTGTAAATGCATTATCAGTGTTTTCCGACACTTGCAGTGGGCAAAACAGAAACCAAAATGTTAGCGCTTTGGTTAAAAAAAAATCCCAACTTGATAAATATAGAGTAAAAGTTTCAGGAAAGTGTACACAGCTATATGAGAGTGGACAGTATGCACAGTGTCACTGAATGAGCCCAGAAGTATGTTCCTGTGTATACAATGCATGACTGGCTAACAATATTTTGCATGGCCAGAACAACATCATCAAAAAGAAACCGTTTGTTGTGCAGGAACCTAAATATAAAGATTTTCTTGACTTAGAAAGCCTTTCTAAGCTTATTAAAAATAAAACGAGAGACATGAAAAACGAAAAGGTAAACTGGTTAAAAGTTAAGTGTGTTCGATACCGAAAGGCTAAACCAGAAATCCTTGATAATATAGGTATGATCATACCTCAGAATACAAAGAGATAAACGTTTTTGGAAGAAGTCGAAAAATATCTTATTTGAAAGAAATAACATTAAAAGACGCGTATACGAAGATGCGACTTATAAGTTTAAAAAAAACCAAATTTATTGAAGTTGTGCAATTCGGGTGTGATTTCAGATGAATTTCACTCATATTATTATAATTTACCATATTCCGACGATGTTCAACACATTATTCCTGAACCAGCACTTGAAGATAGAAATTCTGAATTTGACATTTAAGTTAAAGATACTTTAAGTAAAGTTAGCAATTACGCCAATTATTTTAGGCAAATAGGTTAAGTACAGTTTTTTTTTTGGATTTTTTTTATTTTTTAATATTTCTTAATTTTTTTCTGATTTTTGACGTTAATTATTTTCATAGTACCACATTCTATGTTATTTTATCGGTTATTAAATGTTTCCTTTCATCTAGTTGTTTTACTATAGACTTAAACCTTTAAACTTGATTTTCACAAAACTAACAAAATATAACTTATCTGGTTTTGGCAGTAAACCGACGATATGTGTGTGAGTGTTTAGATCAATTTCCGCGGTCAGGTAAATAAAAATTACCAAGTTCTCGTGAAGAACCGTCTTGAGAATTTAATACTCGACGTTTCGACACCCATTTTGAAGTCATTATCTTCTTCTTCTACTTTTTGTAGATCTTTCGATCTGTTTAATTCTGAAGCTGCCTCTGGTTAATTTCTTGGGAGGTAGATTGCCAACTATCCCTCCATCTTTTAGGTGGTCTTCCGGGGGGTCTTGAACCGGGCGGATTGTTTTCTAGGGCAATTTTTGGGAGTCTATTCTCATCCATTCGTCTTACATGGTTGTACCACATCCTCTTGCGCTGCCTTCCCCATCTTACAATATCTTGAATTTTGCACTGCTCTCTAATGTTTGTATTTCTCACTCTGTCTCTTCTTGTTTTCCCCATTATTGTTCTTAGGGTTTTCATTTCGGCAACCCTTAGCATCTGTTTCGTTTTGTTGGTATCTTCGCGCACTTCTATGACATATGTCATGATCGGTCGTATGCAAGTCTTATAGATTCTAATTTTACTATCTGTGCGCATATACGGATTTGACCAGACTATCTCCCGCAGACATCCTGACAGTGCAGATGCTTTGTTGATTTGACTCCTCAGGTCCTTTACTGGGTCGTGGGTGCTTGATATATCTATGCCCAGATTTCTGAATTGCATCACCTGTTCTATGGGGTTGTCCTCAACCACTAACTTACATCTGAGCGGATCTTTTGCTATTGTCATACATTTAGTTTTGTTGGTAGAGATGTTCATATTTAGTAGTCGGCTTGTTTGAAAGAACTGAAAGAGCTGCTATTGGAGATCATCTTCTGATTCGGCAATAATTGCTGCATCGTCTGCGTAACACACCATACCAATTCTTTTGTTGCCCATTCTATATCCTTTCTATATTCTATATCCATTCTATGAAGTCATTATCAAGAGCGGGAAACGGTTCTGTTCGGTATATTAAGATCTTAAACTTGAACGGAAACGTATCCATTCTAAACTTCCTGTGAAAGTTAATCTTTTGCCAAAGAAACTATTTCTCATTGAATTTAAAATTTTCAATCTGAAACTCTTAGAATCTGATGTCCTTCTAAATAAAAAACATAGACAGACTAGACTCAAATGATCTTTATTTGAAGAATATTTGCTTGCGCTTCTTGGCTGCTACCACAAAACGTAAACAACTTTCATTCGCTACTCACTTTACTTCACTGGAAAACAATAATATCTATTATTCTTTTATACTTCTATGAAGAATCCAAAAACACTTTTCTTTCTTTAAAACCCTTACCAAACTGCTTCGTTTTCTTTTATTAAAATCCCTACTTGTTTTTCTTTCTTGCCCAAGGCCGTATCCTGGTCGGTGGATTGGAAGGGGTCGTAACGCACCTATTTCTTGGCCACACAGAAGTCCAGGTCTTAATCCCATGGACTTTTACTTTGGGGGTTTATGAAAAAGAAACTTTGTTCTGTAACAATAGAGGACGAACAACAATTGAGGGTTAGAATAATTGAAGCTGCAAATCAATTTTGTCAGAAAAATATGATTTTTCAGCGCATTCGGTTTTCCTTATTAAAACGATACCGAATGTGTATTGAAGAAAGTGGGGTTATTTTAAACATTTATTGTAATATCATATTTATAGAGGATATAGACTTTTTTGTACTTGTTGATTCATTAAAGCCATTTATTTAGTTGCACTTCATGTTTTAAATTTTAATGAAAATGGCTGTAAGTCAATAAAAACTGTTTTTTGAAAAAAGTGATTAAAGGCAAAAAAGTTTTAAAAATAATGTGTTAAACTAATGTTGCCACAAAATTCATTTGACTTAACGTACTCAAAAGCTGGAATTTAGATTTAGCTGAAAAAATGCTTTCAGAACGAGAAAGTAACGTGCCCATTTTTAATACAAAATGTCAAGTAGTTTAGGGGATAATACAAAAGGGGCTATAATTTTTTTTGTGTACACTTTTGTACTAAGCTATGTTGGATTCAGGCAATTTATTTTTATCCCCGAAATGCGTGATTTAATTTATGACATACCTTTTTGAAACATCTTGTATACAATGTACACTGTGTGTAAGTCGAATGGAATAAATTAGCTTTTAAATAAAAGACGAAGTATGAAAAAAAAAACAGTCGAATACGTCGATTAGTATTAGATACCAACTTGCTTATTTTAAATAAAATACCCTATATATTAATTAATTTTTAGATTCCTCAGATTATTTTAGATATTTTTTGAATATAATGTCCTGTACCTATCTTTGACTGTTTCGGAAATATTAAGTAAAATGCAAAAATTCACATTTAGAAAAGAAAATTACCTACCTATTTGCCGAAAGTCGCTACAACATATTAAAAAACTTCTAATCAATACAAATATAAACAATAATGTCAATGAAGGAGATGCTTAAAATGCTCCCTATGAACGAATGTATTGGCACCTCCATAACCGTGAACATAAATTTCTTCTAACGTTACTCAACATCTCAGATGTGATTGATCTCATCGCAAGCGTTATTCGTCTTCGTAAGTCAACTAAGTTAGAGAGTTTAGTTTTTATACAATACTTATCACATATCCCCATAACAAAAAGTCTAATGACGTCAAATCGGGGGGTCGTGGTGGCCATTCCATCGATCCTCGCCTCCCTATCCACCGATTTGGAAATATTTGGTTGAGGTACTGCTGGACATGGATTTGGTAAGGAGGTGGTGCTCCATCTTGTTGAAACCATATTATATTCGCTGAAACTTGTGGGTTTCCTGAATCGGGAGACAAGTTGGCTATCATTGTCATTACATTAGTTTGGAGCAATGCTAAATAAATGCCGCCATTCAAATTGCAATCTATGAAAAGGAGACCTATAATCTGATTTTCAATAATTCCTGTCCACACGTTAACCTTCTCAGGATATTAATCATTACCTTTTCTCATCCTGTGAGGATTTTGCCTAGACCAATAGCGGCAATTTCACTGATTATCATGACCGTAAAGAGTAAAGGTGCATTCATCAGAAAAGAAAACATATTCTAATTGGATCACATTTCTGTCTAACACATACCTTCATTTCTTTCACTTTTTTCAATTAAATCTTTTGCCCCCGTACAATATCGGTAGTAAAAGATATAGTTGTATATTTAGACAAAAACAAAATATACCATATTTTACACTCTAATTTTGGATTTCCTTTATTTAAAATATTGAAACTTTAATTAGTGCTGACGTTTGTTTACATGCTTAGAAGTATGAAAATGAAAAAAAGTGAAAAACCGAAATTTGTTGGATAACGATACTTTACGTAGGTGGTGTCGAAACCTCATTAGCCTCAAAAAACAAAGTTTATTATTTTTTATAACAGCTTATAATGAAAAGAAATATAAATCAAATTATAACTATTGTTTGATAGCATTAATAAACCCTGTTACTTTCGTTTCTCATTGCCTTTAGCTTTTAAATAGCCCCCAAAATTGTATGGCATCAATGAAAATTAATGGAATTAAAATTTAATGATAATATCTTGTTTTCGGTGAATTTGTTTGCAACAAAATAAATGTAGTATTAGCTGAATAATTTTGTAATGATTATAGGTTATCTGCGAGCAGCAGATTTTATTCTGGGTTTTATTTACAGTGAAAAATTTAACGAGGATCGGCGTTTGAGTTCATTATACAGAATTAAACAAAGCTTATCCATCCTGGAATTATATACGATTTGTTCGCGGCTTAAAATTCAGTGTGCTTTGTAGATAATAGGGCCTACCCATTATTTTGGAACAGGACCATAATTGTATGACAAAGATAAATACTGTTTTACATACTGACTCTTTCAAAAAACTTAAAACAAATAGTGGGAAAATTTTATATACGAAATTTTAAAAGAAGAAAGAAAGATTTTATAATTTTGATGATAGGACGAATTTAGACTTATGTAGAAGCTAAACACTGATTTGCTGCTTGTAAAATATTAAAAACTATTTATATTAAGCAACGTTATAGAAAAACTGGCGCAGTCGATTGTTTTTCAATCAGGTCTTTGTTTTAATCCACACATATTGTTATATGTATATTTTAAGTACATTGACATTATTGTTTAGATTTGTATTATTTAGAAGTTTTTTAATATGTTGTAGCGACTTTCGGCTAATGGGTAGGTAATTTTCTTTTCTAAATGTGAATTTTTGCATTTTACTAAATATTTCCGAAACAGTCAAAGATAGGTTCAGGACATTATATTCAAAAAATTTCTAAAGTCATCTGAGGAATCTAAAAATTAATTAATATATAGGGTATTCCATTTAAAATATGCAAGTTGGTATCTAATAGTAATCGATGTATTCGACTGTTTTTTTTTTTCATGCTTCGTCATTTATTTATAAGCTAATTTATTCCTTTTGACTTACACACAGCGTATATTATATACAAGGTGTTTCAAAAAGGTATGTCATAAATCAAATCACGCATTTCGGGGACAAAAATAAATTGCCTGAATATAACTTAGCTTAGTACAAAAGTGTACACAAAAAAAGTTATAGCCCCTTTGGCATTATCCCCTAAACTACTTGACATTTTGTATTAAAAATGGGCACGTTGCTTTCTTGTTCCAGCCATTTTTTATTAAAATTTAAAACATTATGTGCAACTAAATAAATGGCTTTAATGAATTAACAAGTACAAAAAATGTTTATAGCCTCTATAAATATGATATTACAATAAATGTTCAAAATGACCCCATTTTCTTCAATACACATTCGGTAGCATTTTAATAAGGAAAATCGAATGCGCTGATTAAAGCATATTTTTGTGACAAAATTGATTTGCAGCTTTAATTATTCTAACCCTCAATTGTTGTTCGTCCTCTATTGTTACAGAATACAGTTTCTTTTTCATAAACCTCCAAAAGCAAAAGTCCATGGGATTAAGACCTGGACTTCTAGGTGGCCAAGAAATCCAATCCACCGACCAGGATACGGCCTCCAAAGGTTTTTCCGGACTTCATTACTGTAATACGGTGAAGCGCTATTTGGCGCATATTTTGCCTTTTTACAATATTTACTCCTTCCAATTACTCTTGTAAATCGGTTGCCAAGAACTGCAAATAATTATCATCATTTAAAATATTGAAAAGAAATACTGGGCCTATTAAATTGTTATGCACAATTCCTGCCCAAACAATTACCTTTTAAAGTCCTTTGGTGATGAGTTTTTTTACGTGAGGATTTTCGTCTGCCCAAATGTGCTTGTCATGATGGTTTAATATTCCATTTCTACAGAAGGTAGCCTCGTCGGTAAACAAAATATTTTTTTTCGATTATTTTCCATTAATAACCAATCACAAAATCCAATGCTTTTAGGACAATCTTTAACCAATAACTCCTGAACCGTTGTTAATTGATAGGTTTTATGCAGCTAATCCTTTAAACGCCTCCAAACCCTTACACGAGAAACATTTATTTGAGCAGCTATTATCCTTGTACTTGTTCCAGGGATCTCTTCAATGATTCCTAAAATGTCTTCATCAGTTGCATCCATTGTTGGACGACCACTATTGCCAGCAACTTGCGGTTGGAATGTATCCGTTTCCCGTAAACGACGATCAATGATCAGAAATAATCGTCTATTGGGTGTATTTCGATTGGGGTATTTTACTGCATAACGCCTTGTGGCTCCTCCACCATTTCCACTACATTCACCTACGATATTCCCAATAGTTTATTTTTAATATTAATCTTATTCACACAATAAATGATAGGAGGTCAAAAAGTTTTAAAAATAATGTGTTAAACTATAATGGCCACAAAATTCATTTGATTTGAACGTACTCAAGAGTTTGAGGGGGGGATTTAGGGCTGAACAACCCCCTTAAAATTTTTCTGTGAGCTTAGATTTTGTTGTTTCTTTTGTGTGAAAAATGCTTTCAGAACAAGACAGTAACGTGTCCATTTTTATTACAAAATGTCGAGTAGTTTAGGAGATAATGCAAAAAAAAAACAATTTTTATTTTGTAACTTCAAAGGGCTGTAACTTTTTTGTGTACACTTTTGAACAGAGGTAAGTTGTATTCAATCAATTTATGTATATATACAATTATAATTGATGATTTTTTGAATAATTCTCTGTTACTACTATTATTTTAAAAGTTAAGGTACATTACATTTTGAATTGGCATATAGTGTTGCATTCAAATATAAATGAACATCTGCTGAATGTAGTTTTGCAGTCTTTAATTAAACAATATTTCACGGTAAAGTACCTACTCCAGTTTCCCTAAATTGCCATCACCCTCCATTTCATTTAGTGCCTGTAGGATTCACGAACATTCTTAATAATTTCCTTTGCGTTTATTCCTACAATGAAGTAAAGGAACTACATATTTCATGTTTTCAATGTAATATTGATATTTCATTAATAATTACCAGTTTATATCGTTTACAAAGTGAAAACTGTAACCCGATCTTCTACCTCTTACTCTATATATCTAAGTTATATTTCTAATTAAGTCTAATCCTCATAACTAGACGCTTTGCACCCTCATCTTGGATTAGAAAGAGCCGTTTGGCTTTCTCCCCAAGTTTGTTCCTAACTTACTCTGACAAGTACGTTTTGACTTAATTTATGGAATTTTAAAATACACAAGAAAAGTACAATGGAAATCTATTTAAAATCTACGAGGGTGGGCTAGTGAAATGTTATGACTTAATTTTACTTATTTTGTGTATAAATGTTTGGAAAGGATGACAATAAACATACAGAGTAATTAATTTAAAGTTCTATAAATAGTAAAAATCTATTAATTTGCCTTTTTTCGGTACAAAGGACCCCGCCACTTTTTTCAGGTAAAAATGGTTTTAGGTAACTTTCCAGAGAGACAGTTTTGCTCATGCTGATTAAAACTGGTCCCTACGCCAAGACTTTCAATTTTTATTTTTACAGTCCCCTAAATTAAGAGTCCCCTAAATTAAGAAATGCAATTTTTAGGTCGGACCGGTAAAGTCGTTTCAAGACTTTTAGTTTCGTTAAGAATGTTAGAATTAGATTCAAATATTTGAATGAGTAATGACTTTTCTAATTTTGTAGAAGGTTTTTCTAATTTATGTAATAATATTATAGAGGCTTTCTCATAAACGATTAAGGTTAAAAGCCTAAAGGTAGCAATTTTAGAATGTGCTAGAATATTTTTGTAAAATTTGGAAATACCAAAGTTTATGTAATATCATAAAAACATAGAGCTTGTGTTTGAGAAATCACAGAATTTGATTGGTTAGAGGCGATGTCGTGATAGGTGGGATATGTGTGTTTGATTGGTGAGAGTGAGAAGAAGGGGTTGAAGGGAAGGAAATTATGTTTTACTCTAGAAAAGAGGATTGCTGTAATTTGAACGTCGAAAGAAGCAAGATAGCCGAGGTCTTGTCAAATAAATGTAAAAAGTGTTTTGGGTTTGTGGAACAAGCCTCAAGGATTGGTAGCAGTGGACAACGAAAATGCATCCTGTAATAAACAAACACGTGTATAGTATATTTGGTATAAGTCGTTTAAGTGAAAATCCTTTTGGATTCAGAAATTGGACTTC
Source organism: Diabrotica balteata (assembly GCA_918026665.1). Taxonomy (NCBI): domain Eukaryota; kingdom Metazoa; phylum Arthropoda; class Insecta; order Coleoptera; family Chrysomelidae; genus Diabrotica; species Diabrotica balteata. The sequence continues at coordinate 113,006,219 of OU898284.1, read as the reverse complement.
TGTGCAATAGAAGTTTGGTCCAGGAGCTTTTGTGGAGAGACTGTTATTGTGTTAGTGTATGCAAGAGACGTTGACAAGCAGAGGAGATAGCAGGCGTGTATAGAGCAACTTAGAGTACGATCAATAATACTCGGGCTTTGCGCTTCAATATTAGGATCAGGTCGCAATTTAACATTTGATAATTGGTTTATCACCATATCTCTTGTTAATAAACTTCTAGAAGACCATAATATAACTGTAGTTGCTACCATCAGAAAAAAAAACAGAAAAAAATTCCACTGGAATTTTTAAACGGTAAATTACGACCAGTGAATTCTTCAATGTTTGATTTTGGGAAAAATATTACCTTAGTATCACATATTCTAAAAAAAGACAAAGTGGTTCTTGCTGTCTCCTCCCTACATACAGATGATGGATTTGATTCCGAAACTGGTGAAAAAAGTAAACCTAAAATGATCACATTTTACAACATCACAAAAGATGGTCTAGAGTGTACTTATCAAAAATGAGCTGCCTACAATGATAGCAGGAACACCAGAAGATGGCATATGGTGATATTATATAATATAATAAACATTGCCGGCATCAATGGACATGTAGTTTACAACGCAAACAATCCCGACGAAAATTTGGCCAAGAATATTTATCTTAAAAAAAAACACAGCATTTAACGAGTTCAGAAGTTGCCATACGACAATTAATTGACTGTGTACAACCTGAAATTGTACAGCTCATGTGTCAAGATTGTGTTACACAAAATTTTGAAGTTTGAGAAATATTATCAAAAATTTACCATTGTTGTTCTTTTTTGCGGTTTGCTTGTATTAGTTCCAAATAAAGAATTGTTGTTTGTTTAAATTGATAAAATATGTTTTATGTTATAAAAGAAGGTAGACCATAAAACTTGTATTAAAAAAATTGTTTTTTTTAACTTTTTGTAAAATATTTAAATACATAATGTGTGTCTCTTAGACAGCACCCGACCTTTGGTGTAAAACAAATTCAACCATGCCGCGAAGGGTTAAGCTTAATCTGAATATTGTCGATTAAGATTCACATTTTCTTGGAAGCTATTCGGAATAAGTTTGAGATTGGTATAATCATTTTCTCCAATTCTGTAGCTAAATTATCCATCTCTGGTCTTATTTTCCATAGACATTGGCCTAAAGAACAAGTATGAACAATATGTATCTCTATTTTTCGTAATATGGACCATATATTCTAATTTGATTTCATTTATTATACAGCTAATTTGAAATATTTTTTTCAATTTTACGTTTAATCTCAACATTAGCACCCAGTTCACCGAAATTCTTAAGACACGCCTAAAACACCACATTAAGTTAAAAATTATTTCTAAATTGGAATACAGTTGTATTGTATTAAGTTTTGTTTATCATTCCTAATATTGCATGGTAAATTAATTCAAATTTATACCGTTTTAGTTATTCAAAACTATTTACTACGTCAAAGATTGGCAACATTTCACAGTGTTGGTAAATTTTATAGGCGAGTAATATGTTTACTTATAGTAAACATTTAACTTTATATTGTGTTTTATTAAAAGTTATTTAATTTAAAAACTGTAAAATAAAGTTTCGCCTTCGCCTTGGGCGTCGTGAGTTAAACTAGACGTTGATAAAGAGTCATAAAACTATCAAATTAGTTGAAATAAAATATATACTTCGTATCCAGCAGAGGATTTTGCGACGTTTTATATTACAAAACAAATTTTGGTTTGAATTCTGAAATATTAGTCTCGTCACATAAAGAGGCCGATACCATAATAATATTACACATTCTGTCAGCAAAAATGGAGGGATATACAAAATGTATAATCGACTGTAAAGTTACCAATGTGCCGATTTTAAAGACCTTTCAACTAAAGAAGTTTAGATGAGGGTTGGAACAAAGGACAACGAAAGATTTATAGGTATCCACGAACTCTCTATGGATTACTCCCTAAGGAAATGTTGACCAGCCTTTCATATTGGAAGGTATTTCTATTAAATTATAGTCTCCTATCTAGAGTGGGAAGTGAAGAATATTTGAGCAAAGATGTTTTCGATGATATGATATTGTTAAATCTGTTATTCTTCTTTATACACCTAACGACAATATTAAGTGTATTAATACTCTAAGAGGTATTTTGGCCACTATGAAACCTATTCATAAACTGCCTCCTACTTTAGACAGTCTGAGACAAGACTGCCTTCGTATACACTTCCAGACGAAAATATGGCTATGTAGTGCGACACCAAGACATGTCTGCCAAATCCGTTGCTAAGTGGCTAGAGTAAACAAAATGGAGAGCTGGTACCAGTTTTAAGCACGGAACCCATGTTGACGAAAGATACATATATTCTGAACAGTTGTAAATGTAAAAAAGGTGAGTCAGCTTTTGCCTTTTTATGTGAAGAATAATTATATTAGCTTTTTTATATAATTTTCTGTACAGGGCCCCAATGGTCGTGTAAAAGCAAACAGATCAAATGCATTGGTTCTTGTAAATGTGTGGCATAGGCGAAATGTGGCAATAAAGGTAATATACGTGAAACAATTTTAACCGTAGAAGATGTTAGTTCTTTTGAGAATACTGAAGAGTCTGACTTAGAATAAGATAACTAACATAAGATATCTAGTGAGTAAGAAATAGGTAAGTACATAGATTTAATTGTTTTTATTACTATCCTTTGTTCTTGAATCAGAAATGTATTGCCAAGGAAAACCGATGCCATTTTAGATGTGTATATTCCAAGCTTTTGAACTTTAACCGCTTTACTAAGTCCTTAGTAAGCTTTATAATAATAACAATAACCTGTACGAAAATTTTTGGGGATACGGGATACCTCTACATACTAAGTCACCTAGGGCTCGATAACACAGAAAGAGTCCCACCAGAGCTCAATCCTTTTGATATCGTAAGTATCTGAGATAAGTAAATGTTCCCCTTTGAGGGAGTGCAAGCCGTATGGCTAAATCTGAACAATATTAATAATTAAATAATAGTAATAATAAGTATCCAACCTTAAAGATATACAACAATACCTATTATGATAACATAAATACTACTATATATTTTATCACTTACAGTAACACATACAGTAGTCTAAAAGTGTTCTGACAACAAAACGAGCCAAAGAAGTCACTATTTACGCTAGCAGTATTCATCCTCCTTATAATCAGCATCACAATGAAAAAACGACCATAACAACATCGTCATCAATAGAGTCGATTTGCGGTTGACTTTGGCACAGGAATCTCGCCCTTCCTCGCATCTCTGCGTTCAGCACTGTCAGTCGTGACATGCCGTTCGATTTATTTATTTTTTTCTTAAACTAATTATCCAATCGAAGTTCTAAAAAAACCCACATGTTCTCTGATTTTTGGTCTATAATGTTTATAGAAAGTAATTTTTTGCTAAACCCAATATTTTTCGAGGTAGAGCGAGGTAAAAGATTTTAAAAATATATGATTTTAGAACAAGTGATTTTGTATGAAGGCGCTCCGTATACAACAATGGTTTGACGTATTTTTATAAATAAAATAAAAATATTTCTAATGTCCAGATGAGTATGCAAATTTGATGAATGAATGTTCGGATATTGAACATCCGAAAAACGATGAAAAAAAAAATAATTGCATTTTTTTTTGTAAGGCTCCCCACCAACCCCCTCCCACTACGATTTTTGGACGACCAAGTGAAAAATGGGTTTTACAATTTAGCATTAAAGTTCCCACGGGATAACACAATAGGATCCTGTTTAAACTATACTAATAGAAACGGGAAGAGGTTGATTTTAAATGACATTTAAATACAATTTTAATTTTTCTTTACATTTAGTTTGGAAAATATTAAAACTGCAAATAAAACTGATCTAGATACACGTTTGTAAAACACAACTAGGTAAACGTTTGTTAAAATGATAATATATGTTTATCCACAAGCAAGGAAAGGTGGTCGATACTAATTCAGAAATGGTATCTGGTTGTCTTTTTCTTGGTTTATTTTAAGGTTCTTGAGAAGGTTGTGTTTAGGTTCTTCTTATTTATTTATCTGCTTCTAAGACGGTTTTGTGCTCAAATACAATTTTAAATTCTAGAAAAATTCTTAAGAGCTATATGGTGTATATAAGATATTGCTTGAAAAAAGTGTAAAGGGTATATATTCTAATACCGCACCTAGAAGAAGTATAGTTGTGCAAAGAAATTCATTATCATTATTCAGTCTTCATCAAACTCCTATATTCTTTGCGATTTTGTGCTCTTTGTTAGAAGCATTGTTGACGTCAATCAGGATAAGAGCCATCTCTTTGAATAACTAAAGAGATCACTTCTGTGACCACACCTATTTTGAACATTTTGGCTCTAAATCCATTTTGGCGGTCACCCAGCACATGTTTTTCTTTCAGATCTCACTAAGGCAACTTTTCACAAGCTTATATTAAACTAAGAACGCAAATTGGCCGAAATCGCACCTATTTCTCTTCACCTCTACTGGCTAGAATAAGGACAAACTAAGCTTTTCTCAACATTGTTGAAAACTGCTGTCGTTCAAGCAGTTTGTTTAGCAATCTCAGGAAAACATGCAGATATCTAGAGCGGCGGGTCTTACTGTCTCCGACATGATTTCATCTAGGCCAGGTACCTTTCGGATCTTCATCAATCCAACAACCTCAATGAATTCCAACTTAGTAAAAGTTTCCGCATCTACAAAACCAATAACCCTTTCACGCCTATCATTTACCTCAGGAAAGAGTTTCGGTATTAAACGGAGTTTCTTCTCCTCAGGCAGGAAGCAGGTTATCTTCACCCCTTCAGAAAATCTTAAAGCCCTGCCCCCAGATATCTCTTTCGTGATTCTAAAGCAGTTTAATCCACCTTTCTTTCTTTCATCTTCTTATCTCATTCCTGTATTCATTCTGTATTTGCTTTAATTCATTTATCCTCTCTTGCAAACCTCCTGCTTGTACTCTTCTTAACCTCCTACACTCCCTTCTTACTCTCATGTAATTTGTCGTTGGATATTCAAGCTGCTCGTTTCACCAGTATGGTTGTTTTCTTTTAAACCTCCAATTTAATCTTACACAAGCCAACCCCTCTACAGAAACCTCCTCATTTAAATATCTCTTTAGATTGATATCACATTTTTACGTTTCTGTCTTTTGCTAGCTATTTTAAAATTTACATGCTTGCAAAAGCTAAGCAATTCCTCTTCGAAAACAGTTCAGCTTACGACTCTGTTTAGAAATGTCGTTGAAACCAGTGTGATGTCCTGAAAGGATTTACTATTACCTCTTACGAATGTAGGTGCCTTACCGTCATTTAACACGGTAAGCCTAATGGCGTGGATCCATTCTGATAGATAATCTTCCATATTGCACTTGTGGGTTCCATGGACCATCCTTTGCATTTAGGTCACCAGCTATGACCACCGCTACAGTCTCCATTTACACCTCCAGCACAATCAAGTCAATGTACTCTTCATATACTGAAAGTGGGATGTTTGGTGAAAAATAGCAATTATAAACTACCAGGTTTTCGACACAATCCAACATATCCACTCCTAACGGAGTGTCTGGTAATGTCAGTTCCTAGATTCATCACGTATACGACAACGTCAGATTTCCTAATCTATTTGTAGCTTAAGTAAAAATCAAATTTAAAGCGCCCTCAAGCGGAGAGAGACAAATAGGATAAAACTAAAAAAGAAGGAGATTTTTTTCAAGAAGTGCAAAAAAGTATACCCTGTATTAGTAAGGGTACATACCCAGAAATATGGATGACTACTAAACATTGTATACCACTACCAATTCATCGCCCAAATGTAAATAATTCATTGAAACAAAAACACTAAATAACAGATAAAACCCTTAAAATAATTGAGAGTTGAAGAAATGTTTGTCAAACTATTATACATAGTGATGCAATAAGATGCAAGGCTAATAAATAACAATACTATCACAATATATGCAAAGAAATTGGGAGCCATGATTAAAACTGTACTAAAGCAATTTCTAATTGAAGGTGATTACTTGGCAACATCGCACTTAAAGCGACGAAATCATATTCCACTTATCATTCCATATTCGTATTATAACGTTGCAGGGGCGTACCAAAATAATGCAGTAAAATTTTATTGTTATTATAGAGAATCAAAAACCTTTGCAAAATACTTATTTTTTCATTATACTGAACAATCTGAAATTTCAATATACGATCTCTTTATTGCACTTCATTCTATATTTATAGAATTATTGTGTGCTGTAAATGGTATATTTGTTTTTTTTTAAACTTGATTTGAAAGTTTCCTTGTGTTTATTTGTTTTATATTCCATATAAATTAAAATAAACTAAGCTAAACTACTATCCTTTGAATGCGTGTACATATTAATGCCTTTTTAGTAAATTCTCGAAATATGAAAGAAAGATGGCACTAAATACTAAAGAGTTAATAGCTTTGAGATAATAGAGTTAATTCACTTAATGTCGTTTATTTGCCATCGGAATCAGATAAAGTTTCCGATATAGGAGACATTAATGATAATATTATTTATGAAGAAGGAATAAAATCGGATATTGCAGGTACATATGAAATTACCAGTGATTGGGAATTTTGACGATTCTGATTATGATATTCGGATATTCCTCTAAACCGCAAATAAAACGTCCAAAGGAAAAACCAGGCAAAAATAGTAAATCCAAATTGTCTCAAGTTGGGTAACAACAGATAATCCTTCGTACTCAATAGTAATTCAACATCAGTCTGATTGATATTTACTCAATATAAAAGCCAACCATGGAGGCAAGTATATGTTGAAGTTTTTTCACCCTTTTTCATAAACAAGTAATTAAGAGCCTTCTATATGTTACAAATATTTATGCATCGCAGTATAACCACCAAGATTTTGAAACATATGACATAGATTTAAAATATATATATATATATATATATATATATATATATATATATATATATATATATATTAGCATATGTATATTATCTGGTTCACACTGCTGTAAGTTGATATGTATTGCTCGAAGGATGAGGATAAAAAAGTGCACATTTTAAGAGAAAGTTTGAGCTGACATAGATTTCGTTTAATCAAACACGAAGAAAAGAAAATAGTGAAAAAACCGGTGCATCAGTATTAAACTTAGTACAGGGACAGCAATTTAAATTTGCTTTACCAGATGAAACCAAATTCGAAAATATTGACCACATTACAAAAAGAGATGATAGTACAAGAATGTCGGATGTGTAAAACTAATACTATTTATTTATGTAAAAGGTGTAGAGTGCATCTACACCCCAAATGTTTCGAAAAATTCACCAATTTAATTTTCATTTAATATAAGTATGTTCCGTTATTAAATATTGTACTATTTTTGCTTGAAAATGAGGAAAAATATCTTTTTGGTTGTAAACTAGTCTTAATTTATGTGTTTCTAATCCAATCTAATAAATTAATTGTCAAACTTCTGCTTCATAACGCTTCAAAATTTCAATAAACTTGTCGAACTAGTCAGCCTAGAGGTCTATTTAGAAAAATGCAATATATAACAAAAATCTTTAAAACTAGAACTTAAAGCCAAGAATATTAGAAATTAAGTGGAATAAACAAAGGACAAATCTTTCAGTTTTAAATGAGCTGAAAGTCAGCAAACGGCTATCCAGCATAGTCCATCTCCAGCAATTAAAATACTTTGGACATGTTATGAGAGCACACATAGAAAACATGGAAAGACTTATTATAATAGGACAGCTTATTAAGATCACGAAATCACATAAATATTTATTAAGGAATACAAAAATCTGTAACCTTACGTTGCGTATTTCCAATCAAAACAATATATATTTCAATTTCCACAAATTTAGGTCCCAAATAGACTTCGCTCTCCGTGGAATTTCTAAACAATTTCAGGTTAATTAAATTCATTTCCAGCTCCTTACATCCTTCAACAAATTGGCCGAGCTCCGTCATGAACCAAGATACACAATTTATTTTTGAAGGCGCCAAACTTCGGGAAGATAGAAAAACCTCTTGCTCTAATTAACCATTTAAATGAGAAAGTAAAGGAAAGATTAATTTTCTTCTGTTTGTTTAGGTATACATGAAATATACCATTAAATTAATCGTTAGTGGAATAACTGTTCGAGAAAGGGATATAACTGGTGCGTAAAACTGTTTAAACGGTAAGAGTAGGAAAGTAAATAGAGTATAGAACAAATAGGAGAGAGAAAGAGGCGGAAAGGTTACTACTATTAATTATTTTTAGCAACAGCCAATTAATAAAGTTATGTTGTAAAAATTGCAGGCCGAATCCGGGTCCAAAATAAATAATTTAGGGTCTTAAAATAGGTCAGTGAATGAAGGACTTAGTTCGTCAATTTAAAAAGTAGGTTTTTATAAAAAAAACATTTTAATTTGTAAAGTGATACGGTTGCTAATTATTCTTTAAGACAGTAAAAAAATAGGTACTAATTGAATATCGAAAAATAATTATTTCTTTACAAAATCCTCTTTTTGTTTTGTTTTGGACCGTTTGTCATGTAGCCCAGTTACATCTGACGTAGATAAAATATTTGTATTTTTTACTATTTTTGTTTTTGTTTTTTTTAACCTATTTTCTATCCTTCCATTATTGGATATAGGTCTCCCCCAGTTCTCTCCATCTTTCCCTATCTTGAGCTGTTCTCTGTCATGTGGGACCTCCTTGTTTTCTGATGTCATCTTTCCACCTCATCTGTGGTCTGCCTCTTGATCTCTTTGCATTATATGGACGCTACTTTCCGATGGCATTGTTCCATCGTCCGTCTTGGAGACGTTCATTGTGTCCAGCCCATTTCCATTTCAGTTTTGTTGCTTGTTCTATCGCGTCTACTGTCTTTGTTCTGGTTCTGAACCACTGGTTACGTTTTCTATCTCTAAGTGATACACCCAACATTTGTCTCTCCATCGCTCTTTGTGCCTTCCTTATCCTATCTAAATTGGCCTGTGTAAATGTCCATGTCTGTGCTCCGTAGGTGAGCATCGGTATTATACAGGAGTTATATACCTTGCTTCGTAAGTATAGAGTATAATTTTTGTATTATTTTTAAATAATAAATTCATATGAACGGGATTAAAGGAATTTGCGGATATCGATGCAGTAAAGGAAAGCAGAAGAGATTGTCGTCTTAGGGTAAGAGAAGGTTCATTGGATTGACGGTACATACTCTCGATAAAACCAGAGCAAAAAGCACTTAAATATAGACGGAGCGCCGTATTGTAAACAGACTTTAATGAATTTTTGAGGGTATACAAGGCAACTATCGAACACGGTGATCAATTTAATCTTGTCCAAGTACTTTCGATCAATAGATCATCTTCAGGGGCATTTCGTCAATTGTGGCCTATCCTGACTTGAGTAGAATGTCATAAATGTAAAATTTGGACATAAGAATACAAAATACAATACACAAAGACAAACACTTTAAAATTTTAAGGAGAAGCTACATGTTGTATAGAAGCCGGAGACAGATTCTGTCTCCGGCTTCTATAGAAACTCTCCAGAAGAGAAAAGATGTAATTTGGGGATCACAAGGGCTAAGATTAATAGCTAAAATGATCCTAAAGGGATGATAAAATGAGTATTAACTTCAGTATTTAACAGTAAGAGAAAAGACCTGTTTATTAGAACTAAAAGATAGTAACCAGAAATACACACTTATGAACAATAAAGCCAAACTAAGAAATATTAGAGTACACAAAGTATATATAAATGATGATATGAGCGAACAGCAGAGAATTATTCAAATAGAAATTAGAGCTAAAGCTAAGGAAGAAAAGAGTAAAGAAAATACAGTCCAAATGGGGTTTCAAAAACTTATAATAAAGGCAGAAGTATGGACGTGGAACATGGAGATGAAGGCTCTTAACAAAGCCATTAAGAAATAGCAGACCATCGGCCAAATAGAACTGATCAACATGGAATACCAAACAAGGCGAGAATAAGGTTTAACGAGATAATTGAATTGGACAAAAAAGAAAATATAATACAAGATCAAGGTGCAAATAGACTACAAACGTACATAAAAATGGCTACGTGAAACGTCAGATGCCTCAATGGAAAAGGGAGAGAATTAATAGATGAATTTGAGAAAGCACAATTAAATTTTTTGGCGATCACTGAAACTAAAAAGAAAGGTCAAGGAATTGATGAATTGGATAAAGAACATGTATTTTTGTACAGCGGAGTCAGTAACGATAGTAGAGCGACAGAAGGTGTAGGATGCCTAATGAGAGCAAGATATATGTAATGTGTTAAAAATTGGAAATGTACATCACAAAGAAATTTAAAGATAGAGATAACACTAGATAAATCAGAAATATTAACTACATTAGTCACATATGGACCGAATGATGACGAACCATTGATAGTTAAGGAAGAATATTGGGAAGAGCTCAATGATGCCATAGAAAATGTAAAAGGTAGAATAGTCATTCTAGGCGATATGAATAGTAGAGTTGGTAAAAGAGACGATAATAACATAGATATTTTGGGTATGTAGGGGGAAGATACAAGAAACGATAATGGAAGAAGGATGATAGGCTTTTGCATGGAGAATAATTTGATTATCACTTACACATTTTTTGAACACAAAGATATACACAAGTTCACGGGAGAAGTCAGGAGCAGAAATGAAAAATTAATTCTAAATTATGTTCTCATTAATAGAGAGTTTAGGAAAGAGGTCACTGATGTCAGAGTTAAAAGAGGGCTGGAAATCTATAGTGACCACTATCTGGTAATGGCAAAGATAAGATTACCCCAAAAAACTTTTTTTCGTTGTTTGCTGATAATTCTTCTGTAGCCAATCCGAAGTGTTGGAAATTGTATCTGTATGGGAGTGTCACAAATAGATATACAGAAAGGAAAATGATTTGCCCTAACAAAAAAAAGATGATGATTAAGAATCGTGTATTTTCATACTGGTAATTTTCGTGCAATAGAAAGTTTATTTTCTATTAATAATTTGCGAACTAGGGATCTTTGCGTAAAGTAATTCATATAAATCTTATACGTAAACAAGTACCGAAGGTCAACTGAACGAGAAAATTTTCGATCCGACTTACAACTTCACCATTCACGCTTCAACTTCGTCGTCAGTCGGAAGTCGGACCTTCAAGTCGTCCCACTAGATGTTCCGACTTGTACCACTAGTTGTCCAACTAATCTAACCAGCCCATTTGCGATCCGATTTCAGATCCAACTGCAGAAGTTGGACCACTAGTCGGACTAAAAGTCGGAACGTGAATGGCCTGTCTACGGTTTCTATATAGCCGTAGCGTTTTAAAATACGAATAAATGTAAAATACACTGTGTACCATATGTGATACGTGACGGCTGCTTTGACGAGCTGACATGTACCACACGTGGTACACGACGGCATGAACGTGTTAACTTTGCAAAAATCGCAGATAAAAGGTGGACCAAAGATCTTTTGCAGAGGAACGAACTCAGCACTATTACTCAAAGCTAATACAGTATCATCATCATCATCCAGCCTCAAGAGTCCACTGCTGAACATAGGCCTCTTCCTCATGTTTCCAACCCCGTCTATCTTGCTCCGCTCTTATCCAGTTTTTATTGAGTCTTCTTGAATTGTCAGTCCATCTTGTAGGTGGTCGACCAACGCTTCTCTTGTCTTCCCTTGACCTCCATTCCAATAATCTCTTTGTCCATTGCCCATCTGTCATTCTGGCTATGTGTCCTGCCCATCTCCGGTTCTTCTCCTGATGTCTTCGTTGGTTATTCTGTCTCGCAGAGTTATTCCTAACATGGACCGCTCCATTCTTCTCTGCGTGACTCTTAGTTTGGTAGCTGCTGCTTTTGTTAAGGTAAGTGTTTCTGCTCTGTACATCAAGACTGGAAGGACGCACTGATCAAATACCTTTCTCTTTAGGCATGTGGGCAGCTCACTTTTAAAAGTTTCTCTCAGTTTTCCAATTGCTACCCACCCAAGGCCGATTCTTCTCTTCAGTTCATGAGTCTAGTTATCCCTGCCAATCATAAGGTGTACCTGCCAATACAGTATAGGAAAAACTAAAAAATACTACAAAATAGCAATTCAATTTTAAAAAGCAAATGGTTTTTTCATATTTTATATCGTTTAATTCATTCGTGCACATAAAAATCCTTTTCTATTTAATAGAAGAACAAATTGCTTGTCTAATATTCCTTATGAGAAATCTGGAACTATTTATTACCGTCAATTAACGTGGATATAACTGCATGCAAAGAACAGAAAAAGCGTTAACAATATTAGCATTTTAAGAACTTTAAGAATTAAGAAAGGCAACGATCACTCAAGCTCTTAACTTTGACCTTAGGAGGAATATTCAAAGATAAACAGACATGAGAATAAACAGTGAAAAGCTTTTAGATCTGACATTTGTTAACTCTGTACAAATATGTTCATCGAAACTGAAATATTTGTTGTTTTGGAGAATATCATATCAAAGATAAATTTTGATTTAGACGTGTAAGATTACACACGCTTTACAGGTGGTGACTTAGAACATTATTTTATTTATTATACAAAATTGACTTAGTAGATTCTACAAAGGTAGAGGAGAAGGTACAAATATACAATACTTTGCTACCATTTTGATTATTGCTGATATCTTGACTATTTTTTGATCGAAAAAGTTCAAATTACATAATTGGCATGTAGAATTATTTTGCTCTTTTGTGCTAGTCCGTTTTTCTGTCTAGCAAGATATATTTTTCTGTAATGTCATAAAAACACTCACTGCTGTCATTTAAGTAAGAAACTGAAAGGTTATATAAATATGGACTACTAGTAAAAATATTTTTATTTTATAATTTTTTATGTACAATATTCACACACATATTCGTCTCTTTCTGCACCAGAACAATATATTGAAAAGGTTATGTTTTATTAATTTTATTTTTATTGATAATAAATGTTGTATTTTTAAAGTATGTGGCACGTTGTTTAATTTAATATACCAATATACCTCTGCTAGCTCAATTACTTGTTCTTAGCAATCTGTCACTGTGTGACGTCGACTCTGTAGTCTCCTGGTAGAGTTCAAACAGAAATTAAACCAAAATTTACTTTAGACTTTTGATAAATTAACCCAAATGAAGCACGTTATTTATTAATATTGAACAAATTTATTTTGAACAATATAATTCGTTTGCAACTTGGGTTGCCTTTAAAAATTTACAAAAAAAGGAATCGTGTAAACCTTAATATGGTTTAGTGTCGTGACAATAAAAATCTATTACAAAATGTGGAGACTTTCTACAAGTACCTGAAATCTTAATAAATATTGCAACTTTATAAAGTGTTTCAATGAACTATAAAGAAAACTAAACTGAACACTTTATTCCGACTTGCATTCAAATATATTCAAAATTACAAATGATCCGCTAAATTATTATCCAACCTCACTTTAAAACAGTCACGCAAAATAATCGGTGAAACTGGAATATCAATCCTCTCTTCGGAATTTAAGGTAAGTACTACTCTAGTTTTAATTTAATGATCATTAATATTTTTGAATTTATAAGGCCTATCACAATTCTGTTAATTCATGAATTTTAATTTTCTCAATCTCAATGAAATTTCTGTACTCCAATAATAATTTATAACTCAAATGGTTTTTCTTACTCTCTGGAACAAATTCTGGATATCTCTGCTCTTCCAAAACACTGGAAACTGTGGAAAAACTAAATTTTAATCAGACGAGTTGAAAACACTCCCGGTATAGTCCACAGTTTCAGGGCAAGAGGTCTAAAATTAGCGTCGGCATCTCAAAAAAAAAATTTTTTCCGTTGCTAACCGCAACCAACGTTCTTTTTTTCTTTTTTTCGTCTTCTATTTAAAATTTATTTAAACCATAAAACTGTCCTGTTCTGACACATTTGTCAAGCCACATTAATTTCTCATAATCACTTTAATCTCATCTAATTTGGGAATATAAAAAAAATGTTCAGATATAAAACTTATTCTATTAATACAATTTATTCTTTTCATCACCACATCATTGTAATTTCTTGTTTAACAAAACCCCTATTAATTTAGCTCCCACAGACTTGCTTCACTTTAAATAAATGTCCTTCATTTATTTTTTAAAATTTCTATGTTTAAATATTTCTTAAGAATTCTTCTTTTTTTTTAAGGTTTAGACGATTCACCTATACACTAGGCAACTACATACATACATACATTCAGAAATTATTAACACTATACCAGGTAAGTCAAAATTAATTTATTTGACAATTTACTAATCTTTTTCTCTCTTTTATTTCGGGGTCGACCCCACATTGTGATGGCTTCATGAAATTCATGAACAACAAACTCATATAAAAATCCATTTAAATTGTATCCTTTTTAACATATTGAAATCATTTCAATATATGTGCCCACAAGTTGCACATAAGACACTAAATTCATTTTTCACCTCGATAATCCTCACAAATTTTTCCGTCACAGAAAATACAATTTACATCTTTATTATCCGAATTAGTTAAACCAGGAATCTCTTGCAAATCCATATCTTCATCAGCTGGTTGAAATTCTTGCTCAACATCGTTGCCAGAATAACCTTCGATTTCCTTTGTACGCCGCCTTCACTGACTTGTTTTTAATTTTTTTTTAGTCACCTCCCTTGTGGACTCCGTGTGCCGTAATATGTCACGTAATGTGTTATTGTACTGCTTGTACATTTAATTTATTTTTGCTGCTTTGCTAGTTTAATGCTTCCTTGTAAGGTGAAACAGTTATTACCGTTGATTTCGATGATTTTCTACCACGATTTTTAGGTTTTTTCCTGATCGACGGCACTGGCGATATTTCAAATGGACTAACAAACTTCTGCATATATCCAGAAGCACCTGGTTCACTGATGTATCTTAAATATGCATTAAATGTGCATTTGGAATATCTAAACAAATGTACCTAATATTCTATGTATTGGGTTTCAGAATGTTAATGATTTAATACCAATTTAATTCTGTTATACATGTTAATAAATAAATTTGTTTTTGAACCTACCGACATTTCTTTACAACATCCTAATTTTTTTTCTTTTGTAGCTATCAACTTATTTGTATTTTAGATCTTTCAGCACCACCTTATATATTTGTCTAAAATGAATAATACCTATCTGAAATTATCAAGCAGTAACTCCATATCTTTCTGTGTGGAATTTTTAGCAAAAACGTAAATTGCTTTTCATTAATCACATTTTATATTAGTTCGAAAAAATTTAAGTTCTTTTAAATTTTACCCACAACAAGGCTAAAGTTAAATAGCGCTTAAAGTGGTTTCAATTTTTTGTCACAATAAAGACAATGAAATATAATAGTTAAGCCTGGGTTTTACATACATTCAACATAAGAAATTGCATCCATATGTAACAGTCCTTGGGGGCCGATAAAAAATTTTCATTGTATCTGTAAGTTATAACTGGTATATAGAGCCATGATTTACAGATTACTTTTATATTTTTAAAGTTGGATTAAACGACATGTTCTAACAACTATTGAAACAGCCAACTAAATTTCACTACAAATTTTATTTGATGTATTACATTTATTGTGAATGAACAACCATGTCATTTAAAGATTATTTTTATTTTATTATATACATATAGGTCTTGAATTTTACCTCGGAAATGGTTTTTTTATTTGTTTTAATAATTAAAGTATGGTCGAATAAGAAAGAAAAAAAATAAAGCAGTTGGACCATATGATATCTGTGGGAAAATACGTAGGACGTTAGAAAAAATCCGGAATATGTTAGGTAATAGATTTCTTTAGTCGATTTATGACATTGGGACAAATAGCAGATGAATAGAGAAGCATTATGTGTGCCAAAAAAAATCTTGAAGGAGTTATATCCAGAAATATAACAATTGAAGTTTGAAAAAGCTGTATATATCCATAACCATATAAATCGGTAAAAACAGTACTTAACAGGTTCATTCACATTATCAATATGATAACTCACAGCCGTAATTTTTTTACAGACAAATTTGTGTGTATTATTGATTAACGTATCCTATCAAGTCCCCTTGACGTTGGCGATTAACATGGCGAAACTGTCTCTGTCTCGAGCTATTCTAAAGAGTTGCTCAGCTTTCCTTATTCCTGTCCACTCCCTGATATTCTTCAACCAAGAAGCCTGCTTTCTACCAATTCCTCTGCGTCCTTCGATATTACCCCTCATAATAAGTTGAAGAATATTATATTGGTCTCCCGTACTACGTGTCCAAAATAGGCCATCTTTTTACATTTGATGTTATCAAGCAACTCTAGAGCAGCATTTGCTCTCTCAAGGACTGTCACATTTGTCAGCATAGCCGTCCATGAAATTTTTCGTATACGTCTGTGCACGTGCAGCCACATTTCAAAGGCCTCCAAACGATTAATGGTGGATATTTTTAATGTCCATGCTTCGACACCGTATAAGAGGACTGACCAAATGTAGCATTTAACCATGCGCTTTTTAAGGTGAAGTTGTAAGTTATCATTACAGAAGAATGACCTCATTTTTAAAAATGTTGTGCGGGCTATCTCGATTCTACATTTTATCTCTTGATCTGGATCTAGTTGTTCAGTAATATGGCAACCAAGATAATTAAACTGAACACTCTTTGAATTATATGACCATCAACATATAGAGCCAACCTCTATTAGCTTTTTTTAACTGCATAACGAGACGATTTAATCCATTTGATTCAGCCAGATTAAATGCCATTCGTTTGATATCAGTCCGCGTTAAACCATAGAATTTCGCTTTCAATTGAAGGATATAGTCCACTAAACATTTTTCTAAAACTGAACCAAGAATAGTTCGTCTTCCCAGTTTCTTAAGTACTGCTTTATCTGGACTCAGTTCAGTCATTTATGCTAACCGTTGTACTGTCGATCTCGGCACATTATAAGTTATAGCTGCTTTTAATGCACCCATCGTTTTATCTCTCACAGCTTGAATAGCAGATTTCATGGTACCTGGATCCCAGGAATTTCGTCGTGTTGGAATAATAATACTTTTTTTAGACATTTTAAAAAGAAAAAACCCTGTACACTAAACTGATGTAAATATGGGCTAGCTCATCCTTCTAACACTACACTAGCCCATATTGCAATATAACTAAACATTTATTCAAATAGTAATAACTAAAATGTAACACAAAATAAAAGTAAAAGTCGAAAATATTATAAAAATATTAGCTTTTCGCTTGCAATATGTATAAAAATATTAAATTTATTCTTGGTTTTCACCTAAAAAAATTTAAATAAAAACAAAACGGAAAAATTTCTTGAACAGCGTCAACACTAATATGATTGTTTCAACGGTCACTGGACCTAATTATCCAACAATTAACACTTCAAATTTAATTCTCCAAACACTCAGCTACTTCTCAATGACACAAGGACCTCTTTCTGTCAACTTGGTGCCGCCAAACTATATCCTACGTATTCCAGAAACTGCCCACTTTAGATCCAAGGATATCATTTCATCGACTTGTAATCTCTTTCCACAATTCTGCTAACTTCCTTTCACAATGCCGGTATCCAAACCCACGAACACACCCTCTATCGAGACGCGACTCTCTCTCATACATCGACTATCAATTCTCCCATTAAAAAAAACAGTCCAATAAAAAAGCTTTATTTTGTTTACGATCATTAAGAAAAATCCCCATCACAGTTTCCAGAGAAACTAAAATTTTTGCTTTAAAACTGGCTTTCCCTTTGGTTACAAATACATAATTCATTCCTATAACAAAAGGTTAATAACATCTTAATCCTAATCCTAGGTCATATACAAACAATGAAAAGATTATAGTGAGTATGGGCTTTCTAATTGTATATAAAAAGATTTTACCTGCGAATATTTAAAAATCAGTTGTTGACAGACAAAACTTTCTATTAATCTAATCTTGTCTTAATTTAATACATAAATTTTGATTACCAGGATGTCCTGAAAATTTATTTAAATGGTCTATTTTTTAACTT
The DNA here is from genome assembly GCA_918026665.1 of Diabrotica balteata. Classification (NCBI taxonomy): domain Eukaryota; kingdom Metazoa; phylum Arthropoda; class Insecta; order Coleoptera; family Chrysomelidae; genus Diabrotica; species Diabrotica balteata. The sequence continues at coordinate 112,988,174 of OU898284.1, read as the reverse complement.
TTATTTTTCTCTTTGGCTGAGAAGAAGCAGTATGACAATATATGTAAAACGTTATGGGTTAGTTGAGTTAAGATATAACCGAACTATAAAGGTATAAATAAATATATTTATATAAATTCGAACCGCTTGTTTTATTTAAAACGCTACATTAAATTGAATTTTACATAAATTACTAATTTGCCGGAATAATTGTAGATTTTTTTAAGACTTTCACTTAGAAATATCACTTCTCTTCCCCCTCACACAATCGAAATGTGCTAAGTAAATTGCTGCAATTATCGTTATCTAGTTTTCAGTTAACTGAATTAAACTTAGTTTACTGGTTTTAAGAGAGCAGCGGTGAACCAATTTGGCTTGCTAATTAAATGCAAGTATTAAAGTTAAAGCGATTTATTACTGGTTTTAAACAAGCTCTTCCGATAATTCGTACTCACCAAGCTGTTGGTTTTAACCAAATTGGTAATTACTTTATTATATCATATAAAAGCTTTAAATTTAATTAAAATAGTTACAAATGATTATTCTATTTTTTATAATTTTGGCCACAGTTAAGATAAGAAATTATGGAAAAAGTTTGTAGTTTTAGTTAGTTATATGAGATTATCATATTTATGAACCTTCGTTTTATACCAGGTAGTGAATCGTCAAACGGATAACAGGAAACTCTAAATTGTTGAATTTCTGCTTCCCTAATCATTTTACAATAAAAGTAATAAATAACTATTTGTAGAGGACCAAAAACTATATTAAAAACAAATGTTATAATTGTTCTACGAATTAAAAGTACTCCAAAATTTTGCAAAAATATAATACATTTTTCTAGCTATCCCTAAAAGTCAGACCACACGTAATGTCAGAATGTGTATGACGTGTTGTGTTCGATGATATTGATGTAAGATGTTTGACAATATTTGAATTGTCAATACATATGTATTGAAATATAAACAATAAAAAATTGTTTAAAATCCTTTATAAAAGGTATATAAAAAATGCCCCAAACAGGCTATCACAAACACATTGCAGAACGTTTTCGGATTGATAAATCCATCATCAGTGCAAACCTAAAAGTATATAACCACTTTAATTAAAGAGAACGTTAAATTAAAATGTTGACAAAGGTTAGAGCAAAATGTGGTTAATACTTACGGTTATACATGCTAGTAGCCACCAAAATATATGGGTCAAAACCCTTTAAATGTTTTAAATTTGTAGCTGTTTTACATTATTAATAGTTATAATTTGTGATGTTTAAGTTACCGTTGGATAGGTAACATGGCAGCGTATGACTCTACATAAGTAAAATGGTCCTGAGACGAAGTGTCTACGAGGACCTGTTGATAACAACTGATCAAAATGACATTGTTGACATGTTAGGACGGATGTTGTGTCAGAGCAGTCCGTGTAACTTACGGCAGTTGTCTAATAATGACAGATGTCAGCCTTATTTAAAATTGAAAAAAGTTAAAATTATAATAATGTAACAGTATCAACCATCAATATTGTAATCTGTATTGTAAATTAATCAAATAGCTATATTTGAAACATTGAAAATTAGTTTTTTTTAAAAATTAATGTGGGTCAAATGAAATTTATGAAATTTTGTAGGATTGATAGACAACCAACTATACATGTGTAAGGATCTATTTATTTTAAGCTAACGATTTTGTCAAAAGGCCCTGTATATTGTGAGACATTTGGTACCTAGAAAATGGTAAAAAGGCACATGTGGAAAGATGGGTCCTAAAAGATTTATTATTGAGTATTGATGTAGTAGGTGGAGGTGTGTTTAGATAATATGTTGTTGAGCTGAAATGTAAATATGATAAGAATGTGATTGTAATGTGGTGTTCGTGTAGTACTCAACTTAAAACTTAAGTATGGAAGGCCCTCTATGTCAAAAAACCACATTTGGTACCTAGTAAAGATAAATTGTGTACTATATTATGGAGTGGAATCATGGACGTTAAATCTAGATACCATGAGACGACTTAACGCCTTTGAAATGTGGACCTATAGAAGAATTATGAGGGTTTCCTGGGTAGATAGAGTTACAAACAATAAAATACTGAGAAGAATAGGCAAAGAGAAGGAAATTGAACTTATAATTAAAGAAAGAAAGCTACAGTATCTCGGACATGTGATGCGGGGCGATAAGTATGGCATCCTGCGACTCATAATGCAAGGAAAAATAGATGGCAGAAGAAGCATCGGAAGAAGACGAATTTCATGGCTGAAAAACCTGAGAGAATGGTTTGGATGCAGCTCAAAACAACTATTTAGAGCTACTGCCTCAAAAATTAAGATAGCTATGATGATTGCCAACCTCCGTAGCGGAGATGGCACCTGAAGAAGAAGAAGAAAGATAAATAAAAAATTTTTAAGTTACAAGTACATGAACATGAATTACTGGTTATGTGTGTAAAGTAAAGATGGTAGGTTGTTTATATGTGTGGGCAAGTATACCAGACTAACAGAAAATTGATGGCTGAAAGATGGTTAGGTGTGATATTATTCCTACATTGCTCACTACTACTCAAGTTATAACTCAAGAAAACAAAAGGCCCTATATGTTAAAAGGAACATTTGGTGCCTAAGAAATATAAAAGTAAAAAGGGATGAGTTATAAGTTAGAGTGTAGGTAGGTGTAAAGTTAATAGGCTTATGGAGTGTATTGTGACAATATGTGAAACTGTAAGAGTGGTTGTCTTTAAGGTCGATCTGTCAAGTTTACTGAAGATGTGTGATGTTTAAATGTTATTGTGAAGATAAAGGGGAAAACTACAAAAGACTGAAGACCCCAGAGACCCGAAAACCAAACCCTGTGGTTTGATCTGCTCTGAATTTATTTTGTTAAGAAGGAGCATGAAGAATATTGGGTATTAGGTCAGATTTGATGTTTGGATGCCTAGACAGAAGTGAGGAAAGAAGGGGAGTTGGATATATTGAACAAAGTTTGAGAGGGCTAAGGATGATTAGTAGGTGATAAGAGAAGGATGAGAATTTAAATACTAATGAAGAAGTAAAGTTTGAAAATGAGTTATGAGAATAATTGACGGTGGAGCGGAAGAAAGTCTCGATTGAATGAAACATGGCGATTGACACAATTTGGACTTCTCTGTTTTTCTTTAATGATTTCTAGGTATTTATATAGGTCAAGTTTGAGAAAGTTTTTTTGTGGGATGTTGTGAATAAGTGAGACGTCTTCTGGGATATTGAGAGTGTGGTTGTATTCTTTAAGATGTTGAGAGAAAGTGGAAGTATTTTCTCTTTTTGTGTGCTCTAAAGAGCGTGAAGACAATGATCTACATGTTCTTTCTATGTAGGTAGCATCACAATCAGAACATTTTAATCTATATACACCACTACGGTTCATACAGTTGATAAGGTCTTTGGAATTGGATATATACTGACCCAAGTTGTTAGGTACTTTAAATGAAACATGAATATTTTCAACCGAACGTTTGATTAGATTTCTAATATCTCCAGAAAGACTCTCATGGTGATAAAGGAGTGAAACATAATTGGGTTTGGTGGTAATATCCCTGGGGAACGCAGTCTCCTGCAAGTTCCTCCGACGTTTTCTATAAATAAGTTTATTGATAATGTTATGATCATAACCGTTGTTGACTGCTATTTGTCTGATAATATTTGCCTGTATCGTTTAAACAAAAACTTTAAATAAAAGTTGCGGTTATTTTTTATAGAAATACTAGATAAGTCTACTAGATGTAGTATGTCTACTAATGTTTTTACTTAAATACAATATTTTTCAAATATCATTAAAAAATGTTTAAGATCCTTTATAAGAAAGTATTCCAGGACATATTTGCATACAAATAAAGTTCTAATGACTGCGAAAAAAACTTTTTCTTTTACAACGAAAACACTCGTATTGGCCTTTGGGGAGACCAAAGAAAAAAATACACGCGGGAGTTGTCGCAGAAATGAGCGATTTTATTATAGAATACTCCAAAGACAGAGTTAGGCGTTAAGAATTAATAGTGTGGAATGTAGCGACGAAGTTTACAGCTTATAAAAGTGTTTTTAGTCTTCGGTACGGTCGACAGTAAAGGAAAAGAGTGTTAGAAGAAACAGACTGTGTTATTTGTAAATTAGAAAATTATAATTAAAACCAAATTAAAACAAATTTATTGCATACACAAATTGGCACTGTTTTCCAAATTTATACATGATAGATAATATATGTGAAAGATTAAACGTCCTTTTTTACTTAATAATAATATACAGGGTGGTCCTTCACACTAATTCTAAATTATAAAATAAATAATAAAATTACTAAATTCGTATTGGGTAATAAATATTGCAGTTACTTTTGTCTAGAATGTCTGAGCTAGTCCACCTCCTTTTCTATAAAGCAATGGTACCTGCTTTGGCTTTATTCATTTCTTGTATGAGCAGATGGCTCTAGGTCGATAAAAGCTTCTTACTTTCCACGTGCAAGTTTTTAAATCATTATACTTATTACGTTTGCGAGTACGTCGTAGGTTAGACAGTCGAGTTTCTTTCTTTGTAGCTCTCATAACTGAAAGTTTTTTTATAGGGTTGGGTAGTTAACCCAACTCGTCAACCCAACCCTCTCGTCAGTTCCTGACCCAAGTTTTCACCCGAGGTGAATACGAGATCTTCAGCTGGGTTACTAGGTTTACAGGGGACACCAGTATGAAGATGAGAGTCGGATTTGAGTAGAAGAGGCTAAATGGATTAAACTAGAATCGACTAACTTCATGTTTTGGAGTTCAAAATTCTAGTTTTATGGCTAACCCTGCAAAAATCCTTAAAACCTTTGAAAAAAACATCGTTTTTTGAAAAGTTTAAAGGTGTTTCGCTCAATTTTTTAATATCCTAAAGGCGTCATTTATTTGAGCATATATAAGAAGAATTCTACAAAAATTTGCACCTTAACTGGAGCCAAATATGGTGATATTGCAATTTGCTGCCCGTACCCCGCAGTAACAATTTTTTTCTGTCAGTTGATACCAAGAATCATGTTTTCAGGTGCGAGCCTCAAAAAAAGGAAAATTTAAGTTTTTTCAAGTCTCCAGAAGGAACTCTGCCACTTTGAAAAGCCAAGAAACACCTACTTAAAGCGTGGCAAGCGGTTATTCAGTCACTAAAATCGACTTTTTTTTCATTTTTTCACGATTTTACCCGAAAATAAATTAAAAGATACCTCTATAGTTAAAGTACCATACATATTAGGTACCAATAGCTTCGTCTTGTCTTCGATTTGGTCCCTAAAACCGACGTTTTTTTCATTTTTTTTGCAATTTTACCCGAAAATGGATTAAAAGATACCTCTATAGTTGGAGCACACATACATATTAGGTACCAATAGCTTCGTCTTGGTCCCCAGAATCAACTATGAGCCTTTGAAGAACCAAAAAAAACTCGAAGCGTGGCAAACGGTTATTCAGTCCCTAAAATCGACGATTTTTTTTTAATTTTTCGCGATTTTATCTGAAAATAGATTAAAAGATGCCTCTATAGTTGGAGCACACATACATATTAGGTACCAATCGCTTCAACTTGATCCTCAGAATGAATTCTGACCCTTTTAAGAGCCAAGAAACATCTACTCAAAGCATGGCAAGCGGTTATTCAGTCACTAAAATCGACATTTTTTTTCATTTTTTCGCTATTTTACACGAAAATAGATTAAAAGATACCTCTATAGTTGGAGCACACATACATCTTGGGTATCAATCGCTTCGTCTTGGTCCCTAGAATGAACTCTGACCCTTTAAAGAACCAAAAGAAGCTCAAAGCGTGGCAAACGTTTATTCAGTCCCTAAAATCGACGTTTTTCTTTTTCATTTTTTCGCGATTTTATCTGAAAATAGATTAAAAGATGCCTCTATAGTCGGAGCACATATACATATTAGGTACCAATCGCTTCGTATTGATCCCCAGAATGAATTCTAACCCTTTGAAGAATCAAGAAACACCTGCTCTAAAGCGTGGTAAGCGGTTACTAAGTCCCTAAAATCGACGTTTTTTTTAATTTTTTCGCGATTTTACCGGAAAATCAAGGTAAAATGACTTCCGAAATTGAGGTTCATCTACCTATCGGAAGCTGGTGACTTGATCCTCAGCATGTAGCCTGATCCGTCATCAAATTATAGATAGTAAATTGTAATAGAGCTGAAAACCTTCACATATTAATTTATCGTGTTTTAAGTAAGAAAATACGATTCATTTTTTTTCTTCTTTTTTTTTATAACAAACTTTTTGTTTTGTTAGTATGAGTATTAGAACGAGATAAAAGTTAGTCAAGTAAAAAAAATAAATACATAGAATACAATACATCAAAAATATTCTAAATTTTTTATTATTGATAGGTATAATGATAAAAATATATTTATATTGATAGGTATAACAATGGTATAAAAATATATTTATTTTTCATTAATTAAACACTATAAAAAAGAACTTGGCATATAATATTAAATAATCTTGTGTTTAACAGAAACAATACATATTAGAGCTCGAATAATATGAAATAAACAAAATTTTAATACTGTTTTTGATTCAAAAAGAAATTATATTAATTATATAAATTATACCAAATATATCATATAATTATATTATTTTTTACATTAGATTTCAATCATTTTTTTCTGATTTTTACTGATATTGTACATTATTTTTTTTTTTAATTTAGTTAGTTCTGGCGATTCTATTTTACATAAAACTTGAGTTGATAAAACGTTTTGTGTATGCTCTGGTCGATTCAAAAAACAAAAGCCATTTTTTGTAGTTGAGAGAAATTTTGTTACAAGATGTTCGTTGTTTACCTCTTCAACTACCCCTGCGTACCATTGATCATAAATTACTACGATCTAATCGATTTTGGGAAACTCAGTTGTCGAATGAAAGTCATTTTAACTTGATTTTCCGGTAAAATCGCGAAAAAATGAAAAAAAAGACGTCGATTTTAGGGACTGAATAACCGCTTGCCACGCTTTGAGCAGATGTTTCTTGGTTCTTCAAAGGGTCAGATTTCCTTCTGGGGATCAAGACGAAGCGATTGGTACCTGATATGTACGTGTGCTCCAACTATAGAGGTATCTTTTAATCTATATAGTGTGCTCCAACTATACAGGTCTCTTTAATTTATTTTCGGATAAAATCGCGAAAAAATGAAAAAAACGTCGATTTTAGGGTCTGAATAACCGTTTGCCACGCTTTGAGCTTTTTTTGGTTCTTCAAAGGATCAGAGTTCATTCTGGGACCAAGACGAAGCGATTGGTACCTAATATGTATGTGTGCTCCAACTATAGAGGTATCTTTTAATCTATTTTCGGATAAAATTGCGAAAAAATTAAAAAAACGTCGATTTTAGGGACTGAATAACCGTTTGCCACGCTTTGAGCAGGTGTTTCTTGGCTCTTCAAAGGGTCAGAGTTCCTTCTGGAGACCAAGACGAAGCGATTAGTACCTGATATGTACGTGTGCTCGAAGTATAGAAGTCTCTTTCACTCGTCTTTCAAGGCAGATCGCTAGAATAATAAAATAGCTTTAGCGAACAAATCAGTTTTTTGTTGGAAAAAACTTAAATTTGACTTTTTTTTTGAGGCTCGCACCTAAAAACATGTTTTTTGGTATCAACCTACATAATATCACCATATTTGGCTCCAGTTAAGGTGCGAATTTTTGTAGAATTCCTCATAAATATAACATGAAAACCGTGATTTGATCTATTTTAAAGTCCATTAAATTAAGGAAATCACCCAAAACCATTAAAAAAAAGTTTTACGGATCTAGGAGTGAGAAAAACGGAGGGTACCGTTTGTAAAGCAAGTTAATGTTTTTATTCTTGAAATAATAATCTTTGGAAAACACTGAAAGTCTATTGTTCAAATTAAAAAAAATGTATGGCTCGAAATAAACGGGACAGCTACAAACAGCGTCAGTAGATAAAATGAGTGGCTGATTCTAAACTCATTCATTTTAGTCTAGATAGGATCTGTTTTGGATTGGACATTTTCCATAGGAAGCTATTTTTTTGCTGAAATCCTTTCAGGATGTGCCCAATATCGATAATCACGATATGCGCCAGTCGCAAACCCTGTGCTAAATTTTTTTATTTAACAAAATCTGAAAACAAATAAAAATTTCTTATTCTCATCAAAATTTTTTGCTTCTATTTTCGTTTATAATTCGGAAAATATTTATCCTAGAGAAAAAATTATAAAAAAATTAAAAGTTACGTAATTCAATTTTACACAATATTCTTTAGCTATAGTGTATTTTTATGTATGAGAGAGTAATAAAACAATAAATTATGTATGCAAATCCCTAAACTGTTGATACGGGTGACTCAATGAAAAAACAGATATTTGTCAACAAGTTTACAGAAGTATATAGGAAAACAATTTTAAATTGAGTATGACCACCAGGTATCAAGGTTGGAGCAGAATAGAATACAATAGTTGTGAGGGTTACTAATCCCTAAATAAGGTTGCCAGTGTCGGAGTGATGGAGGTTAACAGGTACTAATGAATTTGCAAGAAATGTAAGATGTTTATTTTATTGGTTATATATAACCAATAAAAGTTTAATAAGTACCTACCTATTTGCAAAATAAAGTTTAATTCTTTAGATAAAATAAAAACGTTTTATTTTATCTGAAATGAGTGCATTCCACGAAGTAAGGGTTTCAACAATCAAACATTTAATTCTTTAATTCCAGGAATCTACGACAGTAATTGACTAGATAATTATCTTCTAAACTTATTCCACAGAAATGTGATAGTGGGTTTTTCCATTTTGTAGGAAGGTCCAAGTGGCGTATTCAAAATTCTTAACAGTTCACTTAAAGTAGGTACTTTAGTTGCAAGGTGCAGTTTATTGTGTATACTAGTGTTATGGAAAATTTGGAAGTGCCGTGTAAACGCCGAAAAATTGGTCCTTTAACAGTTAATGAAAAAACATTAATATTTAATTGTTTTAAATCATTTACAGACAAACGTTTATGTGAAAGTGTTGATGAGACCGTTGAGTTAGTTAGCAGTACACTTGGTGTTGGGAAATCTACGATTTACAGAGTTATTAAAGAAGAGAAATGTGGTAGTTTTCAAATGCCACGTAATGCTCCAGGGAAACCAAAATTTCAAATAGAATATCATTTTAAAGAAGGACTTCGACGGAAAGTGCATGAATTCTTCTTTAGACAAGAATTTCCAACATTAGATAAAGTTCTTATCTCAGTTCGAGATGATAAGGATTACCCAGAAATGAGTCGAAGTACGTTATGGAAACTTTTAAAAGAAATAGGCTTCCGCTGGAAAAAGAATCCCAGAAAGTCTATTTTATTAGAAAGAAGCGATATTTTCATATGAAGAAGACATTTTCTAAGAACCATAACGGAAATGAGAAACCAAAAAAGAAAAATATTTTATCTTGATGAAACATGGATCAACGAGGGTCATACACCAAATAAATTTTGGCAGGATTAAACTGTTACAAGTCAAAGGCACGCTTTTGTAAATAACTTATCTACTGGTTTAAACCCACCATCAGGAAAGGGACGTAGGCTGATAATAGTACACATTGGCAGTTCAGACGGTTTTGTTGAAGGTGGTTTATTAACTTTTGAATCAACTCGTATCGGTGACTACCATGAAGACATGAACGCTGATGTCTTTCAAGAATGGTTCGAACAAATGATAGATCTTCTTCCTAAGGACTGTGTAATAGTAATGGATAATGCAAGTTATCACTCCAGACTTATAGAAGGACTGCCCACAACCAAGTGGTTAAAAAAAGACTTGCAGAATTGGCTGAGTTCAAAAAATATTACGTACCATCCCGGATCTATAAGAAAGGAACTTTATTCGTTGTGTGCCCTTCATAAAGAAAAATTTAAAAAATACGAAATTGATGAAATTGCCAAAAATCGTGGAATGACAGTACTTAGATCCCCACCATATCATTGTGAATTAAACCCGATTGAACTGGTATGGGCACAGATAAAGGGTGAAGTTTCAAGAAAAAATACCACTTTTAAAATTCATGATGTTAAACAGTTGTTTTTGGAGGCCGTAAATAATGTAAAACCTGAAAACTGGGAAAAGGCAGTAAATCACACTATTAAAGAAGAGGAAAAAATGTGGAAGCTGGACAATATTACTGATAAAATGATCGAGCCAGTTATTATAAATCTTGGTTCTGAAAGTTCATCTTCTGAATCTGATTTGGATTTGTAACAAGTAGCTGTAAGTTTTATATTAATATTTTTATTCATCTATTTAACATACCTTAGACGGTTTTAAAAACTCTTTTTCTCTTTTGTAATTTTTGAAAATTAAAAAAAAAATGTGAATTTTTTAAAACCCTTTTTAATGTAGGCCAGTCAGTTCTAATATAGTGTGTGATAAAAGAGGTCACTTTTGTTTACATACACATAACACTTTATAACACTGAAATAATTCATTTATTTTTTACAATTATTCAAAGTAATTTTTCAATTAATCTTGAGCACGCCCATGGAGTGGTCGGAGATACCAGTTAAAATTATGCTAATTACTCTCTCGTTCATAAAAATAAACTATAGAAATTAAAAATTTAATGTTTGTTGTAAAAAAAAATAGCAATTGTTAATAATTAAAAAAAAAAGTACAAAAAAATGAAGTTAATCCTTTAAATGTTTTTGACTTTCTAAACTTGACTTACAAGCTCCATATTCCGCCTAGAAAAACTTTTTAATAGGTATGTTTAAAACGTGTGCTAAATTTTTTTAAGATCGGTCGGATAGGTTTTGCATAATAATTGTGCAATCCAGCCTACTGGAAAAAATCGCAAATTTTCAAATTTATAGTATGCCCTAAATAACGACCTCAGATAGTTGCAAATTTTTTTACTTATAAAGGAAGGCTCAAACTTTCAAACGCTTTTTATAAAATTCAAATGGGTACACTAGGAGAGCCTAGAAAATTTTTAAAATTTTAAACATTTTTTAGGTTTATAAACAAATCGAATAACTTTACGGACTTTTGAATTTGAATTGTTAAAACAAAGGCGAACGATTTTTTTTTTTTGTAAAAATCAAACTTTTTAAAATAATTAATTTCTGCAGTTTTATCATAATAATGACATTATTTGATTTGAGAATATATTTTGATTCGAAAATGATATGTTTAAAGCTCGTAAAAATATTCAATTTGTTTATAAGCCTAAAAAATATTTAAAACTTTAAAAAAATTTCTAGGCTCTCCTAGTGAACCGATTTGAATTTTACAAAAACCTATTTGACCGATCTTAAAAAAATTAAGCACACGTAGTTTTTCTAGACGAAATATGGAGCTTGTAAGTCAAGTTTAAAAAGTCTAAAAAATTTAAAGGATTAACTTAATTTTTTTGTACTTTTTTTCCAATTATTGCTATTTTTTCAACAATAAACATTAAATTTTCAATTTCTAGCTAACGAAATATTGTGTATAATTGAATAACAAAACCTTTAACGTCTTATAATTTTTCCTCTAGGATCAATATTTTCCGAATTATAAACGAAAATAGGAGCAAAAAAATGGGAAATTTTCAATTGTTTTCAGATTTTGTTAAATGAAAAATTTAGCACAGGGTTTGCGACTGACGCATATCGTGATTATCGATATTGGGCCCATCCTGAAGGGATTCCAGCAAAAAAATAGCTTCCTATGGAAAATGTCCATTATGGTCTGAATTTTTACAGATTCTGCCTAGTCTATTTAGCCAGCCACTGTTGATAGCTATTTAATCACCTCTCCGCGTTATAAATAATCATAACTTGTTTTAAATTCTACTAAATAAGTATTAAACTACAAAAAATGATTCAAATAAGAGTTTTTACATGTATTAATACATTCCACAAGAGTATTTTTAACAAATAAAGAAACGAAATTAATTTTGATCGTTTTATTACCAAAACTACTTACTGAAAAAAGCTGACACGGCAATATTGATGAACCGAAATGGGTAGTATTAAAAAATTCAATTACGGGATTCCATTCGCGAAATTTGTAATGGAAAATGGCATTACTAAATTACCTATAATCGTATTACCCTCTGAATAGCTTCCCGGTCTATTGTGTCTTTCGAAAATGAAAGAGTCGAGTTTCGCTAACCAGTTTTTACGATTTTAAAATAAAGTTGAGTATGCTAATACTTACAGTTAGTCAAGGTATATGTTTTCTTACCTGCAACAAAAAATAAATTGAGCAACTTATAATGAACTAAAATTCATTAATTAATTATACATATAGAGCAATCAAAAACATCGTAGTTTAGAATATGCTTGCTTTCTTTTTGGTGGTTGATCCTATGCAAGAAATTTGAAACAAAACTTTTGAAAATTATGTGTACAATGGTTAAATTTCTATTTAAATAAAAGTAAAGGGCAACGGAAAAGAACTATTAGAATTACATTTTGTTCTTTTTGTACAAATCGAATTTTAAAGTTTAAAGTCGTTTATTTTTAATTAAGAAGCTGGACTCTGATCTATTGTAAGCGGTAAATGTCAATTAAATAGAATTAAAAAACAAACTACTATTTAGGGTTATTTGCTGCAGAAACCTACACCAATGACCAATAGATGTAGCCCTTTAGCAACTGATAATATACAAGAAAAAAATAAAAATGCCGAATCCAAAAAGCCTCCACCAATATTCATTCAGATGTCGAATATATAAAACCACTACGCGAACTGCTTGATGAAAAAATACCAAATCTATATACCATTAAATATCTTAGGGATAACCAAATTAAACTCAAAGTAGATTCACCTAAAAACTATTCGGATATTATTAAAAGTTTAACAGAAAAAAAAAACGCAGTTGAACACATATCAGATAAAACAGGACCGTGGATTTCGAGTGGTTATCTGCAATATTCACCCCACAACAGATATTAATGAGATTAAAAGGGCACTCGAAGAACTAGGACTTTCAGTCAAAAATATCTCCAACATAAAACAAAAAGGGGATAAAAGCAACTACCACTTTTCTACGTAGAATTGGTTGCTAATACAAAGAATAAAGACATTTAGAAATTCAATAAATAAACTATTTATCTTAATAGTTGAAGTTGAACCACCACATCCCAAAAGAGAAGTTCCGCAATGCCACATGTATCAACATTTCGGACACACTCACAAATTTTGCAACAGAATATTTATGCCTCGATGCGTTAAATTGATGCCTCGATGCATAACATGTACAACCAAGCACTTGTCATTCGAATGTCCAAACCCGAATTAAAAATGTGAAGTGCACAATTTGCCAAGAAAATCATCCTGCCAACTACAGAGGCTGTTTGGTCTACAAAGAGCTCCAAAGAAAACAATTTCCGAAGTTATTCATACAGTCAATTTCCCCCTTCTGGGAGAAAATATAATCTCATTGCAACTTAACAGTCTTAATAGGCAGATGTTCATTATGTAGCTTCTTTAATGGAACAGGTTTTAATTTTCCCTTACATGCCTGATTTTTGCGAGATGGACTCGTTATCGAGACAATAAAAGCAGGAGGAGAAATTTTATTAAAATCAGTAAACGAATTGTTTAATAAATGCTTACATGCGCATACGATTCCAAAAGACTGGAACAATGCAGTAATAGTCTTGTTACACAAAAAAGGCGATATTACTAAATTAAAAAATTATAGACCCACCAGCCTCTTGACACATATGTACAAACTCTTTATGAAAATCTTAATAAAGAGGCTAACACCTAAACTTGATTTCTATCAGCCCAAAGAACAGGCAGGCTTCAGGGCAGGATATGGCACAAATGACCATTTTGCATACCATAAAGATCTTAATAGAAAAGTGCATCGAGTACAGCATACCACTGGTTCTTGCATTTGTTGATTACGAGAAGGCTTTTGATTCGGTAGAGTTTGAAACAATACTGGAAGCCCTAAATCAACGCCGGATATATTACATACAATTAAACACATGAAATACAGAGGCGAATAGGCCTAACATGGGCAGCATTCGGCAAATTAAGCCATATTTTAAAAAGTTCAATTCCCATGTGTCTCAAGCGAAAGGTTTATAACCAATGTGTTTTACCTGTACAAACTTATGGAGCAGAGACTTTAACACTTACGCAAAAATCTGCGAATAAACTCAGAGTTACACAAGGAGCTATGGAACATGCAATGCTGAACGTAAGCCTTCGAGACCACATAACAAACCAACAAATCAGGCAAAGATCAGGAGTTCAAGACGTAATCGAAAGAACCAAGACGCTTAAGTGGAACTGGGCAGGGCACTTAGCCAGAACACAAGATGTACGGTGGACAAGACGTATTATGGAATGGAGGCCCAGAAACTATAAAAGAAGCCGAGGACGACCTCCGACTAGATGGACCGATGATAAAAAATGTGTAGCTGGAAACTGGCTACAAGCGACCCAGTATAGAGAACACTGGAAAAAACTGAGGGAGGCCTATGTCCACCAGTGGACGCGATTGGCTGATTGATGATGATGAACTTATAAAATGTTCTTAGTAACCTCCAATACAATAATTAAATCAATCTGCAAATCGATTTAAACACGCCACTATGTTGAAGATATTTTTTTCTGTTTGAAAAATATCCAGTTTTTCATATAATTTTTTTTTAAATAATGAATCCTAATTATCTTCTTTGTTGTTTACCAGCCTACTTTTGATTTGAGATTTGTTAACGACTGATTATTCAGAGATATTGTTGTAAAGGCTTGCAAAAATAGGATATTGTAGTGAAGACAGAATAGAATTACTTAAGCTACACTATGGAAATAATTAGTGTGCTAATGCTACGGTAAGGATATTCAATAAGAACCACCTAGAAAAGAACGCAAGACAATTTAACTGATAAGTTTGAAGCTACAGGTGACGTTAACAGTCCAAAGCACGAAGTAGACCGTTGAGTGCGAAATGAAGCAAGGGAAGTGATAATTGGTTAATTTACAAATAGATAATCGACAGTCTAACAGACAAATATGTCGTGCATTTGGTGTATCATCTGGTGTTTATCAAATTACAAAATTCAATAAATTTCACCCTTGAAACGAAGATGATCCTTATCGTTGGCTTCAATTTTGTAAAGAATTTAGTAAATCATAAATAACAACCAACATAGATTGTACAATACATGTTTTTTCGATAAGTGTACTTTTATGTTAAATGGTGAAGTAAATAGATCGTTATTATTTGTATGGATTGACAATTTACGAAGTCACGTTATTGTACCATTATTCCTTGAAGGAAATCTTAGCGGCACAACTTATTTAAATTTCTTAAAAGACGTTATTGATCTGCTTATCATTGACGTATTGGAATCTGATCATAATATTTTAGAGGATAAACTGACTTTCTAACAGGACAGGGCACCCCCACATTATGATATACGCGTAAGGCAATTTTTGCATCAACATTTTCCAGGGAGTTGGATTGGCAGAAGAGGCCCAATGGAGTGGCCGGACAAATCACCCGATCTTTCGCCTTTGGATTTTTTTTTTGTAGGAATACCTTAAATCGAAAATATACGCCACTACGCCTGCAGATCTTGCAGAGTTGCGACATAATGTCGATTATTGACAACTGATAGCCTTCTCAAATTACATTTTGTTATAGCTTCATATTTATTATGACGTTTGAGTTTAAAATAGTAAAACTATTTTAAAACTTTTTAAATTAAATTAGCGACTACATTTTTATAGACAAGATAACAGCACAAAAGTTTATGAAACGTTTTAAAAATAGTAAAAACTGTCCCAACTAGAACATCTCTAGGAACCATAAAGGGGTCTTGAAATAAATCACTGCTCATGTTTTATTTAGATTATGTTTAGAGCTCCTCCTAGAAAATAAAGTTATTTTACATCCGCCTTTTAGTTAAACTTGCTTATATAAAACCTCCAAATTAATTTTAAATATTTAATGCATTTCGTGAAATAAATCTCATGCAACTACAGTTTAAAACAAGGTTAAAGTATATCTCTTTTGTTTTTATATTACCACTTAATATATAATTCCATACATACAATATATACGTAAATACATTATCTGTACCATCTGTGAATAAGTCGACAAATTAAACATATAAACTTTTCAATATGGCAATTTTAAAACATTTTAATAATTTTGAAGAATATAAAATTTAAGTTCAGATTCATTTTCGTAGAAATTGGTGGATAATCAGGCGGCAATGACTGATGTACATAATTATGAGCTGTAAGTATATCATTTACGTCATAGACTGCTGAAATCCAAGAAATCTTATTGTTTCATTATCACTACTTTGATTGATTTCTTCCTTTTGCAGGATCTTAGTATTTACATCATTTCGTAAAACAAATTATAACCGGCAGCCACTCGTAAATAACGAAGCAATCCAAGCAGTGATTATAGGGCAAGTTAACTTAGAGGCTAAGCAATCATAGACACTGTCAACAATCTTCAGAGCAATTGTTTCACCTTATAGACTAATTTCGACTCTTCCATAAATTTAAGTTTCTTTCATTCAAAATTTAAAGGTAGGAAGTGCTACCACAGAACTCCAACAAAAGTTTATGTTGACTGAGCAGCCTCCAACTCTACTGGCTGGAGCGACTGTCTCTAACTCATTAAGCAGCCTTTATTCCTACTGACTGGAACGACTGTCTGTCACTGACTAATATTGACTGAGTTATACGGCCGTTGGGCCAAGAGTTGTTTTGTATAAGCTGATGCTGCGCGTGGGCGATAAATACCCAATGATCTGCACTTTTAACGAAAGCCATTCATTTCTCTATCGTTCTTTGTTAACATACAATGTATGAAACTACAGTTTTTTGTATACAACAATGTAATATATAAGGGTTCAGTGAAAATGGGTCATCAAGTTTTATTTTGTGCTAAGGCCTTTATTTCATTTCAAGACTTCCTTTTACCTCTTATCTCATTCATGATGGATCTTCTACAAGTTTGCAGTCTTTTTCTTCTTTCTTAGGAATTCCACTCTAAGCATTCTTTGCTGCAATACTAAAATTGTTTTCTTGAGTGTGGACTTTATTTTATGTTTTTTCCTTTTTTGTTTGGTCAAGTGTAGTAGATTTTGATTTCGGATAATGTTAGGTCAGAAAATATGAACAATTCGTCGCAGACATTTATTAATTAAAACCAGCAGTTTTTCTCTTAGGGTTTTTGTCACTTTTCAGGTTTTACATCCGTAGAGTAGAACAGACATGATATTTGACTAGAATATGCAGATCTTTGTCCTTAAAGTATACTCGCCAGATCTGCAAACGGGGTTAAGCATTCTGTATGCTTCTTCAGATGTTCGTATCCACATACGAATATCGTCCTTTTTACCTTCGCTTTTAGTTATGCCACTTCCAAGATACGCAAAGTTTTCCACATTTTCAATCTGCATGTTCTTGATAGTAAAAGCGTGTTGTTTCTCGCATTTGTTCTCATGGATTTAATTTTACTAGTATTGATTTTTAAACCGACTTTATTGGCTTCAGTGGAAAGTGTTACTAATTGATTAGCCACATCTTGTAACCTTTGTTCTAAGAGGTAGATATCGTCGGCGTATTCCAGATCACTTAGGCATTTGGTTAACGGCCATTGTATCCATCTTTTGCTGGAGTCTAGTTTGGAGGGAAAATAGTCTACTGCTTTGTTATAAAGAAACGGAGAAAGCACGCACCCCATTGTTGATCCCATTGTGTGTCACGCTGCATTTCGCCTAGCATCTTTTAGCTATAAAATTTTCCATAAAGCAGCACGATATAAACTATTAAAGGTACGCTCAAAGTCAACAAAAACCATGTATAGGGGTGTGTTCCATTCAACCGATTGTTCTATTATTACCCTAACAGCATTAATGTGTTTTATGCAGGAGGATTCTGGTCTACAGCTTGCTTGACCAGCTCGAAATTTAATCTTGTTTGTTAATCTTTTAAGTATGATGGTCGTGAAGATTTTATTTATTGCGGTAAGCAAGGTTATTCCACTTCAACTTTTGCACGGTGTGAGGTTGCCCTTTTTTGGAAACTTAATATTGCTACCCCTTTTCCAGCTTATTTCTCAGACCTCTCGTATTATGGGGAGCAAAAGTTTTAGCAGTTAGATGAGTTTTAAGTATTTCGGAGCAATGTTATCGATTCCGGTAGACTTGTTATTTCTCAGAGATTTGATAGCTGTTATTATCTCCATTTTGAAAGAGAGCTCGCAATATGCAACAATGTATTACATCCGTTTGTTATTCTATAGCATCTGTGTTTTGTACGCGGAATTTTGGCTAAATATACAGGGAGAATCAAAACAAACAAAAAGTTTGTTAATATTTTACCAATGTTTATATACAGCTGCAAAACTGCAATAGGTTATTTATGGTAAAAAAAAAGTCATGCCCTTACCTGCAGAAGACTTGTTTTTGGTGGCAAAGAATTTATATGCTTCCTTTTTATAAAAAGTAGCTTGCTGGATTGTTAAAGATAATGACATTAAGATTCATATCCAGTAATTAATGATGAATAAAATTATTTACAGCTTTGCCTGCATTCCATAAGATGTGGCAAAAATATTTTGCAAGATTTTTTGGTCGCAACCAAACCGGATTAAACTTTTAAGTAACTGATACCAAAAGGAAATATAGAGAAAGAAATATATGTACCGGGTGGTCCAATAAGCCGATCTATCGGCTATATATCAGAAACTGTTCATGTTATAACTTAAAAAAAAAAATTCCTTAGTAAAAGTGGCCAAGAGAAATCGCTGGAAATAACTTTCAAGATTCTGGATTAACCGCTAGGGGGCGTAACCTGCGAAGAAAATTTTGAAAACCAGTTTTTTGGGAAATATGTCCAATTATACGAAGTGTTAAATAAGTAAACTAGAAAAGGGGCACAAATTCTGCACAAAATTGTTCAAGTACTTTTTTTTATTTTTTCAAATAAAGGGTGGGGGAGAGTGGGAAAGTATTTGTGGATAAATACCTATAACTTTGGTTTGGATCAACCGTTTTTAAAAAAAATTAGTGTCATTAGAAAGAGTATGGATGAATTAATTTACATCTTCTATAAAATAATTGCATTTAGTTTTAATTGTCGTAGGTAGAGATTACTTTCGAATAGAAAAAATTAAAATTTGTTTTTTTTCAAAATTTTTAATAGAAACACCTATTTATTGTAAATTATAATGAAATTGGATTAAATTCGTAACAAAATGGCGCAAACCGCATGTTAATAGCTTTTATCGAACTCAAGATATAAACAAAAACGCATAAACATAAGTAAGTATAGTATTGACACACCCTGTATTATAAAATAAATTAAAAAATAAGTCAGTAGGTACTTTCAAAAATTTTTATAGTAGAAAACTCTTAATGTTGATACCTATTTTGACCATTGTTATTTCATATGATTAAAAATTGTTTTTTCGAAACTAAGTAGGCTACCACAATGAATTTGACAGGGAGTTCATATTGTTTATTTATTGACAGCAGTCAAAATATTGTTAAGAATTGTTATATGTATTATAATTCGAATTGAAAATTGCATTTTTTTCAATGGATATTAATATTAGTAATATTAGTAATTAATTAACAGTACTAATAATTCGTGATGAGTATATCAAATTGTATATGATTGGAGTTTATTTCGAATATCACCAAAATGGCGCTATTGCCTCACGTATATATTCTGTAAGATATCCTGGCAGGAGATATTGTGGCAAAGAAGTAGAGATTTCGGACTACTCATATGTGGATTCTGTTGAATTAAAGCAAGAACATTGATTGAATTATCTTCGGTCATAACTCTACTACGTCGTTTAAAACAAGGACGAGAAAAACTACCAGTTTATCTTAATCTTTTTGCCTTTCTTTCAAATACTTCTTTGTCATAATGTCTCTTGACACGATATCTTACAAAATATATACGTGAGGCAATAGCGGCATTTTGGTATATCATACAATTTGATATACTCATCACGAATTATTTGTACTGATAATTAATTACTAATATTACCAATATTCATATCTATTGAAAAAAGTGCAATCTTTAATTCGAATTATAATATAGCACTTCTTATCAACGTTTTGACTGCTGTCAATAAATAAACAATATGAACTCCCCGCCAAATTCATTGTCATAGCCTACTTAGTTTCGAAAAAAACTATTTTTTACAAAATAGGTATCAACATTAAGATTCTTCTGCTACAAAACAATTTGAAAATACCTACTGACTTATTTTTTAATGTAATTTATAATACAGGGGGTGTCAATACTATACTTACTTATGTTTATGAGTTTTTGTTCATATCTCGAGTTCAACAAAAGCTATTAACATGAAGTTTGCTCCATTTTGTAACGAATTTATTCCAGTTCCATTATAATTTACAATAAATAGGTGTTTCCATTAAAAATTTTGAAGAAAAACATATTTTAATTTTTTTTATTTGAAAGTCTCCTCTACCTACGACTATGAAAACTGAATGCAAGTATTTTATAGTAGATGTGAATTAATTTATCCACACTCTTTCTAATGACACTAATTTCATTAAAATCGGTTGGATCAAACCAAAGTTATAGGCATTTATCCACAAATACTTTCCCACTCTCCCCCACCCTTTATTTGAAAAAATAAAAAAAAAATTACTTGAACAATTTTGTACAAAATTTATGCCCCTTTCTGGTTGCCCAAAAAAACTGGTTTTCAAAATTTTCTTCGCAGGTTACGCCCCCTAGCGGGTAATCCAGAATCTTGAAAGTTATTTTCAGAGATTTCTCGTGGCCACTTTTACTAAGGATTTTTTTTTCCTAAAGTTATAACATGAATAGTTTCTGATATATAGCCGAGAGATGGGCTTATTGGACCACCCGGTACAATGTTAAAAGTATAATATTTTCCAATGGTTCGTAATGCCGCTAAAAATAGAATACTTTAATCTTTTGCTAAAGAATAAAAATAAATGAAGGTTTAAAATTTGTAGCATTTGATCTTTAATAATTATTGTATAACTAATACTGTATAATTTTAACTTGCGTTTTCTATGATGCATTCCATTCGTTAATTGCAACGAAAGTGAAAATGCAACACCCCGTATAATAAGCTTAGACGTACAAACGTTTAACTATGTAATAATCACTCTTAGAAAGCAATTGTAAATGCCATATGGTAAATAGTTCTCAAGATTTATGTCAAAGTTATTGTTACCAACAACTACTCCCCAAATATAACAAAGACCGATTAATCTAAGAAATCTCAGGCAAACTTGCAGACAAAATGACAACTATTACCTCCGTTTACCGTTCTATAATACATCGTAAAGATGTCTTTATATTTATGGCTGTAATTTATTTCATATTCTAAGCTTGGAGCGTCTCAAAATTTTGACAGTCAGTAGCTCTATCAAGAAACAAAAGGGTAATTTGTCACTCGAAGATATGGTGATATATCTCGACGTGTTTCGGTCACTGTGATGGTGCAATGGACGTATCTAGGCAATGGAGCTGAAAATTGTCATGGCGATAAATATATCCACTTGAGGCCTAACTGTCAAGGAGTGAGGAAGTTGAAGTTTATATCGGATACAATATGCGACACTGATAATATAAAGCATAATACCATGGAAAAGTCTACTATATATTACATTTCTTGATTTATTAGTGATTATAAATGATAATATAAAAAACGCATTACTAATTTGAAGCCTCAAATTAAAAATGTGTAGACTAGTTTCTTAGCCTAAAATTTGATAGTAAGTGGTGACAATTGTTAGTGTTCGTTAGTGAAGCGTCAAAACAAATATAATCTGGTCAACATCTTATATTAAATATTTTTTTTTAATAAAACTTCCTCCACATTGCTCTATTTAAACTGCAGAAGAGGTAGCTATTAGGCAAGCTCTGGATTGGCTAAAGAACAAAAATTTACAAGATACTGTGATCATCTTAGACTTTAAGCTAGTTCTTAGTGTTATATTACTAATAATAATACTGAGTTAAACCATGGGACATGCGAGCTAATATGTGACATTAAACAAAAAATAAGAAACAAAGATTTAACATTTATTTGGGCAAAAAGTCACACCTGGTTAAAAGGTAATGAAATATTACAGGAGCTCGTTAAGAAATCTACTCATTCTAGGATACAACAACATAATATATATATACAGTATCAGATCTATTTAATTTTTACAATAAAAAAATAAATTTTAACTGGCAATGCAGATGGAAAATATTAGTGAATACATCAAATAATAAATATTAAGATCAGTAGCAAATATCAATGAATAAAAAAAGTCATGGTACTGTTCGTGCTCACCTGGCTAGAATACACAATATAGAATCAGGAAGTGTGCATGCTATAATATTTGTCAGTGTGATGTATTCAAAGTAAAGCACTCTTATTTACATTTTATACAACATTTTATACACATTTTATACATTTTATACAAAATAACGTAAATCAGTCAAAAATGTGTAACAAATGGACTAGTTTCCTTGCCACACACACTATCATCATCATTACCATTATCATCATTATCATGTTGTTATCTTCAAGGAGTTATGAATGCTGTACTTAGCTTTATCGACTGTCTGGAATGTCTAAATAATTTAAAAAATTAAAGGAATAAACAACAGTAACTAGAGAAATAAAAAATAAACAAGACGACATGCAATATATGATTAGAAAGCTGATAGAAGAGTATGAGGAATGGGGCTTGACAGTTAACGTAAATAAAACGAAATATCTATGTGTAGGCTCTCAGAGCAAAAATTTGGAGTTGGACAACGGTCAAGAAATTCTGCAATGTCAAGAATATGAATATTTAGGTATCACATTCGACAATACCGGAACAGATGTGAAAGAGATAGAAAAACGAATAGTTACAGCTAAAAAGATAATAGGATGTCTGAATGGCATCTTGTGGAGCAAGGAGATAACAAAAAGGAGAAAATTTATTATATACGAGACAATGGCTAAGAGCAGCCTATTGTATGGAGCGGAAACATGGAGAATTCCAAGACAGACAAAAAAAGAAGGTAGAGGCAGTCGAAATGGACGTGATAAGAAGATCTATGCGAGTCTCACGAAGAGAAAGAATGAGGAATGACCATATAAAACAACGAATGGGAATAGAAGCTACGATAATTCAGGATTTCGAAAAGAAACATCTTACCTGGTACGGACACGTAGAGCGAATGCAAAATACTAGATGGCCCAAAAAATACTGAACTGGACCCCAATAGGGAATAGAAAACGAGAAAGACCCAAACTTGAGTGGCAGCAAAACATAAAAAAGTCAATGAGCGAACGGAATCTATCAACGAAAGATTGCCACGATAGAAGAGGATGGAAGTTAGGTGACGGATAACGGAGAAGGACGTTCTAAACCGGCATATATGTATGTAACTAGAGAAATAATAGTCCCAATTATTCACATCCAGCTTTCTTCCAGCAAAATTGCCTAATAATTTTAGCTTATAAGTCCCCAAATATACCATTACTCTTTGAAGACATCGAAAAATCTATTACTTGGCCAAAACACCGCCTATATTATCTAGACGTCCCTTAATAGACTGAGATCAAGAGTAACAAAATGCACACGACATACAGCGACAACCTGTTGTAAAGGTAAATAACAGGCAAACTGCCGCCTGTATCAGTGCAATATATGCCCTTAAAGGTGCACGATGGAGGACCTTACAATAGCGACACCAAATGCGATTATTGCAGCCGATTTCTGGTCAAAATTGTTAATGTTGTTATAATGATTTTAGGAATATGTTTTAGAGTTAGAAACTAGGAAATAACCAAAAGGAGAACCATCACAAATGTCAAAGAACGCATGGGCTTGCCAAAATAAAACTGGGCGAACTATGTGGCCAGAATAAAGGACGGCTCTAAAAATTTACAGTGCAAAAACAAAAGAAAAAGAGGTAGACCACCTATAGGATGGATAGACAACGTCAAAAAAATTGACTACAGAAAGCTTGAGACCCACAGGACTGAAGAAAATTAGGGAAAGCCTATTTTCAACTTTGAACGCAAAAGGATGGATGTTGAATTATAAATTAGTAGATGTAAAGTCCACTATTAAGGTCTTACAACACTTGGATTATCTGAGTACCTTTCAAATATATCACCCCTCGCAGAGAGTACGATGTTCCTGGCATTGTTCTTCCTGAAAACTACATCTATTTAAACTAAAGAGCAATTTTCTACATATCTGCCCTAGGTTTTTTAAATATGAGACTTCAATATGATCGAGAAAAGACGAAAAGAAAAAGGTCAATTCAAAGACGGAAAGAAGAATGAAGCAATACGGGAGATCTATAACAGTGGACAAAGATTCTGATCCTAAAGATAAAAGATTGGGTGAATTGTCGGGACAGGCGATTGGACTATTTACTAACCCAAATAATCACAGCACACGATTGTTTCGGGCCTCCCTCTCTATGTTTGAAAAGGCTGACACGGATGAATGCTTATACTGCGGACACTTAGACACTGGGATACGTACGATGTTAAAGTGCAATAGATAGATATTAAACAAAAACAGAATGGAAAAAGAGATAAGTGTGAATTTTTGTTACAGTGAGAAATTATTAAGATAATGATTGAAATTAAAGCACTGTGTACTCAATATTAAACTTACAGCAATCAAGAACAAAGAAAAGGAAGAAAGACAGCTGAGCCAACGGCAATGTAAGTTGAGACAATACGTCTTGGTATAAGGTTAAAAGTGAGTTAAACTGTATGAGTCAGACTGTGGAAAAGGGGAAAATTCCCGGCTAAAAGTCGGGAATTTTAAAGTGATCTTCCTAGAAGCGATGAGGTTTTTCCACACGCAACCTGAAATGGGGCGTCTCTTAACAAAAGCCAGTCTTTGGAACCAAAAAATGGGGAAACATGGAAAACGACAGAAAGTCTTCTTAATGATAGTCTGTGGATAATTGTGATATTGCTTCGGAAGTTGATATTTGGCCTTACAGCAGCCATTTTGCTTCTGGATCGGTGGATGACCGAGGTATGTTTGGTTTAGTGGGTAGGTGTTTGGCGTAGACTCGGCGACCAGAGGGAGTTTTAAAGTACCTCGTAAATAATCGCCGAGTCTTCTGCACTGTCAGTTAGGCGGTGACCTGAACTGAAATGTCTTTTGAAGATTCCAGACCCCTCTCTATAAAAACGAAGAAAAAAAAAAGGTTTTTAGACATCATATAAAACATTTAAATATTCAATTAATCTTTACAGCAGTAGACTCGAATGGCAAAACGAAAGACTTAATCTAATATTGGTAAACAAATTAAGATGTAAACAAAATAAAACCAGAATTAGGGCATGGCAAAAATAGCCGACAAATGTATAGACGAATACAATAAAATAAAGCTAATAGCTAAAGTAACTGACTATAGTCCAGAATATTTGCTTTTTTAAAAAGACCATCCAATTGTTATCGAGAGAATGTTTGAAATGGCAAATTTACGAAGTTAAATAAATATGAACAAAAGAACAGTAGAGTAAGGTAAGTTGGAGTGATGAAAATCTCGATCTTTGGTAGTGACGTAGTGAAATTTGTTCGCCACCGACAAGGGGAAAAACTTTTGTTTCAGTGTACCATGGTCACTATGAAGCATCCTGTGAGTGTCATAGTATGGGCTTCTATGACCACTAATAGACTTGGATGTTTAGCAGTAATAGAGGGTAATAAAAATGCAAAAAAAATATCAGGAGATGCTGCAAGCCAAACTGCTGTTGACTATCAGAGATTTGTGTAAGCCCAACAATGCATCTTCCAGCAGGATGGAGCACCTTGTCATGTGGCTAAGTCTTTCATGGAATGGTTGGGAAGCCATGACGTTAATATCCTGCCTTGGCCTGGAAATTGTCCGGATATAAATCCAATAGAACATTTATGGTCAAGGCTGAAAGTGTTAGTATCACGCCGAAACCCAAGTAACAAGAGAGAACTGATAGTAGCCATTATTCAAAACTGGTTTAGAGTTATAACATCAAAAGATTTAGCTCTTCTGCCAAATACAACCATTGTACCTTTTTTTTTAAACATATTTATTAATAGCTAACGGCTGATATTTTATTTATTTTTAAATTTTTAGAGGGGTTTTCATCTTACAATATGTGAAATATATAGTTAGAATATATATAGATAGTTAAATATTAAGTAGAAGCATAAAACTATGTAATAAAATTATAGATAAACTTATAAAAGTCTTGTGAAAAAAGGGAATGCTTATAACGAAACTAAAATTTTTCCTACGTCTCCAGAATTTTGGTCACTAGTGTACCTTATTAAACAAGTTACTGTTTTAGCATTATGTATAGTTTTTTACATTTAATTGTATATTAATAACAGTATCAGTCATTTTAGATTAATATAAAAAAACTAATAATAGTTTTTACGTAAATATATTTCAAGCATTATTCACTAAAAACGGAATAGGGTAATTGGCCTTTCCGACGATACAATCCATTTAATGGAAGTATAGATAGTGACGTCAGCAGAAAATTTGTGGCTCCCTGTAAACAATATTAAGAGTATGATTACAAAACAGCGCGTGTGCATTCTAATCAAATCCACGCATTCCATTTACTGATTGTACGGGATGGACATCTAATCAAGCTGGTACAAAATTTAATTTACACAAAAAAACTTTTTTTATTTATTTACTAGCCTTATATATGAAAACAGTGTACTAAAATACAATGCAAAAACTATTTCAAAAGTAATAAAACAAAATTAAAAAAAAAAAAAAAAAAAAAAAAATTAAAGCTTTGAATTACATACCACAACAAAGAAGAAGAAGGGGAAGGCCTTCAGTTGCCTGGGAAGAAAATGTACGGCACATAATGAGAGATAGAGCCATCAGAGAAGACGAATGGATGGACAGAAAACGATGGCGGTCGAAATGCGAGAAACGGCAGAGACTGTAGGAACCTCGCTTATATATATATATATATATATATATATATAAAACAAAATTAGAAAATACATACAAGATATACATTTACCGTTAGAAATAGTGTCAGAAAGCTTCAAGTTTGTAGAACAAAAAAATGGATAGAACAAACGAAGAACCGCGTTGAGAATTTGGAACTTGACATCGGCATCCATTTTGGAGCCAATAAATACTGATCAATTGGTTTCTTCTATTTGGGTGCAACCAGACAAATGCCCTCCATTACGCTGGCGCCAAATAAGACAAGACAATCAAAAGCCCGTAAAATTTACGAAGGTTACCTTTCTAGGAACCACAAAAAGTTGATAATGCAACCTTACTGCATCTAATGTCTGTCCCGATCACAGGGCCGAAGCAAAGTGTCAGGTAGTCTTAACCCAAAACGCATACACATCTGTGTGGTTTGAGAGATAACATTCAACTCTATTACATGACCGCCGCGAAGTGTCTGGGTCGCGCTGATCTTCACCTCAAAAACACATCCCTCTCATATGGCATATGGAATCATCCCTTATCTCAAACTTACGTCTTTGTTATCTCGCAGATGGCTCGTCTTGCAATGTTTGTCTCTTAAAACCGCTGCGCCATTGTACACGCAAATCTCATTTAAATATACGAAGAGAATCAAAACTATCAAAAAGTCTGTTAATATTTTACCAATGTTTATATATCCTTCCAAACCTGCAACAGCGGGATAGGTTGGAGCCGAGGGTCGCTGAAGCAGCGGTCACCATGTTGCCGGTAAAATTTTAGCGTCACCGCGCTTGTTTAAGCTGTTATGCTGTTTTTTAATTTCTATGGCTTCATAAATGATTCTCTAAATATGATGTTGCGCTACGGCTAACGTAGTTTTAGAATGTTTGATAGATATAGAGTGTTAGTAAATACGGTCATCGATTCGTTGGTTTGTCTGTTCTATGTATGTACGTGGGCAACTAGAACAGGGTATCTCGTAAACACCAAGGTCTTCATTGGGGATTTGGTCTTTTACGGATCTGTCAAATTTGGACACCACTTGCAGTGGGTAGTAAAGATGGTTTGTTTTGATGTTTAGAGAGTTAAGAGTTCTACTGATCTTGTCAGTGACACCTTCAATAAAAGGTAGAAAGATTTTTGGTTGATCAGACAGCAAGGTTTTTTTTGGATTAAATGAGGTTTAGATGTTTTCAAATGCTCGTATTGATTTGAGTTTTTTTGTAGGAGCCGTTTTATAGGAATTTGCGACACAATTAGCCTCATTTAGCATAATTAGAGCCGCTTCTTTGACTTTTCTTTTTTACCATCCGTTGAATGATGTTATTAAATTATGCTAAATAAGGCCAATTGTGTCGCAAATTCCTCGGCAGAATGTAGTAGGATCTGGTTACCAATATTGAAAGAGGAAGTTATTAATAAGAAAATACCAGTATTAGTAAGACAGTAACATATGGAGGATACATCATTTATGTTTTTTAAATAACGTAACATGTAAAATCAGAATTTTGATGTTTGTTGAAGGTAAACTAAATTCACGAACAAATACTTACAATGTCGGGATAGTATTATGAGGTTTTTTTCCTGGTTTTTCCCTCATAATTTACTATGGAATCACTAACAGGAGAATTTTACTGTCATCATGTCATGTGTTTGTCTTTTTAAAGACGAATTACATGCTATGATTTTTTTCTGACGGATATTCTCAAGTTAAAGTTAATTTTATGTAATCGAATGAACTATCTTATAAGTAAAGTCGTCCCAGGAGCGCAACTCAACAATATTGGCAATATCATTTTAAAGTCGTCTACTTTAAAATGCATAATGTATGTCTGAATTGTCAATATAAATGGGTCAGATAAAATTAAATTATTAGAAGAATTTTTCACTATGTAACAAAAAAACAAACTTTGTTTAATTTACTGTTTGTATTTTGAGAACGATTTCCGAAGTGGAAATTGAAATGTCAATAAACGTATTTTTATCTTTAATTGTGGCTTATGTCCAGTTAAATAGTAATTAATTTACAATGCCACAAGAAAATAGCTTCACAACAATAACTTGTCATATGTCACATGTCACCTTAACATTTCCGTTAAGACCGGGTGTCAATCTCTCTCCGGTTTCCGAACATAATGTAGCTTCGCCTATTTTAAAATTTTAAAAGTGTTTGTCCTTGTGTAGTGTGGTGTGATGTACAATTTTATGTTTATAACATTATATTTTTGTTGGATAGGCCAAAATTGACAAAGTAAGTCTAAAACGTTAATCACATAAAAACTTTTATCAACCATCAACTTCGAGTTTTTTATCGAAGTTAATTAATTTCTTCAGTTAAAAAACGTTTTTTGGCTTATTTTAGATGCCCTTGAAGATACTCTAGAAAGCGAAAGTACTTGGGAAATATTTAGTTATTAAAACTGGATTGGATATCTGCCTTTTATTTAATCAACGTTCATTTATTCGAGCATTCAGTCATATATCAAAATTTTTTTTTGGCTTTTAAAGGTAACATTTTATGGAAAATTTTATTTTGAATAATTTATTTGTAGATTAATATGTATAAAAGTGCACAGAATTTACCCAAATGCACGGTCGTGCATAAGAAATAATTCACCCCTTTCTTAAAAACGTACACATTTAAATAGTAGCACTCCACGGTTTTTTCATATTTGGGGTCCATTGACCATATCATATAATAAAACCCCTTTAACACTGTAGTTCCTTTTACCTTTTAGCCCTTCTTTGGACATAATATAAAAATTTCAATATAAAATGTAAAAATTGTGTTTTTTTGTTAGCTATATCAGTTTTATATTACGAAATGCAGATAATAGTTATACACAGTATAATGTAAGTTAAAAAATATGAATTTTTATTTACTAAATTAAAGCACGATTGCTTAGTGATTCGAAATTAACAAAAAAATAGAAAAAGACGTTAAAAATTTTTGATAAACCGAAATAAGATCATTTTGTGTAAGAGAGACACCATGTATACTATTTAAAATAAGAAAATGCTTGCTGTTTAAATAAACCGAAATGAAGTCTGAATGGCAGCAATCTTTGGACTAATTATAATTACTCTGAAGGCAGTTGTATTCTTCGTTTCATCCCAATTACCGTCGAATATGAACTCATTTGTAAGCAGCAACGGGGAAAAAACTCCCATTCCTTATATCGTTTAGTTTTAGTGCTAGGAGGCGTAATCCAAATCTTTTGTTTGGCTCACTCGAGCGTTTTTAAGGTACTGTCGCCGTTTTGTTATTATTGTTATTACGATCTAAACCGTATTGTTAAGTTTTGATATATCAAGTCCACGCAATATGAGAAAATGGTATATTTTGGCATCATTTTGAAACTATTTTTTTAACATTTAAAATTTTTAGAATTAGGTCATGTGGTTAGCAAATATTCTTCTAAATGATTCATTCTTTATACCTAGAAGATATCTTTCATAAACCTTTTTAGTTCTACTTTTTGGAAATGTATTTTCTAACAAAAGTCAATTATATGGTTTACGGACAACTATTGCATTTTCATTCGTGCTTAATTTTGGTTAATCCCTAGTCCATTTTGGCCATACGAGAAAATAAGCAACAGTACTAATTATCGGTTGAGTTTCAATGAGCGACAACGACCAAGCATGAGAAGGCTTTACAGCGTTACCAGACCTAGTGAATTTTCCCTACACCTAGGGAATTTTGAGCCAGCTTGGACAAAAAGGGATTTTTATTCAATTCTATGAAAAATCTAGGGAATTCTTAATATTTGTAAAAATATTTTAAAAAATCAGTTTTATTTAATAAACTTTTCAAAATTGCACATATTATATCATCTACTTGGAAATCACACTATTGGTGGAATCACTAAATTCTGTTTATGTGATTTCTTGTCGGAAACTAGAGTGGTGAAATTTCACGAAGTGCGAATTACGTCGGGGATCTACCTGGGCTAAAGTATGCATTGGCGTCGTCCATCGGGCAATTTTTAGTTTCTAGTTTGTCTTTCTCTAACTGTTTATGTGATTCCCCATCGATGACTAGAGTGGTGGTATTTCAAAATGGGCGAATTACGTCAGGGATCCACCTAAACTAAAATACCTTAATACTTTGATATTCTTACCCTTCTTACCATAAATACAACTATAAAACACTTGTGCAGAAGGAGCAAAAATAAATATATTAAAAACATATGTGTACAATTAGAGGAACATGCTGACCGCCAAGAACCTAGAGAACTTTTCTCAAAAGTCAAGTATCTAGCGAGAGAATTCAAACCGCAAACATAGATCAACAAAGATAATAGTGGAAATATCATTAAAAACCCAGATGGCCTCGCAGAGGTGTGGAAACAATATTGTGAAATACTATTTTCTAACAACGACCGAGACAATAACACAGAGAAAATAATTTATGAAAAAGAACCTCAAATATTGAAATCATAAATTGAGGTGGCAATTAAAAAGCTAAAATCCAGAAAAGCAGAAAGAGAAGATGGAATAACAGCTGAAACATTCAAAGAAATGGGAGAATTAGGGACGGAATTAATAATTAGAATTTGCAATGAGATTTAGAATACCGGAAAGTGGACAAATGACTGGTGTAAACTTGCGTTTATTTCCATATACAAAAAAAGGTTTACCGACAGCTGATTGCAGTAATTACCGCACAGTAACATTAATATCACACGCGAGCAAATTACTTCTAACCATCATTAATGAAAGACTAAAATTAATTCTCTTACCACAAATTCCCCAAGAACAATGCGGATTCGTCGGGGAAGAGAAACAAGAGAACATATTCTTAATATTCGTCAAATTATCGAAAAATCTCGAGAGTGCTTTGTTAGTTATTCCAAAGCCTTCGATACCGCAAAATGTAATAAAATGTGGCATTCACTTAGTGAAATGAGTACTGCAGAACATCTAATCTATTTATTACGAAAACTATAGGTAAATAATACCTGCTAATGTAAGAGTTAATAATGTGATTTCGAAAAACATCAAATTAAAATCTGGAGTTCGACAGGGATGCATAATATGCCCTATTCTATTCTATTCAATGTGTATAGTGAAAATATTCGTCAAGTTCTTGAGGAAAGTGGCAAGGTAAGGTGAAGCAACGATAGGAGGCAGAAAAATTAAAATCCTGCGTTATGCTGATGACACTGTTATATTGGCGTCATCACCAGAAGAACTGGAACAAATTATGAATAGGCTAGGCACGGTAAGTACGAAATACAGTTTGAAAATAAATATGCAGAAAAGCAAAGTGATGATCATCGATAGAATCAGAAACAACCAAGCAGAGATAAAAAACATGGCAGGTTACGAAGTAGTCAGGCAATTTAATTACTTAGGCTTCTTTATTACTAACAGTGGAGGATGCGAAGACGAGAGCCGTCGACGCATCACAATGGCTAGATCGGCAACAGCTAAACTCACAAAAATTTGGAAGAACACTGGCATCAAAAAAAAATTCAAAATTACGCCGTGTTCGAGCATTGATATTTCCTATCCCCACCTATGCTTTAAAAACTTGGATAATAACAACAGCCGATTCAAAGCGTATAATGGCTTTTGAAATGTGGATCTACCGTAGAATGTTGCGCATACCATGGACCGCTTATCGCACAAATAACTCAATTCTAGCAGAACTTGACATAAAATTAGACTCATCACAACTATCAACCCAAATATACTGAGATATTTTGGAAATATAACTAGAAAAAGAGAAGGCCTAGAGCAAATGATAGTTGAAGGTAACGTAGCGGGTAAAAGATCCAGAGGAAGATCTCCAGTACGATGGTTGGACCAAATAAAAGAGATGACTGGTTATTCATTCTCCGAAGCAAAACAACACGCACAGGAAAGAGATAATTGCTCAAAAATATTTAAAAAAATTACATGACCCCACTATATCCTTACGAAGGAGAAAATATTGAGGAGGATTCTTACCTCACAAATTCACGAACAACAAATAAGACAAATCGCACAGAATGAATCTTCATATTCAAAAGTCCTTATTTATTCTACAAACAATTAAAATACCAATATTTCCAACTTCTTATGTGACCAATAAACTCTAATTAGAAATGTTTGGAAAGGTTTTTAAAAATCCCGCTCATTCTGACGTCAGACTTAGGTGGTCCATTCTAGGCTAAATATGGTTGTCAAGTTGTTAGGGAAATCTAGGGAAATTTTGGCAAAAATTCTAGGGAATTAAAAAAAATCATGTGGCAACCCTGGGCTTTCATTCTGACAGAATATCTCGGCTCTCGAGGCGAACTCACCACTTAAAGTAGTTATGGCGTATTCTAGTAACACCGGTTGTTTTGTTTTTCAATTTCGTTTTGTAATTTCAAAGTCAGAATGAAAAAGGTTACAAGTAAGTTAATGAAAAAGTACTGTATAAAAAAACTAAAAGATCCCAATATTTGATTGAATGTGTGTGAAAATTTCGATACACAGGGCTAAAATGCAGAAATGCAGCAACTATAGAGAAAAGTCTGACCATCATACAAGAAACAGTAGGATAAAAGAACAACACCTAAAGAAAGATACAGAAAAACGAAAATCGTGGATGACCGATGAAATACCTGAACTTATGGATTAGAAAAAAAACAAAAAAAATCTCCAAGAATATAAGAAAATACATACTATCGTCAGAAAAAAGAAGCCAAAAAGAAACAAAAAAAAAACAATGTCAAGATATAGAGGAGTATCAGAGTCAATATGATAACTTCAATGTTCATCGAAAGGTAAAGGAAATAGCTGGAAGTTCCGAAAACGTAACAGCAGAAAAATAACAGATAATAAAGGCAATCTTGCCATAACCAAAAAAGATAAAAACAAAGTATGGGAAGAATACTTAGAGAAACTTAATGACTCCATGATCTTATAACAATACAAGAGCTCACCAATGAAGAAAATTTAGATCCCGAAATCCTACCACAAAAAATAACGGCAGCTATCAGACAAGTCTGTTCACTTCAGCTCAGTTATGATTTATCCGGAGTGGAATAAACCAAAAAGCAGAGTTTATGTCTAAAGTAGTAAATAATCTAGCATTGCTTGCATGGATTAATTTGTGTCAGATTTCTCTTTCGTACTGGAGAAAGGGGCTTGTATAGCAACAGTTAGTCTATTTCTATAATATATCTATGGTTTAATCAAATTCTTGATTAATTAGGAAATTTTAAATATTCTGTTATATTGTAATGGTCGCTACTATTTATAAGTTCATTATAATAAATTTGCATTATTTATAGTTTTAAATTTATTACAATTAAATGCGATACACTATTTTTAAATAAATTTATGAGTATTATTTAATTTTCAATATTGAATGACAATCGTGTACTGAATTTATTTCAAATGTAGGAGGAGTAAAAATAGCTACAATTCATTTTATTATTGGATGATAATTAGATCCATAGTATTATGTAAATCATGATTTTTGTGCACTTTCCAGGCCAGTCCAGAGTAAGACTATTTCAAAAATAGGGTTCTATGATTATATTTACTCTGTATAAGTTACTTCATCTACTCTGTAACCAAGTATGGCATTCCAAACAATGGTCTGAAGACTGGACAAAATCTACAATAACGACCATACATAAAAAAGGCAGCTTCCATAAATGCGACAATTATAGAACTATCTCTCGTATATCCCATGCCAGCAAGATAATGCTACATATAATCAATCAAAGACTGAAAACATTCCTTCAAAGAGAAATTCCACAAGAGCAAACTGTATTTACCAAAGGCAGAGGCACTCGAGAACACCTGCTGAATATAAGACAGATAATCGAGAAATCTAGGGAATTCAACATCCCACCATACATCTGTTTTATAGATTACCGTAAAGCGTTCAATAGGGTCAAGTGGAGACACTAATGGCGAAAACTAAAAGAAGTAGGCGTACCACAACATCTTATTACGCTTATAACAGAACTATATGAACACACTACTGGATCAGTTAATGTACTTGACACACTTTCGAACGAGTTTCATCCAGAACGGGGTGTCAGACAAGGATGTCTACTATCTCCACAATTATTCAACATATATGGGGAGTATATTATGCGAAGAGCACTTGAAGGATGGGAAAAGGGCATCTCAATAAATGGTCATAAACTAAACAACCTATGTTTCGCAGATGACACAGCTCTTCTTGCAAATAGTCAAGCAGAGCTGATGGAACTTATACGACTGATCGAAAACGAAAGTCAAATATTTGGTCTGCAATTAAACATATCAAAGACAAAGATCATGATAGTGGATAGACTACACAACAATCATCCACACATAACCACAATTGACCGATTCGAGGTTGTGAGCTCATACTTTTATCTGGGATCATTAATCACAAACACAGGGTCATTACAAGAAGAGATTAAACGTAGATTTGATCTACGCAAAGTTGCCATAGCAAAAATGACCAAAATATGGAAGGACTGTCAAATTTCAAAAGCGATAAAGATGAGGTTGATCAACTGCTTAATATTCCCAATACTGACCTACGGATGTGAATCTTGGACTCTGAGACCATCGGAGAGAAGAAAGATAGACGCCACTGAAATGTTTTGTTGAAGACGAATGTTACGAATTCCTTGGACCGACCGTAGAAAAAATAATTCAATTTTAAGAGAGCTAAAAGTTAGCCAACGACTCTCTAGTAAAGTCCATCTCCAACAATTAAAATATTTTGGGCATGTTATGAGAGCAAACATAGAAAACATGGAAAGACTCATAATACAAGGAAAGGTAGAAGGCCAAAGATCACGAGGAAGATCCCCAACAAGATGGATAGATCAAATTACAGGAATATGCCAAAGACTTATGCATGAATTAAAAGAAATGACCAGAGACAGAGATCTCTGGAGACGGACAATACAAGACATCACGTCGACCACTACACTCCCCCTGGGGGATCAGGATTGAAGAGAGAGATGATTATATTTATATTAGGCAGCATATGCGTACTTTAGATGTGAGAAACAAAATTATTTTTCCCCCTTTTTTTTTCTGTACTACAAGCTTGAAGCTCCCCTTTTTATTTCCAAGGGATGTCTTCCTCCTTAAAATTTTCAAATATGTTTTTGTTTAGGTATTTGATAACCATTCATTTTATTTGTATACATTTCCAACATATATCTGCATTTTTTATCTTTTCATCGATTAAATAGTATACAGATTGAACGAAATAAATTCAGAACATACGAAATATTATGTATTTCGGCTCAATTCTGCTGTAGGTGGTTGGCCAACAAAAGGTTGTCAAATAATTATATTATAAAAATCCAATACTTCAGGGGTAAGCTGCATTCTGAACTAATTGAAGAATTCATTCATAGGTAGTCAAACCACCTATCGCTTCCTAAAGCCAGCCACTCACGGTACAGAGGTGTCGTTTGACATAATTGGACAGAGGCATTGTTCAATTGGTTGGTATATCTGGCGCGCCCACACACCATACTGCGCCGCAGTATTTGTTCGGTTCTCGACCATGTCAAATCAAACAATCATTTTAGCGTCTCTTACTTTGTGTATAAATTCTTTGTGTATAGATTATGGTGCAAAGAATCCAAGATTTTGGTGCAAAATAAATCTCGTCTGCTCCTGCACCCGATTTACTGGACTGCACTGCTAATTTTAATTCTCTTCTATAGGATGTTCTAAAATTGTTAATTTTTTTTTCTTACATAGGTACTCTTCATTCGCATCTTTGTTTACTTCTTGAAACTTTAAAACTAGAATGTCCATTGCCTGTTTTCGGGCGTTTTTATCGTGGTACGTTTTACCTTTTATTCGCTATAGCATTCTTGTTTTTTATATAATTTTAAAAACTCTCTTAAAAAATTCTTGCTAAATCAAGCCATTTCGATTTTCTATAATATGATCAAAGCAAGTGTTTAGTTAAAAACGAAGTTGAACAACGTCGCTGTATCGTGAGTGGCCGCCTTTAGGCAAGCCCCTCTTTCGTTTATCGGATATGAAGATTTTGAGCGGTGTTGCCAATATCATTACACTAGATGTTTCTAAAATAACTACGAATTTCTGAAATAACTACAAACCATTAAGTTTATTTTTGTTATTAGTCTGTTGTAGTAGATTGGTAAATACAATGAAAAATATAGGCAAATATCCGATTTATTCAAAGATATGAAGAAGATATAACTCTCAAAAAGATCCGCAAATCGGATTATTACACGGCGATTGGCAACATTGACTTTAAGCTGCGCTCTAGACTATGGTGTCGTTCTAAAAAGAGACGGATAGTTGAACGATATTTTATGCAATGTCTAACACCGAGTATGGATTTATTTTTGTCCAAGTTTTAGATTGGTCCACTATTTCAAATGCAGTTCAAACAGACATATATTAAATTGTATGATTTGTTTTAAATTCGTTTAATCTGTATGTAGATATATAATGGTATATATTTATAAAATGTTTTAAACTATCCAAAAGGATTTAAAAATTTCAGAACGTTTTAAAACTTATTGGACCATCATTAGTGGCAAAATCTTAAAAAGTATTTAAAACTACCCACAAACTTAATAAGATAGATAGATAGCCAAATAGACTAGTTTAATAACCCTTAGATTACATGATACATCGAACCACCCGTTGCGTGGAGTTGGTCTTTCTGGTCCAAGGACATTATTTGCCGATTGCTTAACTGAATCGTTGAGAAGAGAAAGTGGATATGTTTATAAATAGGCATTTCTGACGTTTTGAAGGAAATCCATTATAAGTATTAAGACGCATCTTTTTGTATAGAAACCGAACATTTACATATTTATTACATTATTTACATACCGAACATATACTAATAATGCTTTTATGTGTATTAAAAATTATGGTATTGTGGAAAAACCGTATAAGTCCTGGACATGTCTACTTTTTCTACAAAAGCTAAATTGCATATCTGTTCATCTAAATATACATCTGTAATTCATTATGGAAGGTATACAAAATGATAATCTTAAATCAAAAATTAAAAAAAAGTTGAAATTAAGAGCGTTGTAAGGCTGTTATTGTTAAAAAGCAAGACAATCTGGACAACACTATACTGACTATAAAAGTCGTACTATCCCAAGCAAAACGATTGGAGAACCAAGCAGGTATGTTGTTATAACCTCAAATTTTGTTAAATATTTAATTCTTACTAGACTTATTACATTGTAGATGTAAGAAGAAATGCTTACTTGCGTTTTCTCGTAAATGTAGAAATTAGGTTTTTACATAATTGTATAAATTAGAAAACAAAAATGCTCAAGACGCTTATCTTTAGTCTCTTATTGAAATATTGACAGTTTCCTGATGACATCCTAGACTATAACAGAAAAAAACCACATGAACACTCAGTTTCGTACATAGTCACAACAAGTACAGTTGTTGTGAGTTTATGCTGTTTGTAAATCTGCATTTTTAAGTCTGCATGCTATAACGAAACAAAGAGTAGGTCTGTTAATAGAGCTTTTAGAAAAAGGACAAGTACCATGTTGATACTTTTGCGTTTAAGAAATAAATATATATTGGTTTTATTTCATAGCACATTATACCGACCATTATTATATGAGAGCGACTGTTCCGTTACTTGAATAACGTTCTGTCGAAAATGATTCACTTTCTGTCACTGCTACTTTCGCAAATACGATCCATGGACCAGCGCAACGTTTTGGGTAGCTGATCAAACTAGTTATTTGTGGTCTGTGTGGGTGCAGCAGAATAAAACGTGACTAAATGTCACGTCTGAGGCAGACTGCGACTGTGACATCGTTGTAACAGTGACAAAGTCGCAGTTCTTAAATAGCAACCCACCACTAGTTAGGAAACATTTACAGACATGGAGAGGTTAATGGTTGAGGGCAAGGTAGATGGTAAAAGAACTCGAGAAAGATCGCCAGTCCGATGGTCAGACCAAATTAAGTGCGCTATCGGTTACTCTCTGTCTAAGGAAGCACACCGCGCCAGGAGAAAGAAGAATGGATAGCAACCATTCCGAAAATACCATAACTTCACCACATTCTGACAAAAAATAAAGAATAGAGGAGGACATTTACATGTATCCCAATACTCGCTAGATGTTAAATTCTCATCTATGATGTTTTTATTTTGAAAATAATTTTGATATATTTATTTGAGTATGCAGAGTAGAGTATGGGTCGCTTGGGACAGACCTTAGCGACCGATTATGAACCTTAGCTAAGACTGGAATCATTTGTCAGCTGTCAATTTTTCTTCTTCGAATATTACCTGTCAATTCTCTTTATTTCCCATAGCTAAGTCAGAACGAAGCCACCAACCAATGGGAACAAAGTCCCGTTCACAACAAAGTCCCGTTAACCGACGCCACCAACGGTTTGTTAGCTGTAGAGTATGTGTCGCTTGGGGCAGACGGTCAAAGTTCCATTCTGACGTCATTTTAGGTAAACGTTGAATCTGCATTACCGCCAAGCATGAACCCTACACAAGATTGGAACCATTTGTCAACTGTCAATTCTTTCTCTTATCTAATGTCAACTGTTAATTTTTCTTTGACTGTTAACTTTTAATTCTTCTTCTTTTCCGTAGCTAATTCCAGAATGAAGCCACCCACCAATGAGAATAAAAGGTCGTCCACAACAAAGTTCCGTTCAAAGACGTCACAAACGATTTGTGTCTGTCTCTTCAATCCTGACACCCCCGGGGGAGTGTAGTGGTCGACGTGATGTCGTGTATTGTCCGTCTCCAGAGATCTCTGTCTCTGGTCATTTCTTTTAATTCATGCATAAGTCTTTGGCATATTCCTGTAATTTGATCTATCCATCTTGTTAGGAATCTTCCTCGTGATCTCCGGCCTTCTACCTTTCCTTGTATTATAAGTCTTTCCATGTTTTCTGTGTTTGCTCTCATAACATGCCCAAAATATTTTAATTGTTGGGAATGGACTTTACTAGAGAGTCGTTGGCTAACTTTTAGCTCTCTTAAAATTGAATTATTTGTTCTACAGTCGGTCCAAGGAATTTGTAACATGCGTCTCCAACAGAACATTTCAGTGGCTTCTACCTTTCTTCTCTCCGATTGTCTCAGAGTCCAAGATTCACATCCGTAGGTCAGTATTGGGAATATTAAGCAGTTGATCAACCTCATCTTTATCGCTCTTGAAATTTGACATTCCTTCCATATTTTGGTCATTTTTGCTGTGGCAACTTTTGCTAGATCACATCTACGTTTAACCTCTTCTTGTAATGACCCTGTGTTTGTGATTAATGATCCCAGATATAAGTATGAGCTCATAACCTCGAACCGATCAATTGTGGTTATGTGTGGATGATTGTTGTGTAGTCTATCCACTATCATGATCTTTGTCTTTGATATGTTTAATTGCAGACCAAATATTTGACTTTCGTTTTCGATCAGTCGTATAAGTTCCATCAGCTCTGCTTGACTATCTGCAAGAAGGGCTGTGTCATCTGCGAAACGTAGATTGTTTAGTTTATGACCATTTATTGAGATGCCCTTTTCCCATTCTTCAAGTGCTATTCGCATAATATACTCTCCATTTATGTTGAATAATTGTGGAGATAGTATACATCCTTGTCTGACACCCCGTTCTGGATGAAACTCGTTCGAAAGTGTGTCAAGTACTTTAACTGATCCAGTAGTGTGTTCATATAGTTCAGTTATAAGCGTAATTAGATGTTGTGGTACGCCTACTTCTTTTAGTATTCGCCATAAGTGTCTTCACTTGACACTGTCGAACGCTTTACGGTAATCTAAAGAACAGATGTATAGTGGGATGTTGAATTCCCTAGATTTCTCGATTATCTGTCTTATATTCAGCACGTGTTCTCGAGTGCCTCTACCTTTGGTAAATCCAGTTTGCTCTTGTGGAATTTCTGTACATGACAATATTAAAAGTTTGAAATTGTAGCGGATCCTTTCCTTGACCTTTTTCTTTTTTTTTGCATCTTATATTTTTATTATTTTTGATCTTATTTTTTTGACGACCAAACACTGGTGTACATCTATGTTCGCGCTACGTATTTGTTATTTGTAGCCACAATATTTTATGCTATATGCTAAATAAATAAATACCCTTGCTTGGCTTCCGTAGATATTGTTTCTTTTAATTTTTTTTTAATTTACTCTTGTAAAAATATAACAAATTTTAGACTTTTATTATAAGTTAGCATAATATCTATTTCTACAAGAAAAAAATAAATAAAGACAACTGACTTCATCTTCTGAGGATATGAAGTAACAACTTTCCAAAATTTCACTCGTCAATATTTGTTTATTCCAAAGATATTAATAATTTTTCATTTGGTATAATTTTCGCTTTAACCTCAAGTTAGATAACTTTATATGTAT
Source organism: Diabrotica balteata (assembly GCA_918026665.1). Taxonomy (NCBI): domain Eukaryota; kingdom Metazoa; phylum Arthropoda; class Insecta; order Coleoptera; family Chrysomelidae; genus Diabrotica; species Diabrotica balteata. Next base: position 112,946,874 of record OU898284.1, on the reverse strand, counting down.
ATAGATAATGAACGTGGTTTCTGTTAAGTTTGATTTTGTAGTAGGCCTACCTATATTTACTCCGTGAGTAGAATATTATTAACCACATATTTGAAATTACACATCATCAATATTCCAGCGATACGTGCGTCGTGTAGTGTACTTTATATTTCAGATTCTGTAATGGCAGGTAACGATTTGATTTTGGAAATTTGTACCTTGAATCATAAACAGATTATGCCTACAAGCAGTAGATAATTAGCAATAATCAATGACCTATGATTCCTTGTTATGTACATAATGGATTTGTCATTCATTTGGAATTCATTTATTCCTCATATTTTATACTATTATAGGGATGGCGGTTTTTGGCAAAACACCGGTTTTCGGTTATACCGGTTTTTTTTTGCTTGCGGTTTAACCTGGCGGTTATAACCGGCCAAAAAAACCGGTTTTTACAAAATCCGGTTTTCGGTTTTTTTAATCCAATAGGTTACAAAGTTACATTAACAATGAACTTTAGCTTGCGATACTTCATTCGACTCGATTTCAATATGATCAAAATTAGTACTATCGAAAGAACATTATTACCTATATAAATAAAACACGTTTATGCTTTAAATATGTGACGTAAGAACCATTAGTATCGCCTTCTATTATAAATATGCGGTTTAAATGTTAAAATGTTTACTAACGAAAGAATGAAAATGAAACTATTTAGAGTGATTATTGGTATGGCAATCGCAGTAACGAAGTTAAAGACCTTAAATAATTAGGTCGTATTATTCCAAACACCCATAATTCAAATTTTATGGGACCAAAGGTGGCTCACATCAGATCAGAATTTAATTTAGGTCATAATATTTACCATATATACATAAAATTTTAAGAGTGGGCGAATGATTTATGGTTACCAATACGTGCCGATACCCAATGATGTTAATTGTTATGGTTTAGGGATCAAATTACAATTACGAATTTCCGGGATTTCTCATTCTTTGTATTTAATTTTTAAACAATACAGGGAAGTATCAAATAAATTTTAATACAAACGTATTGAAAATAATATCAAATTTTTTGTGATGATAACAAATTTAAACGGTAGATTTCCGAATCGAAACAAACCTAATAACCTAATAACCGGTTTTTACTTTAAAAATAAAAAACCGGTTATAACCGGGACACAAAAACAACCGATAAAACCGGTTATTGCGAAGTAAAAAAACCGGTTTTCGGTTAAAACCGGTAGGTTTTTCCCATCCCTACACTATTATACGAAATGGTATATAGGTTTGTGCACAAAATTGAGAGCAAGGCTTATAGTAAGACTTAATTTTTTTTTATGATTAGTCTTTTTAAGACAAGAAACTCAAAATATAAACTTAATTTTTGCAACTTTTGGTTTCTTCTTCTTTACGTGCCATCTCCACGACGAAGGTTGGCAATCATCATGGCTATTCTGACCTTCGAGGTAGCTTCTTTGAACAATTGCCTTGAGCTTTAACCAAACCACTCTCTCAGGTTCTTTAACCAGGAAACGCGTCTTCTTCTTTCTACGCTTCTCCTACCCTAACTTTTTGTTTAGCGAAACGGAAAACAACGTAAAATAATGAAAATTCTTCTTCTTTTTCTACTTCTTGAAAATATTTCGATCTTTTTAATTTTGAAACTGCCTCTGGTTAATTTGCTGGGAAGTAGATTGTACAACATTAGTAACTCTTTGTACCCATGGAATTCTCAACATTCGAACTTTGTTTCTTACTTGGACATATTCTGCGAGAGCTTCTTCTAATGGTAAGCTTTTATATCTCAGGTAGCATTTGCGTTTTAATTCAGAGAGTTCTTTTACCTTTTAACAAAACCAAGGTTTGGTGTGATTTATTGCTCTCGTGTTATTTTCCACTGCCTTCTTCTACTGCTTGGTTGATGCATTTCCTGATTTTTTACCAAGTATCTTCTACTCCCCATTCTGGTTGTAACTCCAACTCTTTTAGTTTGCTGGTAATCCTGTTCAAATAAAGGAGTTTTGTACTCTCTGTTGCTAGCGACTCGATATTGTGTTTCTCGATGGGCATTGGGGTTTTTCTGTTTCATTGCGGACGTTCTAGTAGCATCTTGCATAAAACAAGGTTGTAATCAGTCCTTAGTTTAACAGATGTTAAGGCTCTGACATCAAGTATTTGTGACGGTGTTATCACTCGATTTGTGATTATAAAATCTATCATTGATCGCTGGCCTCGATTATTGTTAAAAGTGTATTTATATTGGTCTTTATGAGGAAAGTATGTGTTGTTGATTCTCATTTCATTTCTAGGGTAAAAATCTATTAGTGCTGTTCCGTTTTCATTAATTATTTCTTCGTTGTACTTTTGTTTTATACCCTATATGACATCGTTTCCGATCCGTGCATTAAGATGCTTAAATACGATAATTTTGTGTTTACCATTTATGTTATCAACGGTGTTTTATAGTTGCTGATAGAAATTTTCAGTTTCTGTGGGCTTAGATCTATCTGGGACATATGTGCTTATCAGGTGTGTTGTGATTTTACGCATTTTTATAGAGATTCTAAATAATCTATCGTTGATGTATTTGATATCTTCGATGCTTTGCGTGTATTAATCATGCAGCAAAATTCCAACTCCTAAATGTGTTCTTTCTTGTTTAGCTTTTCCGGTGTATATAAGTGTAAACTCACCGTATTTTGATGTTCCTTGGCCTTTTTCTATGTTTCGGAGATTGCGCAGATGTCAATATTGTGTTTCTTCATTTCTATTACGATCTCCTGGGCTCTTCCTTTCCACGACGTTTTGTTCTAGCACGCGATTCGTGTGATAGGGTGTTTAGGTTTTCGTTTACCAATTCGTTTTTCCGTTGTCATAGAGCGTGTCATCCTCTGATTGTTCCGTCCGGTATCCGAGGCTGTATCTTCAGTTCTGTGAGGCAATATGGATTCTTTACCTCATGTAGGTGGCTAACCTTAGCTTAAGGACCGGCAGTGTTATTCAATGAGCTACTCAATCCACCCGTCAGACAACTCAGGCGGATTATTAAAAATGGTGAAAATTGAAATGATTAAATAACTAAATCTGTACACCTAGTGTATGCAACTTACATTACAACCCAACTTTGCTGACGTCGATTTAAAAGTTTGCATCCGGTCAAAAAAAGTAAATTTTTTTAAAGCTTCCTATAAAAAAGGCAAGAAAGTTAGTAAGAGATAAAAACTGGTAATAAACTCGACCTTACACAGACTCTATTTAAAGAATTAACATTTTTCTTTCGTATGTTGTAGAAGTTATTATCGTTTAAAATATTTAAATTACGTCAATATACTTTCAAATAAAACGCAAGCTCGTCTGACGCATCAAAAATTCAAAAAGTTTTCCAAAGTATGTATTATTCGGTACGACAGGCGATAGGACTTTCGCGTATCTGAAAATAAAGCAAACATTTATACCGGCCTGCTTACTTTTCAGCGCGTTCTTTAAACGAAAAACACGTCCCTTGGGGCTTCTTATGTACCGTTTACATACGATTCTCAAAATATGGTTTCGTAAAATGTACGAAAATATTAAAATGAGTGTAGAAGGTACGTTTTGGGCTTTTTTTAAGTAGAGTTCAGACTAATTATGTTAAAATGATTCTAATTTGACTAATAGATACTTTTTACTTATACTGATATACTAAAAATATTTTCAACCCTTTACCGGGCAAAAGCCTGAGGTTCGAGTTTGTTTAATATTTTACTTATTTAAAAACTAAATGGCGTAAACAACCAAACAGTGATTGAGTTCACATTGATGAAATCCTATTTAAAAGTATTAAATTATGCGGCAGTATACCGATGAAATTGGATTAAGAACCGAGAACATAAGTCCTTACTTGAAAACCAAAGATTATTTCTATATCCAAACTGTCGGAATGGAAAATAAAAACTAACCTGAGATACCGAAAGTAATGTTGTAGCAGCTTCTGTACATAATGCATGTAGACTTGTAAATACCAATAAATTAAAGGAACAAAATTTAGGAGCCATCAGATAGGGTTTAAGTCAGTAAAGAACTTGCCCAAACTTAAGCCCAATTTCTAAAGCGGGTCCCTAGGTAGATACATATGTACGGTGCAATTAAAAAGCGGCAACACTGTTAAACATTAAGATTCTTGTGAGATCAAAGTACGGCCGTCCATTTCATTCACTGTCATTAGTCGTTTAAGGTATATTCAGTGAATAAGCTAAATTTTGTTTTGGAAAAATTGGCAAAAGTGGGACGCTTTTCTTAAAACGCAACAAAAAAAAGTTAGAACGAAAATCAACTGAAACATCCTTTGCAAGAGTTTAAGGATTAAGTAAAGAAGATACAGGTAGGTTTTTAATCTCCGTTTTTACGGGGATTAAAAAATCATAGCAGATACAATTTTTAATGTAGATAAAAGTGGTATATCTATCGTACTTATATAGATGGGGAAAAGCCCTTACTCCTGAGTGTGACTGTGGTGCGCAACGACAGACCGTCCGTCACATTGTTGAAGAATGTCCCCGAAGGCGATTCCCTGGAGTTTTCGATGAGTTCCTGAATGCGACCGAAAATGTTTTACATTATATTAATAATACATTAGATGTTCGTTTGTAATATTTCATGTAACGTTTTTATATTGATTTTTTTAATTGTGTGTTCTTATTATATGCCATACGATAAATAAATAAATAAATCTATCGTACAAGCGAAAGTGGCTAAAACAATTGGTTTGCGTGGAAAAAGGCAAGTTGCTGCACTGACATCTACGAAACGTGTTGAAGTTGATCTGGCTGTACTATCAACATCAAGAGAATGTAATTTAGTTGTTCCGCCAAAGTAATCAAAATTCGCTTAAGCTTATCTGTCATGGTTATAGAAAAAAAAAAACTTTACTCAGAGTCAACCACAGAACGAACATGATGCACAGCAAAATTTTTTTCATACAATCCCACATTTCGTATCAACCCTATACCAACAATTAAAAACAAAAAGCTTTTACTGGGAGACGTAAAGTGACTAGTGCAGAACTTATTAACTTCTTACAAATATCAATTAGAAGAAGGTACAATAAGAAAAATTTCATTATATTCTCAGATTTTTCTGGATTAGAAATTCCACCAGGTGTATTTTACGGTATAGCTGAACAAGATGCGGAGTATTTGTTTTGTTGTGTTAAATTTTTTGATGAGCGTTGGGTTCAACGCCTTGTGTGTTATTATTTTAAAGGTATTTTAAATTTTTTAAATTTAAAATTATTTATGTTAAAATTTAAAGATTTAAATCAAAAATTAAAGATTTAACTTTTAATTTTTCATGCTTACAAAACTTAATCAAAAATATAAATAAAATAGTCACTTATGTAGAATAAAGTAGGACATTGCAGAATGCTTTATTTATTTTTTTTTTTTTCAAATTAGAATTTTTTTTAAATTCAAAAACAAAGTAAGGTCACAGGTTTAGGCAACTTCTTCTAATCTCGCGCTTTTTGAATAAAATAGGAGAGGCACCTTCGCCAAATCTCCGATTATTAATGGATTAGACTTATTAGACCGTTACTTGATGGAAATTAATTTATTTTATCTAACAATAAAACACTGAAGACTTTTGTTTTCAACAGTTTCACTGGTCTGTAACTAAATATGTTGAGGAGCGGAGAACTATTTCTCTCACGTTGATCATTCAGAATTATGTTTGTATTTTTTAATTTGTTAATTTCTATAGATTCTAGTAAAAATAGCTTAAGGCATTTATTTTAAATATACTATCAGTAAGTTAATGAAATATGGCGAATTCATGTTTATTTTTAAGTCTGATAATTTTTAAATCCAGAAGATTTATGGATTGATTTTGTTCTATTTCAATTGTATATTAATTCACTGCTTAGTCATATTAAATTACAATAAAAACAGAACAGAATTAATATTATACAAACTTTGATAAAATATGAAATTAGTATTTCCACAACCACAGAAAAAACCCTTCTGCTCGATTATATATACAGGTAAGATATCAACACAAATAACCAAACACATAAAAAAGAAAGAAACAATATCAGATTTTAGAACAAACAACAACTTAGGTAAATATATTAAAAACAACAAGAGTCAGAAAACAAAGCGTCTACACAGTGGTGTATACAAACTTAAATGTGGAGACTGTTTAAAAACTTACATCGGTCAAACTGCTTAAGTTTTTAGCAAACATATAGCAGAATCCAAAAGGGCTTTTAATAATAGGAAAACAGATTATATGTACGTACTTAACTTTGTAGATTTTAATCATTTTTTTTAATGACCAATTTACAAATAATAACAAATCTCTACTGGAATCAAAAAGCACAAATCGTAATAGATAACGAACCCAGTCCAGAAATTGAAATCAGGAGAGGAGTAAGGCAAGGATGTATTATGTCCCCATTACTATTTAATGTATATAGGGAAGCAATTTTTAAAGAAGCATTACTATCTTAAAGTGAACGAATCATAATTAACGGAAGATCTATTAACAGCATAAGATATGCAGATCACTTCGAGATTATAGCAGGCTCTGCTAAAAAATTCCAATTACTGCTAAACAAAACAGTTTCTGTGAAAAATATGGACTAAAAATAAATATACTAAGGACAAAATATATGATAATAAAAAAAAACAAATATACCAACAAACATATATTTGGGAAATGTACCGATAGAAAGGGTTGATATAAATACCTAGGAACCTGGAATTCAGGCAATAATGATCAAACAACCGAACTAAACGCCAGGATAGAAATAGCAAGAAATGCGTTTGTAAAAATGAAAGCAATTCTTTACAACAAAGATCTTAGATTACTGTTTTCGGTATTGCAATATGGACTTGAAAGATGAACATTAAAGCAAGGACACATAAATAAGTTACAGTCCTTTGAAATGTGGTAATACAAGAGAATGCTTAGAATCGAATGGACACAAAATAAAACTAACAAGGAAGTATTGCAAAAAATGGGAAAATGATGCGAAATAATAAACACAATAAAAATAAAAAAATTCAATATCTGGGACACGCAATAAGGGGATAGTAATATGAACTGATAATACAGGTAAATAAAGGAGGAGAAAGGAATAAAGGAAGAAGGAAAGTATCACGCTTGAATAATTGGTTATTAACCATTTTCTTGTATTCATTAACACCATATATAAAAATTGATGGGGGTTTAGATGTTGCTGGAGTTTCGTTGGTATTTTCTGTACTGTTAATGTTGTCGTTTTCGTTTTCATTTTCATTTTGTAGAATCTGAAATCTATTTCTGGTTTCTACTAAATGTAGTCTTCTGGTGTCTCCATTTTCTGTTGTTGTCGGAGGATTAATTTTACGTTTTTGGTTACTATGTTGTATAGTTTGCCATTCGTGAATGTCCGAGGCCTTAATGTCAAAGTTTTTGGTCTAATGGCTAGTACCCAAATCGACAAAGAGACATGCTTGCTTTCCGTGGACAATGGAGATTTAAACTGACTTGCTTCTTGTTATGACTTTATAATGATCCATATTTCCCAAAGAATGTGTTTTTTAGTGAAAATTGATTAATATAGATAAGCTATCGGCAATAAGTTTTTGATAATTTTGCTTTTTTTACAGTATTTTTCTTCATGTTATTGTGTAGATCTACGACATAGCTTTCTTATTTATACATCAATAAGTATGTTTCAATTGAAACCATAATGACCGTCTTTTATACAATCGTAGGCAATTATTGAATGCGCGTATATTCCAGTGCAATACTTCCTAAATCCGATCCAAATACGCCGCACGTGCAAACCGGCAACGTGGTTGACCGTTCTTCCATAAGAAATACATTAGCTATCTTACCTACTGTTTGGGAAAGTATGTACAAATTCTTTTCATATTTTTTCATTTAATATTTTTCTGTTACTGTACTGTAATGGGATCTAATTCAATGCTGTATTTTAACGACTTTGTTAAAATAAATTGCTTTCTGTTATTTTATAAAATTGTACTGGCTATCTCATTTATTATGTTTCAAGTACGGAGAATTTGGCGTTTTCCTTTGCATTTTGTGTCACAAAGATGGAAACAAGTGTAAGGTTTCGCATTACCATGACAATTAACTTAAATGATCGCCATTCAAAGTCGTCCGACAATAGAGTTGATTTATGGCATGCTCTTGCCTATGAGCTGTTGATCACCTAACAGTCAAAGGGTGGTTTTTGCCACCATCTCAAGACATCTACTTCAATATACACTTCAACACAAGACAGCGAACGAAACACAACCAGCCATCGAGCCCAGACGGGCATCCCGACGTGGTGCCAACGAGATTCCTCTGGCTAAGAACCTCACGACATCAATATTTCAAAGGGTAAGTCTATATTCTTTGTACAGACAACAATAATAAGTAAGACCAGTTAATTTCGTAATTTATTTACAATTGATAGTTGCTATTTTCTGCTAATTTATTTACAAACGCAATATTGCATTTTTCTTCCTTATTATTTATTTAGTATCATTTAACCAGCGACCCCTTAAGTTTTATCCAAAACACCTACATTGCATTCTAATTATGACTGATACTATAGTTATGCAAAGTTTATTACAAAATTAAAATTTCTAAATATCTCTAAATGTTTCCAAATTTTTAAGTATCACTCTCTAACAAAGTAACTATATATTTGTATAACCATTTATCGTTTCCTTAGTATAAAATTTAACAACTTGTCAAGTTGATCGTCTCGAGCCAAACAGTATTGACATCGTTGTTTAGAGAGTGTCGCCGAAATTGCCACCTCTATTACATTCTTGCCTAAAACGAAAATGCGAGAGGGTTCAAGTAAATAAAATTTATAGAAATGACTTTATCTGTTGGAACGGCTTTACATTCGTCTTTCATTTAAACTCGGTCTTTATTCGCTTCCGAATTGGAGGGAAAATAAGATCTGTTTTGGATTTATGGGTGTAAAAATAAACTTGTCGATATTAATATTGAAAAAACGTGACATACAAAAACCGGAAATATTAAAAGAGAGAGACTGACTTTACAAAAGTCTTTTTTTCTCTCTATAAGTATTTCTGATTGTTTATTGGCGAAGTATTTATCTATAGAAAAGGCTACGATGACAAGTCACACTGGTTGTCTGTAAATTAACGACGTCATCTAGAAAAGAAATCTGAACTACCACCATTTGACACATGGACGTATAAACATAGATGGACACAGCAATAAGATACCTTTAACACACAATATTTAGAAGCTTTGATAGAATGTGATGCTTCCGCAATGAGGATAAGCGTGCTTGAATTTTTACTCGCGGGTAATTATTCAGATTTTAAAAATTGGAAGTAGTAATAATGTATAAAAACACATTCAAAGAATTTTAAAAAACGAGAGTTTAACTATTAACAAATCACGTCTTTATAGCAAAATTAAAATACAATTTTATTTGCTTTAAAATAAATACAATTAAATATAGTTGAATTCAAGTTAATTTTTTAATAGGCATCAAATTAATGCTACAATAAAAAATCTTTATGTTTTCTCCTAAATTTGCTACCCAAATAGTTCGATCGTCAATATTATTTGGAAACCTACATAGAAAAATGAATGAGTTTTATTCATTTCACTAATTTATTTGTATCCATGGGAAATATTAAATTAAAAAGGTACTAAACAGATCTTTTTTAATCAGATGATGTCTACTTACAATTTAAAAATGTCTACTAATTTCAAGAACTCATATCATATTCAATACATTAATGAACATGAATAAACCCAATGGTACGCCTATTAAAATGTAAACAAATACGCTTCCTGATTTCCTCATCTTAAATATTGCAAATTGTATGTACTTACAAATGAAATGAGAGATCGGGATGTAAATATTTCGTGTATTTTATTTCACTTTTCACAAATATCACTCAAAATACAGCCAAAATATCGAAAAACAACTTTTCCTCATCAACTGTAAAAAGTAAACAAACATGGAACAGCATTTGAAGTTTGACGGAGATCCATAAGACAGAGAAATCTAAACAACTGTTGCCATTTATAAATAGTTTTCAGTGCTTCTACATATAAAATAATTAAATGATATCTATTATACGCTATTATTAAATGATAATGCACACTTGATATTTTGATTACAATTAAATATATTAGTCTAACCAATAAATTATTATTTTGGTTTGATAGCACATGTAGAGTATAAAATACGGAGTAATATTTTCAGCGACTCGCGAATAAGAAATTTTCAAACAAAACGTGACAACAGTTGAAGGTGCTGAGAATGTGACCTATTCAAATAATTTTGACTATACGATTTTATGTAAATAACTGAGTCCATCTGTGTTTATACGTCCATGATTTGACATTTCAATCATATTTTGAATATAATTAGGTATCATTTATTTATCTAGAAAACATAGTTTATGAAACATAATGAAAGAGGGCAAATATATTCAAGTTTGACATTTGCACATTTAGGCAGTTATTTTCTTGAATTTAGATCAGTGGTTGGGTCACGACTATTTAAGTAAAATGTCAAAATCGGTAAAGCTAATGCTAAATGTAGAACCTGTTTACATTTATCTGATGATGCCAAAGAAATTATTAGGAATGTTTATCAAACAGCAAAAGAAAAAAATCCAAATCCATATACAACAGTATGGAAAATTGTTACAGATAGAATTTAACTTCGTAAAAAACGAAGTAACTTTTCTACATATAAAGCAGTAAATGAAAAAGACGCTATGGTAATTAAAAGAGCAGTATATAATTTCTATTTACAGAACCTAGTTCCAACGCTTAATATGATCTACGATCAACTTGTTAAAGACTATTCTATTACGTATTTGCCTTCAACTTCATCAAAGTTTTTAAATCACATTGGTTTTCGATAAAAGAAAATTAATAAGTGATCATCAATAATGGATTCCCCTCGACTTAAGGATTAACTGAAGAAACAAATACTTGGATGCTATATCTAAATTTAGAGATGATGAAAGACCGATATTTTATCTGAATGAAACATGGTTTGATGCCCACGATACTGCTCAAAAAGATTAGACAGACAACTCTATCAAGTGTGCACCCAATTATCTTATAATAGAGGTCAGCGAATAATTATTTCGAAAATTTGATCCAAAAATGGCTGGCTTGGAGCAGAAATTTTTTTTGTACCGGCAAAAAACATTAAAGATTGAAAGCTGGATTACCATGAAAAGATGTCGAGTAACTTGTTTAAGGAATGGTTTGAAAAGAAATTGTTGCCAAATTTGCATCCAAAATGTGTCATTGTACTGAATAATGCGACGTATCACATCGAACAAATTAGAAAAATTCCCAGTGTAGGCTCGACGAAAAAACAAATATCGGATTTTTTTGTATGAAAATGATTTGTACTTTGAAGAAACATATACAAAAAAAAATGTTGGAAGTTCTTCACACAAAAGTACTTGAGAAACAGTTTGTTATATACGAATTAGCCAAACGTAATGGTTATATTATATTGCGATTACCTCCTTATTTTGGACATGTACTTTGAAGATATGGTCTTGAAAAACTTATCATCCAGGAAAAAGTAGAAGGCAAAAGAAATAGAGGCAGATCTCCCACACGATACACGGACCATATTGTTGCTACCATTGGTGCTCCATTGTCAGAATGTGCTAGAATGGCAGAAGATAGAAAAACTTGAAGGAACATTGGAAAAATTAGCTAATAGCTTCATGATATCACGATACCTGCATCAAGTTAACGACTAAGAAGAAGAAGAAGAAGAAGGAGAAGAGACTTACATATTACTGTGTTTTTAACCCTTTTAATTCATTAGTTTAGAATTAACTGTCCCAAATTTAGTAGTCAACCGGTATCACTTGTTGTACAAGAAATAAAAAAGATTTCCCCAACACGTTGGCAAAATTGTGTTTCACATTTTATTAAAACGAAAGATTATTACAGAACATTAACCTTACATATTAAACCAATTATTATAACATTGACGATGACATTGCTGACATTGCATTGATGATATAACATTGATGATGACGATTCTACTGAAGATAACAGCGATAGTGACATATAGTTGTAATTTGTAATTATTTATTCCATCTAAACTTCCAACAATGTTGTTGTTTCTAATTTTATTCTATTATCTTTTTTAATTTTGATTTTTGCTACTACTTCTCTTTCCAGTTTTGTGGTAGTTGTTTCTCGGGTATCCATTTTATCCAGTATAATTCCATCAAATAGTGGATCTTGGTTGTTTTCAAACTTTTCTTTAAAGAAATCTTTTCTTTTTTGTAGTATTTTACTCTGTTGAGTTACTATATCTTCTTATTTGTCTCGGCACACCATTGTTCTTGGTTTAAATTCTGTTCAAATTTTGTTGGGTTTTTGGTAGAATTTTCTGGTTTATGATGGTGTATCTAGTTCTTCCATTTCTTAGAGTTCTTTTTCTATGTGTTTTCTTTTCTTTCTGCGATGTATTTTCTCCTCTTCCCTCCTTAGTATTCTATATTCCTCCTTTGTCTTTCGTGTTCTGTCGTTGTTGTACGACAACAACAATGATATGCATTATTTTTTCTCTCTATTCTCTAACGACACTCTTCATCGAACCACTGTCCTTCAGAGGATTTGAACATTTTTTGTAGACCCATGGTTTCTTTGGCCGCGTCTTGTGTGATGTTTTTACACGCTTCCTATTCTGTGTTTGCATACCAAACGCAAAAAATTATTATTTTTAAAAAAATGTAATTTTTAACTATTTTGAAAAATTCCAATTTATGCTAAGTATGTTAAAAAGAAGCAGATTTAAACCACATTTTCTTTCATCAAAATCATCAATGGTGCTACAGCCCTATAAAAGAGCCGCGACCTTTTCAAGTCTATTACGCCAGGCAGTCCTATCCATTGTCAACCGTTGCCAGTTTGCTGCGCCTATCTTTCTACCATCCTCATCTACACCATCCTTCCATCTGAGTTTTGGCCTACCCCTTTTTCTACTTCCCACGGGTTGTGACATAAGGATTCTTCTAGGAGGGTTGTTCTGCTGTGATCTTGCTAGATGTCCTGCCCATCTTAGTCTTTCTATTCTTATAAGAGATATTACGTCTTTACCACAAAATATTTGTTTATATCTGTGGTATTCCTCGTAGTTGTATCTCCTCCTCCAAACACCATTTTCACAGATGCCACCAAATATGTACAAAATACATACAACAAATGACTTAATAAAAAAATTCTTTAAACATAAAATCCCTCCACCAACATTTGTTACCTTTTGTCATTAAATATCAAAATTGTATATAATTACTTAACAGAATTTATTTCGAAAAGTAACCTCAATTTGTAATCCCAGTTAAAAAATAGTAACCTTCGTTTTATCCCATTTGTTTTAAACCTAGTATCCGTGACCCGATCTAGTTTAAGCTTTAATTTAATGTCTTGATGGGTTCCTAGACGAGAAGCGAGTAACCATGTTTGTTCCATGGAAAACAATAATAAATATATTGTGATAATAATTTTCTTTTTTTTTTCCTTTGAGAAAAATTTAAGAAAGTTATGGCTGGCTAAATGGCAAACACCTATTCCAAAAAAATAACTGTTTTGAAAATTTTGTTGATCCTAAAAATTGGCTGCGAATTTACTGATCGGTAAAAAAGATAATACAAAACTCGAGGTTTTCTAATAAATAAATTGCCAAATTAGAATTATGCTGGTTTTATATGTATTTAAATTAAGACGACTTTACGCAAAAATTTCAGCGACTATCCAAAAGTGACTTATTTGTTATGAAATTTGTGCAACAGATTAAAATATTATCCTGAGAAGGAAGACAAAAAAAATGAAGTGAAGTGATTGTAGATGTCATTGATTAAGTCCCTATCGTATATTGACGGGCAAAATCACTAGTTACCTATATGTGTCTAAGATTGTCACTCCATCTTTTGCATAGTAAAGCGACATTTTCCTACGGTTTTTCTGTTATAATCTAATTCAATAATAAATTCTGCCTCGATAAAAAATCAAATTGTTATCTGAAGTACAATCACTATAAATTTTAAAATTCTTGTCATATAAAATAGCTAGTTTTATATTACAATATGTATTTAACTAAACGAAACTCATAAAAATGTCACCATAAATAGTGATTTCCTGGAATGAAATAAGTCTTAAAATTCCTAGATCTAATATATTTCCGGAATACGTTAACCGGAAGGAAGGTGTTACCTTAAATCCTCCACGTTATTGGAAATGAAAGTGCAATGTGAATACTAAGCAGTAAATACTGAATTTATTCATTGTTAATATTAGGGAATGTTTTAATTAATTGCTGCTAGACAGTATTTTTACAGTAAAAGCCTGATACATTTAAATTTTAAATTCTAATGATCAAAATATGCATTTCTTTAACATGATGTAAATCATGTATTCCATGATTTGCAAATAAAAAAGAAAAGTTGTAGATACTAAGAGAAACCAGGAAAAATTATAGGTAGATCTTACAAAATAACACCTGTTTGGTTTGTTATTTATTTTTAAAACGAAATTTTGCATATATTGAAGTGAATCAAAACGAACGAGCTCGCTGCAGTGAAGCTATATTATTAGACAAGAAGTCGACATGCAGAATAAGAATATATTTAAAAATATGTGAACAGATACTAGCAAAACTAAAATTTTATAAAGTTCGTACAACAGACATGAATTGATACAATTTATTACCGAAAACAAGTTGAAAATATCAAAAAGGTACTTTAGATATACATATATACTATTGTTATATTGAAATTTGATTTAAATTTCAATACAGTTACTGATATTACAATTTTTAATAATTTGATGTATCAAACAATTAATTTATTTAATCAGTACACTCTAATTGTTAATCATTAGTTGTTAATCATTATCATTAGATAGGTCAGGTGCATAGTATAACAGATATAGTAGAAAAAGCTCTAGAAGAAGGAAAAGTCTGTTCCGCAAAGTTCCTCGACTTAGCGAAGGCTTTTGACAAAGTGTGGCATGACGGATTACATCATAAAATGAAATGCTACTTACCAAAACAATATTCTGAACTACTAGAATCATATATATCCGACATATACTTTCGAGTTAAATATTAGAAAGCATATTCAGAATTAACAGAAGTTAAAGCTGGAGTTCCACAAGAAAGCGTACTAAGTCCAGTGCTATACCTGCTCTATACCAGCAACAGTCTATTACTAGAACACATTTGCGACATTTGCAGACGACACATGCATTCTAGGAGTCGGACAAAATCACGAGGAAGCATCATCCATGCTACAGAACTCTGTTGAACAAATTAACATCTGGACCAGGCGATGACGTATCAAATTAAATGAAACAAAATCTGTTTATGTCCATTCTACTAATAAAAGAGAACATATCTTAGGTAGTATAAATAGTAACCATATACCTTATACAAATACGGCAAAATATTTGAGTATAAGATTAGATTCCAAGCTACGCTAAAAATCACATATTAAGAAAAAAAGCAGGAATTAGAAATTAAGTTCAAAAAGACGTACTGGTTAATGGGAAAAAATCGCCTCTGTCCACTTATAATAAATTGTTATTGTATAATCAAGTCCTTAAACCGATATGGACATGTGGGATACAGCTATAGGACTGCTATGGGACTGTACAGTAACATCCAAAAGCGTTAACAAAGAAAGGGAATACAAAATGGGAAACAAAGAAATAAAAATACTCTGTTATGCAAACGACGAAATATTGATAACCCAAGATGAAGATCTGAAGACTGTTCCACAGATTTAACATAAAAGCAAAAGAATTTAATAAGACGATATCATCTCCGAAAACTAAAACAATAGTAGTCAGCAAAGAATCAATCAGATGTAAAATAGAATATGAATGCATCAATATTGAACAAGTAATGGAAATTAAATACCTGGGAATTAAACTGCCTGGCTATGAAGACCTGGACAAAGAAGTAAATGATCAAGTACAAAAAGCAAATAGACTGACAGGATGTCTTAATAACACTATACGGCGAGACAAAGACATTAACACTGAGATGAAGTTAAGAATTTATAAAGTCAATGTAAGACCAACAATGACCTATTCCTTAGAAACAAGACCCAACACAGCCACAGCGCAAAGGCTACTGAAATCGGAAGAGTTAAGAGTACTGAGAAGAATTACAGAAAATACGCTAAGAGATCGAAAGAGAAGTGTAAAGATTAGAAGAAAGTTTATTATCAGTGTATAAATGAATCGACACAAAATAGAAAAAAAGAATGGGATGACCACATAAGAAGAATGAAGGAGACCCGTGTCGTCCAAAGAGTAAGAAATAATTCATCAATCGGAAGAAGAAATATCGGACAACCGCGCAAAAGATAGAGTGCTAACCTTTCATAGAGATATTAATCCACCAATAAATAAGCAGAATTACGAGGAAGAAGAAGAAGAAAAAGAAGGAAATTACGAATATATAAGTACCAAACGGATACCTTATACTTGGCCAAGAGGTTTGAATAGAACATATATGTATCCATGAATACATTAATTGTAAAACCCTTAAAACCCTTTTTTTACTAGTTATAATTTTAACAAAAACAAAAAGACACATCTTATCTTAAAGCATCTAACCGACGAATATTTTCAAGAGATGTAATTTTTGAAATCAAATAAGTACTACAAAATTCTCGAATTTCACAATATGGATTCATTAAATCACGTAATTCTAACTTAAAATTTATTTAAGGAGAAAATCTACCTGACCAGAATATCGAATACAACTTCAATTACTCAAAATACATTTCACGTCGTTCCCTGCAATTTTCAATAAAATCCTTTACAAAATTGTAGCAAAATCAGACGGGACTTTTTTTACAATTTACAGTTTCAATTTCCGTTGTGATTTGCACCTCGAAGCAGGAAAATATTTTCTTTCATCCATTCTCTCGAGGATAGTGGACACCTGTTGATCCTCTTATATGTTAAAGGATATAATAAGTGTCATATATTGGTATGAAATTCCAACTGAATTTTGGTCGTATCACAATATTTTTCTTTTTAGGTTTTAAAAATTTAGTCAAGGTCAGTGGTGTATTGGTTAATAAAATGTTTTATATTATACATCTTCAATTTTAAATTAAGACTTTGAGATTTAAAATTGTTCCATAAACAAAATAATTATTTAAATAAACGTCAAGTGTAACTACAGTATCTAAAGTGAATCTAAGTAATTTTACTCAGTTCAAGAACAAAATCTGTGAGTACAAATATTTATTTAACCCAAGTAATTAAAATTTAAGTTAAATTCAGGTAAATCAGAATAAATTTTTGGTTATAAAGCAACTTTTTATTAGCAACTCTTATTAGTTAGCAACAGTTTTTAATATTTATTGATGATTATAATTAAAAATAGATAATTTTTGCCTCTTGGGCCCCAGAACAAGAACTGGAGCAACATTCACCTAATTCAAATATAAAAAATCTTTTGCAATTACACAAAATTCATACAAATCAAAATGTACCCTAATTTCGGGTGCCATTGGCCCACCAGGGTGATTTTGGCACATTTTGGGATAAAGAAATTGTAGTAGCTATGGCGTTTGTACGATATATTATCAAGTAAATTTTATTATACCTATCGCACCATCAGTGCCATATGAAGTGTAGGAAAACTTTAATAAATTAAGGTAATACTTGTAATATTAAGAAGTTGCTACAGAATTTAACGGTATTCGCATGACTTTGGCCCAGTTTGTTGATTGTCTGATTTTGGTCATTCGTTTTATTTTAAATTTGAATTTAGCCTTATAACACCTACAGAGTTTATTCACTTAATGGCACTAACGACATAGGTAACCTTTTTTCTCTTTTAGATGGCCTCTAATTACAAACGTGGTGCTGCTAGTAGAAACTACGGAAATTACATGGCAGACACAGTCGAAAGAGCTCTAGAAGGTATCAAAAAATATAGTTCTATCTCAGCGAAAAAAAAAATGCCAGCAAGTACTTTAAAAAATATATTAAAAAATAGGCATACAAAACAATATGGTGGTCAGACAATTTTTACGAAAGCTAAAAAGGACGCCTTCGCATCTCATATTGATAGCTTATCTTTATACGGATTGCCATTGTATCAGACAGATTTACGAAGTTTAGAGAAATATTATTTAGATCGCGATGGTCAAATTATTAAGCAATTTAAAAATAACTTGCCAAAAAAAGACTGGTTAAATGCTTTCCTTAAACGAAATCCGTCGTTAACTCAACGTTTGGCAAGCAACATCAAACGATCGAGAGGAGAAATCAGTGAAACCTCTATAAGAAACTTCTTTAACAAATTGCAGAATAAACTCGTCAATAGCTTTCCAGCTAAAAACATTTGGAACTACAATAAAACAAATTTAAAAATGACGACCCCGGCAAAAAAAATTTGAATAAAACGTGGGACTAAATATCCTAAAAGAATGATGAATTTTAGTAAATTGGCAACATCAATAATGTTTTGTAGAAATGCGGCTGGAGAAATTCTACCTCCATACGTCAGATATAAATCCAGTAAAGAATAGTTTGACACAGGTTTTTTCTAAGACTGGTTTAAAGTAAGAACTTTTCTTTTATTGCCAACATTAAAACACATTCCTGGCATTAAAGTGTTAATTGGTAACAATTGATCGTCCCATATATAATTAAAAGTTTTACCGATGAATATAACTTGGCAAAATATTTTGGTAGAATACAAAACACTGAATGTTAACACCAACCTAATCCCAAAAAGTATCTTTTCCACCCTATTAAAAAAACTGGTAGAAATAATTAGTGTAAATGAGCGCAAATAATTTTGTGAAAAAAGTGGCTGTAGAAAATGTGATATTTTTCCCCTAAACGCAGAGGAAGTACTAACCAGAATTCCAAACTATAAAACTTATGCTGCACAAGTACCTTCGAGAGTAAGTAAAGCTGTTTTAAATTTTCTGTGAGAAAAAGGAAAATACAGTCCACAGCTGAAGGAGTTGTTAAAAGAAAAAGAAAAATAGAAATTACAGCAAAAAAAAGTATATGTGCTGAAGATTTCAAAAACCAACAAGATGTTGCAGTTGCAAAAAAAGCGGCTAAGAAAAAGCGAGTAAAAGAAAATGGCACTACAAGAAAATCAAAAACAAAAACTGGAATGGCACTAAAATGTAACATTAAAAGGAAAACTGAACAGGCGACCAATAAAGCAAATAATCAGATTTGCGAAACAGAGAAAGAAAATCTACAAATTGAGTTCCTCAGTGACGTTAATATCAAAGTTGTACTTGGCAGTAGCCTAGATCAAGAAATCTCTGAACAAGCGACTATTGCTGTAGCTGGCTCTATTGAATTGTCTTAACATAAGATGGTAAAAATAAATGTTTTAATAAAATACAAGATTTTGGAAACACTGCAGATACTTCATCTAAGTTAAGAGGGATAGGAATAATGCAGATCTACAAGAGTTTTCTATTCGAGTTGGAGACTTCGTAATTGTATCCGACTACTTGGACAGTTTTCCAGGAAAATTTGACGGATTTGTAAGAGGTAATTTTAACTGTTACGATTGGGTGCAAGTAATGCTACTTGGTAAAAATAGTTTATGGCAGTGGTTCAAAGTTGCCGTAAGAAAATCCTACCACTAGAGTAATATTGATTTCACAGAGCCATTAAAACTTGGAGATAACCAAAATTTTCCTTCCAACTCAAAAAAAACCTTGTTAATCGTTTTCTGCGCTTAGTGTATTATAAGGATATTTTTTTCTCCTCTAGAATGTCAAATGGTCAAATTTGCAGATATTTATCAAGCGAAACTTAAGTTAGCAATTTTCTATAAACTAACAAAGGAATAATACCGGTATACTACAAACAAGTTCAGGCTCTTGCATTATTGATATCAAATGTTTGTACTTCAATCTCACATTTAATTATTAGAACTGCTTTCTAATTTGGGATTTAATTTGGTAACTTAAATCAATTTTTTAAAAACTGGTACTTATTCAACTATGGATTAAATAACATCTACAACGGATAACCTTTATTTTGGTCCAATAACTTTTATCATATCTTATGTAAATATAAAGAGTGCAAATTTTGAATCACTTGGTGGAAAGAATATTGTTACCAACGTTACCATATTGAAACATTTTATTAGTGCTAAATATTATTTATAAAAACATTGTAACATTCAGTACCTTCAACCTAATTTAGTAGGGTCTACAGTACCTACATTGTTTGCCAAGTATGACAAAAATAAGTCAGATAGTTTTAAAGTACTAAGTACGAATAGTCCAGGCTGTGAGGCCGCTCCCGTTGGGAAAATGTTTCTGATTCGGTTTCTTTGCGGATTCCGGTTTAAAAATGTCCCCTTTAAACAAATCTGAAAGGTGCCGGGCGAAATTTTTGGGCAGAAATTGTTTAAACAATTTTTTTTAAACAAATTCCAAAAATATTTTTTTAAACTGGAAAACGTTTTTTTAGGTTTTCTGGGTCATTTTAAACAAAAAAGGTTTCTAGTCTTTTTTCTCTAAAGTTGATAGTTTTCGAGTTATAAGCGATTTAAAGTCTGAAAAACGCGAAAATACGCATTTTTGAGGCTTGAAACCACATATGTAAATTATTATTTTTGAGGTTACCAAGTGTCTAAATTGAAGTTTAAACATTCAACTTCAAGATTCTGAAATCAGGGCCTATTTTAATTTAGACCTTTGTTTACTATAGACACTTGGTAACCTCAAAAATAATAATTTACATATGTGTTTTTAAGCCTCAAAAATGCGTATTTTCGCGTTTTTCAGACTTTAAATCGCTTATAACTCGAAAACTATCAACTTTAGAAAAAAATGACAAGAGACTTTTTGTGTTTAAAATGGCCCAAAAAATCTAAAAAACGTTTTCCAGATTAAAAAAAAAATATTTTTGGGCTTTGTTTAAAAAAATTGTTTAAACAATTTCTGCCCAAAAATTTCGCCCGGCACTCTTCATATTTGTTTAAAGGGGACATTTTTGAATCGGAATCCGCGAAGAAATTGAATCAGAAACATTTTCCCAACGGGAGCGGCCTCACAGCCTGGACTATAATCATTATTAAATTATTAAATAAAACAGTAAGGCGCCACATTTTATTTAAGTCATTTGGGTTTAACTGTAATATTTTGAGCTCTGGAAGCCAGAGTTAAAATATTTCTAATTAGTATTGAAACACCCAGTATAATAGTATATTATAATTTTACATAATTTCCCATTCTTAATATCCATTTTTAACTGCCAACATTTTAATCATACAAAATTTTATGAATATTTAATTGACCGTAAGTTTTACTAAGAATAAAGCATTCACCATTTGTTATGTAGAAAGATTATTTATTGTCCGGTCATTTCTTGGACTTGTAACCCTGTATACGTTTTGTCGTCATTGAGCTTTAAATAAAGAAGGACTTCTAAACAATGTCCAGTAACATTGTTGACTATTTAAACTCAGCAAGTGGTTCTCTTTAAAAGTTGTAAAGGAATGAAGCATTTACAAATACGCTGAGGCTATTCAAAATCGCAGATATCTAGTGGCCTTTAAAACCGGGTCTGTTTAAACAGTTCTTATAAAAGGCAAAACTGTATTTGACATATGCATTCTGAGACCAATTTTACGCGACGTGATTCCTAATTCTCTTTGTCATAGTTGTTCTGAATATATCGCATGTACGGCGAAATTGAGTAGTAAATTATATATCTACACAATAGGATTATGATTGTTTGCCCTACGAGTATCTCTGTTTAATATATAATTGTTTATTTTAGGTAATAGAAATATTCCATAATAAACGAAAATATAATTCAGTGTTTTTCAGATAAAACTATTCACCTGAAATAAGTTTTGAACTTCTAATTTTTGGCAAAAGCGCAAAAACACGTCAATTAATATTTAAAGGGCACATATTATGTCATATTTAAACTTGCTGGGAAAGGTCAGTGTACCAGATTACCATTATCATATTTTTTTTTTTTTGGATTCTTTTTATACTGATTTCACATGAGATCTCAATTTGCAGAACAACCAATCTCCACGCTGGCAAAATTGCCGCAAATTCAAATTTTATAATGAATATATTTGTAAAACCTGAAGCCGCAAAATTCGTTATCTATAAATGTTGATCGCTCAAAATTAGTTTTTCGTTGCTAGTTTCTTGGTTGTTATACAAATACTCTTATAATTAAATAAACATATTTAGAGATTTGCCACTTTCCAACTACAACAATTACTATTTAACTAAGAATAAGCCACAATTAAAGATAAAAATGTGATGAAAGTGGTTGATTGTATCAGAAAAATAGTAAAAAATGATAATAAACTTCTCGAAGATTTGGTTGTATTTGAATATGATAAAGCTCCTTCACACTTTGCTCTACTGGTGCGACACTTTTTAAACGAAACTTTTCCGGCTCGTTAGATAGGTACAAGAGGACAGATGATAGATTGGCCACCTTGGTCACCGGATTTACCACCTCTCGACTTCTTCTGCATGACAAAAAAAAATAAAAAAAAAACAAAATACATGGTTACAAGAACAAATTAGTGAGATGTAAATTAGACCCAAAAATCAAAAAATAAAACAAGTGATCGAGTTTAAATATCTAGGCATCACATTATTTAGCTATGGAAAGCTCGAAACTGATGTGGAAGATCAAGTCAATAGAGCAAACAGAGCCGCATTCTGCCTGAATGAAACCATATGGAGAAATAAAAATATCGGGAAATAAATGAAAGGCAGAATTTACAAAACAGTCATCAGACCAATAATGACTTACATGGCAGAAACACGACCCAACGCAGAGAGGAAAAAAAAGGATGTTAGAACACTTAGAAACATTGATGGTAAGACACTATGGGACTAAGTTAGAACTACAGATATACGACGTAGATGCAAGGTGGATGACATCAAAAACTGGGTAAGAAATAAGAGAGTAGAATGGAACGATTATACAAGCCGAAATACAACAAATAGAGTAGTAAAAACGGCAAGAGACGGTTCTTCAATAGGAAGACGATCAGTAGGAATACCACGAAAACGATGAAACTACAACTTACTACAGCACATTGGAAAACAGACAGTCATGTCTACATAAAAAAAGAATAAGAAGAAGAAAAAGAAGACTTCTTTTTATGGGAGCATTTAAAAACAAAAAATTTATGCTAATAAACCAGAACCTATGGATGAGTTTCGACAAGGAATGGAGAATAAATATAGACAATTAAATGCGGACGTGATAAGCAATATTAGAGAAGAATTTTAAAATAGATTGTACTATTGTATGAAAATAAATCACAGTCATTTTAAACAATTGTAGACATTTTTGGTAATGAGACGTCCTCTCTAAATGTTTGTATTAAAATTTTTTAAAAAATAACTTTTTTAATCTACTTTTCTGATTTTGTATTTATTTTTCTCATAAACTAATCAATTTAAGCATAATGTGTTATATATTTTTAAACTCAGTACAAAGAGGAGAATCCAAATATCAGATAAAAAAGGTATATATATATATATATATATATATATATATATATAATATATATATATATATATATATATATATATATATATGTATATATATATATATATATATGTATATATATATATATATATATATATACATATATATATATATATATATATATATATATATATATATATATATATATATATATATATATATATATATATATATATAAGATGGTGGTATTCTTGACTGTTGATTTAAATATAAATTATGATTTTTGAGGATGCAGTCAGTTTATTTGGCCCACAAGACAAAGAAAACTCTTTGACTTACTGTCAAGCTTTCGAATTTTATTTAATTCTTTTTCAAGACATCTATAAAAAGAAATATAAATTAACTAGTTAAAATTGTTAATTGTCTTACTTACTAGTCGTGAGATTACAGTTGTTAATACTATTGTACTCCACAAAACAAACCATTATAAATATATTAAAAATTTTGTATTAAAAATAACTATATTGTCACTATATATGTCATTGTCATGGTTTGATTAATGGACATATATGAATGAAAATACAGTTACTTTATGTGGAAAGCAAAACCAGTAACAATAGTTTTTATTATAATTTATTTAATTGTCTATAAAAAATATATAAATTAATCCAGTCAGCAGTTTGGCTTAAGCACATATGAATTTTTAATGTTAGGATGTCAATATAAAATGAGATCTTGACGGTATTTATTGATATGTTAATATGTAACAATAAATGTTATTTAATTTGTCAATATCTGATCTTCTATTTACACATTTTTTATTAATTTTTTTTTGTAAATGTCACATATACAAAAAAAAATGTGTAAATAGAAGATCAGATATTGACAAATTAAGTAACATTTATTGTTACATATTAACATATCAATAAATACCGTCAAGATCTCATTTTCTATTGACATCCTAACATTAAAAATTCATATGTGTTTAAGCCAAACTGCTGACTGGATTAATTTATATATTTTTTATAGACAATTAAATAAATTATAATAAAAACTATTGTTACTGGTTTTGCTTTCCACAT